>JAOTQR010000100.1:18286468-18299964 GCA_025774065.1 Solanum ossicruentum
ATAATAATAAAATCCTAACTATAGCTACAAATCGTAATTCTTTCAAATTATAGTGATGTATTATTAATACATATCATTATTTTTCTTTTTACATAATTTATCCTACAAAATTTAATTAAAAAAGGGGGAAAATTCATTTACATTTAAGGTGCACGAAATACCCATTTTGATGTCGTCATTTAATTAATACTTATTTTATAATTTTTCTTTTTATATGTTCAGTTGCTTTCGTCAAAAGATCAAACACTCACATCTGAAGATTTGATACCTCAAATATTCGTGTTTGAAAGTATACCTTGTGAAGGCTAAATAAATAAAATAAATTTAGTATAATATAATTTCATTTTGAAAAGTTCATTAAATTGTAAAGACCCGATATATTTTTTCAGAATTTAGCAAATTACTGATATTATATGTTTATGTCTACTCTATTCATCCACTTTTCTCTATCCATTGTACTAAAAATAGTTATTCATTTAAAACAAGATATAATTTATCACATAATTCTCAATTTACTCTTATTATTAATTTTATATTTTTCAAAACTTAAATTTATTAATATTTAAAAGTTACTGATATAATAAAATTATCGTTGTATTTATTCTAATTTTTGCACGCAGACAAACACATACGTAGTGCCTTTCCACCTCCCTCTTCCCTCTATTCATAGTTTTGTATCATTCAATTCAATGTTCACTTTAATATAATCCCATTATTATCCTTACTATTAATATAATACCATTATCGTCCTAATTATTCCATGTCTTTTTGAGTTCCATGCAATACTTCCAACTACATAAGTTTCAAAAAGTCATTTACTCAAAAGTATCCCCTCTTCTCCCCTCCTAAGCCTCTACAAAATCCCCAAATTGTCACTTCCATCTTCTAGAAAAAACATATTTCAAACATGGTTTTGAAATGTTGCACTTTCTACTTAATCATGTTAACTTGTTCAATAACAACAAATCTGAGCAACGTTATTTCATCCAGACACGTACCAATATTCCTTCCAACTTACGACCCCTAAACCCCTTCGTAAAAAACTTACAGTTTTTAGAATTTCCAAGCTTATTTCTTGCATCTCTTCTACCCTTCATAGATGGGGTCATTACAACAAATTTGATTATCAAAGATAAATAATTTCATCACTAATTAATCATATTTCATTACCAAAGATCTTGTGTGATGAAAAAAATTTTGTCAATCAATCGTCTCTAAAAGGGGTCGCTAAAAGTATATAAAAACGATTTAGTGTGTCAACGCTAAAAAGGTTATCTTAACTACGAAAAGTAAAATCGTCCCTAACTGTATCAATATTTATGACAAATATATTTGTCATTAAAAGTGTAATTTTTTTGTAGTTGATTGTATAATTTTTTTACCAAAAAAATTATAAATACTGACAAAACTACCTCATCACTAATTTTTTAATTCAATTAGTGACGATATAAATTGTCTCCAAAATTACATATATTTCATAGTAAAAAAAAATTAGTTTCGAAAGACATTCTTTTATACACAAAAATATATTTTGTCCCTAAATGTATCAATTAGTGACAATTTTACTTGTAAAAGAATGGCTTACGATTTTGTGGTTGAAAACCATCATGTCGTCACCCAAATAAATATTGTTAGTGACAATAAAATTGTCATCATAATTAGTGAGAATAAAATTATCATAATTAGTGACAATATTTGTGATAAAATACAAATTTAATTCAGAATCAAAGATTGAATTATATTATTGATCAGAACACAATTTTAGAACAAGACTATATTATATCCCAAATATATTCAATTTATGACAAGATAATGTTCTATGATTAAATTGTCAGTATAAAAAATTCAATCTAATTTAATCATTGCATTTTTTCTTATCTTGTGAATCCTACCACTTGTTTGAAGTGAGAAAATTGAGCTATTATTTCTAACTTGATTGATAGTACGCTCAAAATTATTTCTACACAACTCCTGCATAAAGAAAATGAAGAGAAGTTAAACACAACTTCAATAATAAGCTTCCTAATAAATCTCATGTCTTATTAATAGTACTCATTAAGAATAGCAAATCATAGGACACTTATAAGACATGGAATGAGCCTTAAAGCTTAAATCTTTACCCGTTTTCTATTTGTTGATGTAATATTTTGAATCTTTAAAATGCTATATGGTTGAACATCCAAAAATAATGATATATAATATAATAATAGAAAGATCATGACCCATGTCGAGCAAACATACCAAGACAACAAACTCTAGGTCAAAGTTCCATTTGAAAAGTTAGTGTATTAAGCATCAGCTCCTTTTCTACATAAAACCTACATTTCAAGTTTATTTAGAAAGTTCTTCCGATTAAAATCATCATATTGCGGTCATAGGTCGACATCCCTTTTTTAGTCCAACTTCCACAAATCAAACACAAACTCCACTCAGAAAATTTCCTGCAAAACAACCACCACAAATGCGAGATATTGACCACGTTTTCTTTGAAACTAAATTAAAATTAAAAAACACAAGTAAGGATCTTCAGCAGCACATGGATAACCATATCACTTGAACCACCAACTATAAGATTAAGAAACAATAACTTACAGGTTTGAGAAAGTTCAGAGCAGAAAAGAGAGAAAAGTTTGCTGGCTCACTGATGTTACTCAAGAACGAACATCTTTGAATGTCCTGGCCATTGAAGGAGTAATCAGATGTCTCCTCACTCAATATTCTGAAGAAAAACTCCATTTCTTTGATTCTAAACAAATATATCAACAAAAAAGACTATTAAAACAGGTACGAAATATTGATACTCATGTTAGACACTAAAACAACAACAACAACATACCAAGTGGAATCCCACAAGTGGGGTCTGGGGAGGGTAAAATGTACGTACACCTTACCACTACCTCATGGAGATAGAGAGGCTGTTTCGAAAAAACGTCACATTAACTAGATCAATTTCTCTATATTGGAAAAACCGCATATTAATTTAGATTTCACATAATTACGTCATGTTATCTTGAGTCATTAAGATAACCTATCAACAAATTACATGTTATTGTTCAGGGGAAAAGCTGCCATATAAATGCAAAGAATATAGAAATCACAGAAACAGGAAAGGTTGATTTCAGATTGTGAATATGTAAAGTCAAATATGACTTAAATTGTTTGATAATTACAATTGAACATCATCTTGCACACTACCTATGATTCAATTTCTCCCTGGATTATTAGAAGTATTTGAAGTGTTTAAACTTCTTTATACATTCAGCCACATGTGCAAGTATGAATGGATTTTATAAATGAAATCATTCTTCTATATAATGTTGATTCTATCAATCATTCCTTATCTTAATCAAGTCTCCGACCCCCATAAATAAAGCCCCGTACCAAGTCAACTGATGGTCTTACCCAACCTAACCAAACCAGCCAGGGAAAGAGAGCACTTGAAGGGTTAATTCACATTTGGTTATAACGCACCAACCTATGCAACCATTAACTACAATTATGAAATTTTGATGGCTTATATTCATCAAAAAAGGCTGCATGAAGCTCCAGTGGATATTCGAAACAAAAACCATAGTAAAGAAGAGCAATTCAGTGTAACTAGATCACTCAATCACCATGAAGATTGTGCCTTAATTAACAATTAATTACTCACTACACTACTATAAACATAATAATACAATAAGTTACAGTGCAATGATAGAAGTTACAAAGAAGAAACAAAATCGAACCAGTGAAACAATCAACTAAAGAATCCGACTGTAAATGAGTGTACAACATCAAGATTGGTTCCAATCTGGTGGATTATATGTGAAATCCAATTAAATAACTTTAACTAATAATAGTGACGAATTAATAAAAAAGTTTGTGCAATTAATAACAACTACATAATCTTGAAAATCGTTCATTCAAAGATTATTCCAACCTGTGCAAGAAACAACCACAGTAGTAATAATATATCGAAGTTAATATATCGAACTAAGCTCAAGGATGGTGTAGAATCAATACATCGAAGTTCAAATCTAATATTCATAATAGATAACGGGAATTCCACCTAAATCTCTACTTCTTCATCAGGCACAAACACATTACAAAAGAACTCAAAACTTATGTAAAAACCAATTGAAATCTATCAATGACATTCATCAAAAACAGTGTTACCACAAAAGCAAAAGCAAAAAAACAAAGAAAGAAACATACCCATTGAATTCTCTTCCCAATTACAGGGAACTTAGGTCCACTAGCCCTCTTCTTTGTAGTCTGATAAATCAACTTTCCACCTGGGGTTTTGACAACCCTATGTTGATTGGATTTGGTGGCATAGCTTAGCTGTTTACGGTAAGTAAGCCGTTGCACCATTTTTGACGGCGGCTGTGTTACTCTCTTCTATGGTTTTGGGGGGCTGAAGAAGAAAGGGCTCCATCTTAGACACTGGATGTAGCATTTATGTCCATGTTTATATGGATGCCATTCACGCAAAACTAAAGATAAAAACTAGTATGCTTTAGTCCCAAACAAGTTGGGCTATATGAATCCTCATTCACCATGTTTCTCCATTTAAATTTAGTTCAAGACAACATTTATACAAAGTGAAAAGAAAATGAAAGGTTCTAGAGGATTCTATGTTTTTTACAAGTACAACAATCTTGAATAGAGCTAAAAGACCCAATCTCGGACAGGTAACCTATGTGACTGAGTACCAAAATTATTGTGAGGATGTTTTGTCGAGCTTCAGTGAGTGATGTACTCTCCCCAGGCTACACATATGTTCATCAACAACGCAGCAACATAACTCACTCAATATTACCCCAATATCATGGAGAACAAATAGAATGCAAAAGTAATATCGATGCATGCAATGTGTTTGATGAATAACCTGATAGCTACAAAGATGCAAATCCTCATGGTACATCCAGCAAGCCTAATGAACTTCCCAGTCACCTCAATGATCTGGTAAATTTTGTCTCCCAAATTGTTGTGGTAAATGGTTGTAATGTTGCTAAAAATGAAGACAAGATGATGAAGAGGAAATTGTTACTATTAGAGACAAACCTGTAGAATTTGTTCCTGCAAATGCGGATAAGCCTTCATTATGGATTAATTCTACAGTATCTATTCCTTGTGACCTTGCCATGTTTGATATGCACAAAGTTCTAGATAATTGGAACCAATAGATAATTGGAATCAATTATTTGTTGGGAACTTTGTGAAAGTCTTCCCTCTTGACTTTTGAGCTTTCCCAACATTGGGATGGGACGCCTTCTATTCCTTCCACTTACAGTTTTGCCAAGCTTATAAACAGAGGTATAACTGATAATCTTTGCGGACTTAGTCATGTTGCACTTATCTTCACTTTGCTTCTACTTCCACCGGATGTCTTGATCAGTTTGGATTAGCGTTTCCATTTGATCTTCGCTCTAGTTTACAGACTATGTTCCTTAGAGTGACAAGAAATTTTGTATCTTGGTTCTTGATAAGTTCACTATGTCAACCTTGTGGAGTCCTTGCAATTGGTTTGATACTGGATAAGATGCACGTCCTGCTTATTTTTGGAGATGCCCATAGGAAATACATATGTAGCTTTAAGTCTAATCACAATGAACAGAATCTCTCCAACTTTACCATTAATTGCTCAAGTTTATTCAACAACTTGAGAATGGGCTGCTTGCAATTTGCTACTCGAAGTGCTGAAAAGCTACAACCTAGATACTTTCTGGTATTTCATGTCAATCAAAAGGGATGCTATATCATAGGTCTTACTGATATGTTATGCACAATTTGATACACTTATTCTCTGACTGAAGTGTGGGATATCAGACATCACAGGCTTGTGAATCCCTACATTAGTAAAATAATTGAAAATAAAATTGATGGTGTGGATATTAGCGACATATTATTGCAGGCAGATAAAGGTGGCACTAATGATTCACTAGTTGAAGGATCAAATCGTTTGTGGTTTCACTTGCGACCGACAACACAAGACCTGACATTGGTAACATTAGAACCTTTGAGTTCATATTCCATAATTACAGTTGGTCAAACCTTGTCCATTGAGTTCTCTGTTGGCTAAAGCTATAATGCATTCAAGAGGCTTTACATTGCAGGGAACGTAGACCTACTAGTCCTATATGTAAGTTTTCATGTTAAACATGAAGATTATGTACAATGTGACGGTTGTTACAAAGAAGCCATGCCATATCAGACAAGTTATTCAATGCCATAGCGTTCTTTGTTATCTTTTAATTGTCTGCACAATGAGAGGTAAATTACAGTTTGTTATCCAGAGAAAATAGGCTGAAGCTTCCTTGCCCTTCCGTTGATATTTTTCAACAGTCTAACTTGGCTAAGCAAATGATTGTTCTTGGGATTATTTTTAGAACTGTTGAATCTTTTTCCCCATTTGTTCGTTCGAACAATGGTCCTATTCAAGAAAGTGTGGAAATGCTAGCTATTCCAGGTTCTTCACCACTTTCAAGAATTGATTACCTGCCTCCAGGAGATGTCATCGAGAACCTGCAGGTGCCACTGCCTTTTACACTATCACATCGCCCGAAATTTACACAAAACAGATGTTTCGTGTTAAGCTTTTCTTGTAAATTGCTTTATGAGAGTGTTATATTTTCCTCATTGGTTTGGCTCCACTTGAACCTTGAGGACAAGGTTCTCAATACATGGGGGAGTATTGTTGTGAATGCAGATAGCCCAAAGACTGGCCAAACTCGCGCTAAACCACAAACAAGGCCAAGGATTAGATAGCCCAATAATAGATTTGCTTGGGATCCAGGTTGCACAGAGATAAATGGTTGCCGTCTAGGATTTAGGAGGATTATGCATATTGTGAAGAAACTGACTCATCTCATCCTCTTTCTAGAATCTAATCTTCTCATCCCCATTCTTATCTTTATCATTTGTTACTTGTTATTTTAATATTCATCATTGTAATTCAGTAGTGCAAGTGTTGGCTTAGTAACTTGGCTTGGCTATTAGTGATTATATAATACTTACTATTTGTGTTGAGTATTTGGATTGTTACATCCCCTTTATCAAATTATCAACTAGATTGTCAAGATCCATTTATCTTATGAACTCTTTTACTAGGTTTTAAGACATCAATTTCTCTCTCTATGGAATCTTCCTCCTCACAGTTGGATCAAATCTTTTCATAGAGAAATTGAAGTAAATCATAGCACAATCAATTAATTCCAACTTCTTCAACACTTAAGACCCTATTATCCCCTTCCGAACCCCTCTCTTTACTTTCACTTTTATTAAATAACTACTATATTTTAGCTCATCTTTTTTTGCCTAACGCTACATCATCAATTACAGCAAGGTCAACAATCAAAATTCATCAATATTCCAAAACAAAAAAAGAAAATCTCAGCTAAGCACATACAGAAGAAATCAGCATCCATTAATTTATTCGAATTCCTACACACACAACACCCAAAATAAACCAGAAGATCTACAATATTTAGCAAAATTGAAACAAAAGGAATATACACTCATATACGCAAGAGAAATAATAATTAAATGACGATAATCAAATCAGGAGCTACTGAAAAAGTAGGGCAAAAACTTACGAATTCCAATGGTTGCTGGAGAAGTTGCAGAAGAGGCCGGCCACAAGCAATTAAAAGCCTGTGGTTAACACAGATCGGAGCAAAAAAGGAAGGAAACTGACTATAACCGGTGACCGATCAGGTCCACAACAGTATTGGTTGAACCGAAATGGTGCTGCACACATAACAAAAACGTGGGAGTTGGGAGAGCTAAATTGTCGTTTTTAATTTTATAAAAAGAAAAATACATCTACTGAGATTAGGAGTAGTATAGAAAATTTCTTTATCCAATTTGATTTAAATTAGGAAAAGGTTGATTAATATAATAAATTTCTTTATCTAATTTGATTAATGAATTAAGATGTGTTGATTAGTATTGCAATCCATTTCGAAAGGAATCCTGTGATTTAGAGATTTTATTATATCAAATATTACTCTTAATAGCGATAATTTAAATAAAAATTAAATTATGTAACTTTTAATGGTAATATATTTTATTATTACTATATAAGAAATATGAATAGTAGGCAGCTCTCCGTCAACATATCTTCTTGAGCTCCTTGTTTCATTTCCTCCTTTATTATATGCGGTCCAATCAAAATATTTCGTTAATTTTGACGTATCTGCTTTATCTACTTAATTATATTCCTTCAACTCCTTCAACTTGATTTTACGACAGTGTCCCTACTAAATTATTTCTTCGGATGCTTCAATTGTAATTTTACAATATCACCCTAATCAATTATGTTAAGTCTAAATAATAAACAACTTAAAAGTTAAAAAATACATAAAATAATTTATCAACGTCATTTAAATCGAGATCAGTAAATAGTAATCATTGGATGTCTGATTGAGTTGTCTGCTTCATCTCCTCCTTTATGATACACGATCCAATCAAAATATTCTGTGGACTTTGACATGTCTGCTTCAACTACTTAATTATATTCCTCAGCTGCTCTAACTTGATTTTACAATAATACCCTTAAGAAATTATTTCTTCAACTACTTCAACTGTGATTTTACTATATTGCCCTAATCAATTATTTTAAGTCTAAATAATAAACAACTTGAAATTTTATAAATATACAAAATACTCTATTTACGTCGTATAAATCAAGATAAAAAATAATAACACGGGCTTCCTCTTTTCTAGTAATTAATGAAATAGAGGAGGCTAAATAAACATGTTGGAATGAAATTTTTGTTTCATGTTCTTTAAGTGGTACTTATTATAATGAACTTACTTTATGAAGTGGTGAAACCTTTAATTAAGTTGTATGATAGAGCGATAAATATTATTTTATTTTTATTTAAATATTTTAAGTTTTCTAAAAAATATATAAATAAATTCAAAAGAATATGATAAAAAGGTAGTCACTGAATAAAACAATCTAGACTAATTTTAGGATCCTATAAGGATAACCTAATTAATAACCTAACCATCTATAAGTGTTAATCTATTCATATCTCATTTTCGATGGATTTTTTTCTTCTATCAAAGTTGAAATTAAAGCCGATTAGGATTGACCCTTTTTTGAACGTTTTAAAATTAAAATATTTTAAAGTAATGTTTAAGTATTTGGTATATTAAAAATATTACTTATAGACATTTAACTATGAACATACCCCCTTTATTTTGCAATTCTCATAAAAAATTGATTACTCACATATATGTTCATCATTTAATAAATAAATTTAATTTGCCCTTTTTTCTGATGGACTCCTAAGGGTGTCAAAATAAGCTCAAATGTAGGTGAACAACCCAAAATTTTATGAGTTGCACTCAAGATAATTTTAATTGGGTTCAATTTCAATCCATTCAAGTCTTAACCCATATCAAAAGAATCTATTTCAAACCGTTCTAAGACTCTATTATATATTTTTTTTATCATTTATCTATCAATTGGTAACTTTTTTATTTTTATTTTTGAGTTTAAATTCAAATTGTGATTATAAAAAATAAATAATAATATGTGAAAATTATTAAGATTGAGCGGATCATGAGCCAACCCGAATTTTAACCCATTTGAACCCAAGCCGTTTTGAGCCTAAAGTAAGTTTGGGCGAGTCATAACACAACCCAATTGCTATTTCAATCCATTTTAACATTCTCAATTCAACCCAACTCGTCCGTTTGACACTCCTGTGGACTTCTATTTACTAAGATTAAAAATTATTCAGCTTCTTCTTAATTAAAAAACTTATTACATACTCTAAGAAAATAAAAAAATATTTTATTATTTCTTGTCGTGTCAAAATTTTCATTTTCTTTCGTGAAATTTGAATCGGATTCATTTAGCTGAATTAAATCCTTATTATTATCTGAAAATAAATTTTGGGATAAGATTAGAGAAAAATCTGCGAACATATTGTCGAGTTTGAAGTTTGATGTTCAATTAGAAAAAAGATTGGATGCCATTGTTTGTGGTTGATGTTGTTTTTGTCCAATAGTTGAACCACTTAGTTTGTTGGTTGGTATTTGAGTCCAACCATTTCTTTAATTTGTTGTGGAGCGTTTGATTTGAAAATGTGTTGATTAAATTAGTTTTATCATTTGAAACTAAATCCGAATTAGGTATACTCACTAAATCAATTGGTTATACATTATTTGAAAATGTGAATTGGAAACTACGAAATAACTATTCTTTCATTGGTGTTAAAATTCTTCACCTACAAACTTTAAATATCACTATTTAAAGTATTTCATATTTTGTGACAAAAAATGAACAATTAGTAACGAATTTTGAGTTGTACTTAATAATTTTGTAGCAAAATATCATATTTGTTATAAAATATTTAACAATATCAAAATAAATAATTATCTTGAATGTATTTTTGAAAAAATAACTCTTGAAACTTATTTTAATAATTTTTAAAAAAATATTTTTTATGGAAAAGTTATAGTAGTGAACATAAATTGTATTTTATTTATATTTTACTTTTTTTAAAGTACGGTGTCACATTATTTTATTTTTTATTTTAAATGGTGACACCTCTCACAGAAAATCATGCATACACCACTGCTTGTAACCATGAATAAGCGTAGCCAAAGATTATTTTATATTTAACTATGAATTTTTTCATAAAAAATTGTTAAATAATTCAGCTACAAATTTTAAATCGTCGCTATCTAAACACTATATATTTTGTGACAAAAAAATATTGTCACTAAATCACAGGTAATTAGAGACGATAAAATGATCGTCATTGATTGCTTATATTATTAGTGACAAAAACTTAGGTCACAATTAAATATAATTTTTTGTGGCTAAAGCTTACAACATTTAATTACGAACTCTACTTTGTCGCTATTGCAATAACTTATTTTTGTGACGAAATCTTTTTGTGTCAAATAATTACTAATTTAAAGACAAATAATAATTTATCACAAATTAAATATATTATTAGCGATAAAATAATGTGTCATTGATAACTTAAAATTCGTCACTAAGGATACTTCATAAATGGCGCCAAATTATTTTTTGGTGAAATTTTTTTTGGATAGAACTTTGCTACGAATTTATATTTTTCGTCACTAAAAATACATTGCTCATGCATTTAAATACGAAATATAATTTTCATCACAAAAAGTGAATAATTAGTGACGAATTTTATATCATACCTAAAACTTTCGTAGCTAAATATCATATTTGTTGTAGTGGGTCTTACAACAAAACCTCATCACTACTCTTGAAAATGGAATAACTATCAAACTAAAATTGTATATCAAGTTACGAAAGAAAAAGATTACTTAACAAAATATCTCTAGCCCAGATCCCACAATAAGATCATGGAACATCTAATAGAATGACATGAGTTTTACTATCAGGCATATAAACCCCAAGACAAAGATATAAGTTATACTAGATAGATCTGAAATAGTAGCCTCCATGAACAATGTGAAGGCTCACCTCAACAACAGAGTCCACGGGAACGAATTTGTCCGCCACAAGTCTCACCCTCTGCAACAGTATCTGCATGACATGCAAGTAAGGAGTGAGCTGTATATAATATAACTCAGTAAGATCCTCGACTTGCTACTTTAATATCCCTGGAACAAGAGTTATAAAATACATCTGCACAACGAATATAATATATATAATACACATAAGAATATACTTCATGATATTATAAGGCTCAATAAGTTCAAATAAATGTTCACAAAGGTCACTACATGTCTCAATTCAATTCACACTCAAAAATTTTCATAAACGACAGTGAAGGAGATCAACCCATCACTCTGACAAGTCCATGACAACATGTATAACACTCTAAAAGTATACTACGGCAGTGTGTACAAAGCCCCTAACACATTATGGTAGTATAGATATGCCCCTAACATATTTCGGCAGTAATGTATGCCCCTAATAACCATATCACAATAATAAAGAAGGGTATCCAACACCACACCACATATAACTTATAAAAGTATTTAATATTCTTCTCAAAAATTGCATATCTAGAGCTACTTAAAAAACACCAGTTCTATTGAGCACATGCTTATCCCAATATATGCACCAGGCAGAGAAAAATATATTTTTCAAAGCATGTTAGAAAAGCAAGCACTAAAGCTTAGAGTCTCACTTATCTTATTAATGACAAGTTCCACTACCTTGCACGCTTAGAACATCCACCAGAATAGCCCCCACTTGTCTCAATCTATGAAAAATATTGATTATCGATATCAATTATGTTATCAAACTCAAGTCTCTGTATCCCTAACCTTCAAGTGTAGAGTTAAACCTTAATACCCAATACCTTACACTATGAATTAAAAGTAAAAGTATTCTTAATCTTATTGTTAAAACTTAATTGCTGAAAATTCTCATACATACATTTTTAACTAACAGGAGCACACAATAACAAGAAAATACATGTACTCTATCACCCAAAACAGTGGTACAAAGATCAAATTGCTTCTATGTATAAATTTCTCTGAATTCTCCTAAAAGAAGGGAACAAATCTGCCCAAAATTTGTTCTGCTGAAGTGCAATAGAGCAGGAAAAAAAAGGTCTTTTGTCGCTTCTCTTTTTTTATTTTTTTTCTACTGCATGACAGATTTAATAAAAGGGCTGGCTGTTTTTCTTCTTCCTTTTAATAAAAATTATTAGTGATTAACATTACCAATTAGCCCTTCATTAAAAATAAGCGTTATTACAACTAATGAAATATTATTATATTTTACAAAATAAATATAAAGTTTGCTTGATTTGTCTACTTCTACTCCTTCATTATATAGGACCCATAAAAATATTTCGTGGATTTTTAATTAAATCTTTTTATGACAGCCGTTTATTGACGCACATGCTTCAACTGCTTGATTATATTTATTTAGTTGCTTCAACTATAATTTTACAATATTATCCCTAATAAGACATTTTTCTAATTGTTTCAACAATGATTTTACTATATCATCCCGATTAATTATTTTAAGTCATATAATAATAAAATTAAGATAAAACAGTTTTTAAACTAAACAAATAAAATTAAATTTAATATATATAAGAGGGAGTTCCCTTTACTACCAAATCAATAAGAAACTTCTACATGGGCTAAGCAATGGCAAAAAACCTAAGCAAGTGGGCTCCACATTTGTTTTCTAAAGGGATATTTTTGTCATATTAACTATTTGTTTATTATTTTATTGTACTAATGAAATATTATTATGTTAAAGAATAAACGTCCACTAGTAAAATGGAAAGGAAAAATTTGTCAATAATGTATGTTATGACCAGCATCATAATAATACATGTCTCTTTTCTTTACTATATATAGCCTTGTGGAGAGTAAGGAAAATTATAAATATAGAAGTGTAGAAACACATAAGAGAAATACTATCTCCCTCTCTCTCTTTCTTTAATATTATTGTTAGACCCCGTAAATATTTTAATTGAGGTAAATTGTCACTTTGGAAAAAAATTTGCAAATATTGTGTA
>JAOTQR010000100.1:18300064-18317468 GCA_025774065.1 Solanum ossicruentum
AAAGTATTAAATAAAATCGAATCAATAAAATCACTCTTTAAACTGTATGCGTTTCTTTCAATTGTGAAGTCGCAGTTAGTCAATGCAACTTTCGACGCTCATCATGGGTCATCCGGAAACAGTCGCTCTATGTTTTAAACATAGGAGTCAAGCTGCGTACATCCGACCCCTTTTTACCCCGTAATGGACGGAAGCCTTTGAGGCAATGAGATAATGTTATTTTGTTGTTGTTGAATCAAATTTGAAAATAACTAAACCAAACTAAATTAATTCGATTCAATATGTGGTGCATACTTATTTAAAATCAAAAACTCAAGAATTCAAATGAATTAAAATTTGCTAAAATAAAATTGAATACCCACCCTACGAGCAGATTTCATGAGAGTGTCATATCTATATAATATAATTTGTTTTAAAGAAGAGATTCCACAAGCTATTTTGTTACAAAATAATCTTGGTTGGATTATTAACTATCACATAAATATTTTTAACTTTTATATTTAATTAATATATTTATATAAATTGAGACGAAAAAGAAAAAAGTTTCCTTTTTTTCCCAAAGAAAGAAGAAAAATAGAAGTCACCGCTAAGACCGTGGGTGAGGAATCATTTTAGTAGTCGATACAATCATCTTTTCTTTTACCGTTTACCTGATCAAGAATTCACCCAGAAACAGACAAATCTGTTACAAGGGTAAATATAATTTCACCCCCCAGAAACAAACAAAAAAGAGAAAAATCCAGTAATTTTTTTGGTTCCTATACAGAGACAAAAGGAACAGAGAGATACAGAAGGGGCCATCATGATGAAGAGGTAATTTTGATAGACAGCTATAGAATAAACAGAAAGAAAGAACCATGAACCATCACATTCATACTTTTTTTTTTCTTTATTAAAAAATAATAATCTTCAAGGGGTTGTTTTTTCTTCCTTCTTTTTCATATTTTTGTATACATATATGTGAAGTTTTCATATATATATATGTCACTCCATTCTTCTCCTCCTCTTTCTATAGGTCCATATTTCTGGACCCATTAATCTTTCTTGGAGAAAAGGATCTTTCTTTATTGAAAGTACATTCATTAAAGCTCAGTAAGAGAGGAGAATTGTGGGTCTTTAAGATTTGTCTGATTTATAATTGTATTGGAGGTACTGGTTTTTTATTTTCCTTCTGGTATTTCAATTGCTGTTGTATTTCTTTCCTGGAAAAGCTGAATTTTTTTTTGAGTGCTATCATTTTTTGTGTCAGATCTTTTACAGATCCTGGCATTGTGTCTTTGCTGTTTGTTTCACATTTATAATCTTTGCTAATTGGATGGTTTTTCACTAGTGGGGTTTCTATAATTTTGTCAGAAATGACCTTGGTTTTTTACTTTTGTTTCATGAATCAAGATTTGGTTTTAGAGGAGTGAAATTGTCATAAAGATGGAATCTTTTTATCATTTTGGAACTCTACTGCAAGGATTCTTGCATTTAATATATATTTTCTTCTTCTGCGTATACTTTGTTGGCATGTTTATGTATTGGGAGTAAATAAACAACCCATAATCTTAATGTCATTAGTTTTCTCAACCAATATAGTTTCAAGTTTAACTGATTGGTCCACAATCAAGCTTTGTTGGTATTATTCTTCTTGCTGGATTTCTTTTTTGTCATAGTTTGTTGTGAGTTGTGCTTTCCTTACTTTCTTGTTTTCTTGTTGCTATAGTACAATTCAAGTTAGATCTACATGGATTGGATTGGTTTCATGTGTTTGCTGAGTTTAGAGGCCTTGGAGGGCCCTCATTAGGACAGCTGAGTTTGTTTAATCTAAGGGGCCCTGTGTCATGTGCAAAGTATAAAGATGATATGACTCGTAAAGACTAAAGTGTTCCTTTGAGTCTTAACAGAACTCATGGTTTTCAATAGTTAGTTATTACTGCCTGATTCTGACAGTTAATGGTCCTATGCTTCACCAATAACTGTGATTATTGCCCCTTTTAGAAAAGACCCTATACTTGGTGGTTGTGATGAATTACTCTTGATTTGGGCTTGTGAGTTTTCCAGTTGTAAAGGTAGTGGAGTACTGTATTCTTAGTTGTGACTCTATTGATGGATGCTTCTCTTTGTATATATAGTACTGTTTAGTTCAAGAAACATTAGATGTAAATATCATATGCTTGAGTGATGTTTCAATTCTTTGGTTCTACTTGACGATCTATTGAAAGAAGCTAGAATTGATTTTAAGCATTTTCAAGTGTTTTCTTTGACTAAGAGTCGGTATTAATTAAAGAGGTGGAAATGATTTACCAGGTTGTTTGCTTTTTATGCAGGTAAGTAATCAATAAAAAGATACAACATGAAGCACAAAGATGGAAAATCATATCCACCAAATAAAAATTCCAAGAAAGTTCAATTGACATTACTTGTTGTGGTGCTCTGTGGGTTGTCATTCTATCTTGGAGGTATTTTTTGCTCTGAAAAGGAGAAATTTGCAACCAAGGAGGTTGACAGGGAAGATGAAACTCCCATAGTGAATTCTGTCAGCTCTCTACAAACCAGAGCCAGTTCCTTTCCTGAATGCAGTGCTGACTATCAGGACTATACTCCATGCACAGATCCAAGGGTATGTTAATCTTGACGAATCTAGTCTTGTTTATTCTTTTGAGGTGTAATCAACCATGTCAATGATATGATATATTGGTGATATTGCAGAGATGGAAGAAGTACGGTCTTCATCGCTTAACTTTCATGGAACGACATTGCCCTCCTAATTTTGAAAGGAAAGAATGCTTGGTTCCACCACCAGATGGCTATAAGGTGCCAATAAGATGGCCAAAGAGCAAAAATGAATGTTGGTACAGGTAATACTTATGTTCTGTATCTTTGTTTGTCTATGTTTTGTTGTTGGATTTGATCCTAGCATTGATTCTTTGCTAATTTTGCTGTTCCAATCTGGCTTCAGGAATGTTCCGTACGATTGGATTAACAAACAAAAGTCTAATCAACATTGGCTCGTAAAAGAAGGGGAGAAATTCATCTTTCCTGGTGGTGGTACTATGTTCCCAAATGGCGTCGGGAAATATGTTGATCTGATGGAAGATTTGATTCCACAAATGAAAGATGGCACCATCCGAACGGCCATTGATACTGGTTGTGGGGTGAGTGGTGTTATTAATGCTGAAATATCTAAACTGCATTCCTTAGTCATGGTTGCTTTCCATTATGCTTTTTTCATAAGATAGTCACTTGATTTATTTCTTCATATTTAGCTATCTTTGAGCATAAGGTCATGGCCAATCTGCTAATTATGTATTTGCTGAATCCTACACAGCTACTAGCTGATTCTTCTTGTTTGTAACATAACATCTTCTTGTCAAGTTACTTAGATACAAAACTTTATACATCCGATCTTCCTCCTGTGTAATTTTGTTGAGATATGTAATCTGGAATTTGTTTATTTGAGGCGCCACATGAGTGATTGATTGTTATGTAATCTAGAATGTCTAAATTTATGTTTTTCTTCTTAATCTAGGTGGCAAGCTGGGGAGGCGATCTACTGGATCGAGGAATCCTGACAGTTTCTCTTGCTCCAAGAGATAATCATGAAGCTCAAGTTCAGTTTGCTCTGGAACGTGGAATTCCTGCAATTCTGGGCATTATTTCAACACAGCGTCTTCCTTTCCCTTCAAACTCTTTTGACATGGCTCATTGCTCAAGATGCCTAATTCCATGGACCGAATTTGGTAAGCAACATGGATAGAAAGAAAGTTATATGCTTGTCTTGAGTGGAAATGCTTTATTAGGCTGCTTTCTAATCAGTTCTCACTGTTGGCAGGTGGAGTTTACCTTCTTGAAGTACATCGTATACTGCGCCCTGGAGGTTTCTGGGTCCTTTCTGGTCCACCTGTGAACTATGAGAACCGTTGGAGAGGATGGAATACCACCATTGAGGAGCAGAGATCAGATTACGAGAAATTGCAAGATCTGCTAACTTCAATGTGCTTCAAATTATTTAACAAGAAGGATGACATTGCCGTGTGGCAGAAGTTGACAGACAATAGCTGCTATAAGAAACTTGATAACCCTGATAACTACCCACCAAAATGTGATGATGGTACTGAACCTGATTCTGCGTGGTACACTCCTCTTCGACCTTGTGTAGTTGTGCCTCCAGCTATTAAGAAAGTTAAGTTGAACGCCCTAGCCAAATGGCCAGAAAGGTTGCATGTCGCCCCAGAACGTGTTTCTGATGTTCGTGGAGGTAGTGAGGGTTCCTTTAAGCACGACGATAGTAAGTGGAAGGTGAGAGCAAAGCACTACAAGAAATTGCTCCCTGCTATTGGAACTGAAAAGATCAGGAATGTGATGGACATGAACACCTTGTACGGAGGTTTCGCTGCTGCTCTGGTTGAGGATCCTCTTTGGGTCATGAATGTTGTTTCCTCTTATGCTGCCAATACACTTTCCGTGGTCTATGACAGAGGTCTTATCGGAACGTTTCATGACTGGTAATTTAGATTTACTTTCAAGCTTGATGCCTAAACTGCAGTGTTGATTCATTTCTAAGTTTCACTTTTTAACTAACCCTCTTTTTTTGTCGTTCTATAGGTGTGAGGCCTTTTCAACCTATCCTCGAACGTATGATCTCCTTCATCTTGACAGTCTCTTCACTGCTGAAAGTCATAGGTAAGAATATTTGTGCCTTTACAGTATACTCCCACGCCCACACCTATCATTTAGTAATGTGTTGGTGTCTAAGCAAGAAAAACAAGACTATCCTGACATCACTTATGTACTTCTTACAGATGTGAAATGAAGTATGTTCTGCTGGAAATGGATCGTATTTTGCGACCTAATGGATATGCAATCATCCGGGAATCCAGTTACTTCGTAGACCTCATCGCCCCTATGGCTAAGGGCATGAGATGGAGCTGTCGCGAAGAAGACACAGAATATGGCTCACAAAATGAAAAGATACTGATTTGCCAAAAGAAGCTGTGGTATTCAAAAGAGAGTTCATGATAAACATGGTATAAACTACACAAGTTGTGATTACATATTCACAATACCACAGGAGAAAAGCTCAAAGAGAATTTATTTTGTTTCTACTAGATTTTGATTGAAAAATAACCACACTGTCTTGTGCTAGTAGTCTCTTAGTTTTATTTCATGCTATAATATTCTTTGTAAGAGTCATCAAGCTAAGCTTTCTTCCCTGTATCTTCTTAGAGGTTGTTGAAGAGTAACAACATCACAGTCTTCTTAATTAATGTGTTCATTGTCAATTTCTCATGAATGAATTAAATGGTTAACATTCAAACATTTCTTTTCTTGTTGGAGGCTTGGAGATATTGATGGTGCTTACCTCTGAAATCGTTCTACTTTTGAAATTATGAGTTTGTTTGGAATTTTTGGTGACCTTTTATACTGCGACAGGTATCATGCGTCTAAAGATTAATGAGTACTATGAATGAAATCTTGATATCATGACAATATGACACAGTTTAGTATGGTTATCAAATATGATATGAAGTCTTACCGATTTGTCATGACTTGCATGCTAGTATTTTGAAATGTATTCTTTTTTCTCCACTTTATTTATATCTTTAAAGTCACGACTATTCAGTACGATCTACGAACAATTTATAAAAAGTCGTATCGATCTGTCATGACTTGCCTTGCAACAACAGTTGCCTATTTGCTTTGCCATGTCTTATAACTCAACTTTAAAAAAAAAATATTCTTGAGTTTTCTATTAATTTTTTTTAAAAAAAAACTATTTTCGAGTAATATTAAATTTGAAGAACAATATTTAAATAGTACTCCTAGCTCAATTGTATTCTTTTTGTGTAAATCATCCTCTTCTTGCATGTCCACAATTTGGTGGGCCTCTCAAGCTTGTTAATGGGTCTATTTGGTGGGCCTCTCAAGCTTGTTAATGGGCCTATTTGGTGGGCCTCTCAAGCTTGTTAATGGTCCCATTCAAAATTCAGATAACAACAACAATAACATACCCAGTGATATCCCACAAGTGGGGTCTGGGGAGGATAGATTGTATGCAGACCTTTCCGTTACTTCATAGAAGTAGAGAGGTTGTTTCCTAAAACCCTCAGCTCAAATCTCATAAGTAGAAAGACTAAATATGACAAAAATACAATGTAAGGTAGAATTCAAGAGAAAAAGAGAAAAAGGTACAAAGTGGATAAATATCTATTTTTGAGGCCGTTATTTACAATTTATACTGATATTAAAAGAAATTTTCAAGTTAATTTGCTTTGAAATAACTTTACATGTACATGATTAAAGTTGAAAATTTATCTTTTAACGTAAGATATTATGTATAAAATGACTTTGTGAAGGTCAAATATAACTTTTTTTTGTCTAAATTTTGATATGATTTTTAAAGGCCAACTTCAAATATTTTTTCCGAAATTATAGACTTGACAAAGACCAAATTCAAATAATTTTTACTGAAGTTTTACCTAGCTTACTGAAGGTAACTTCAGTGATGAAATATATGTCAAAATTGCTAAAATTCACGCTGGTACGTCTGAATTTTTTTCACTTCACGTCAGTCATAAAAGTTGACTAAAGTTTGTAACCCAGAGCGTTTGAAAGACAGAAATTAAAGAAAACTATATAATTACACAAATATTCCTATCATATTTACTAATTCTCCCTATAGTTTGAAATAATTACATATTATCTTACTAATTAATAATTTCATACTAAATTTAAAATCAAATAAATCTAAATACATATATTTTATTATCAAATACTCTGAAATACATATATGTAAGAATAGAAACGAGCTAAATAAGTCCATATATCCTAAATACATGAGAATCACTTAAATATATGTACCTGAATCTGAAATATAAAGTATAATCCAGATATATTCTGAAATATAAATATATTTAGAGAATATGAGAAGTGGAGCAGCTGGTCTTAATGGGATGATGCCCAGTCATTGTTATTTTTAGCGTCAGCTTATCAAGTGAAGGGTTGAAAGGGAAAGCACGTGAAAAAACTATGCTCCCTCCATTTTAATTTGATGTGATTTCATGTAATTGAATATGAAATTTAAACAATATGAAAAGATTTTATAATATTCTAAAATTATTCTTAAAAACTTAAATTTTTAAATAGAATAGTATATTTTTTGGAACTTTTGTCAAATAATTGAAAGTTAGTGTGAGAAAAATGTTGATAGTGTCATTAAGACATTAACTATTGGATAATTTTAAATATACATGATAAACTAATTAATTTACAATAAATATAGTCATGTTTCATTTACATAAAAATGGTCAAACAATCATAGAAAATATACAACGACTATATAATATTGTTTGCCAAGAGTTATAAAAAGTAGAGCAAATTCCATAAATGACAAACATATAAAGTCGAATTATGCTTCATAGCTATAGTTTCGGTAATTACATTTTGTAACTATAGTCATAACAACATCGTTTGTATAATTCGTGCAGCATTTGTATAATCCACTATACAATTCACAGTTTTTGTATAGTATTTGTATATTTCATTATACAATTTATGCACATTATTTGTATAATTCGCTATACAATTCACAGTGTTTGTATATTTCGGTATACAATTTAATTTACGCATGGATTTTGTATAATCGCGCACAATGTTTATATAAATCGCACGAATTATTCAAAACTCAAATTGTAATTACAGCTAAATATTTGCCAGGAATCATAATTAATTCAAACTATAGCTCTATTAGCTAATTAACTAGTATATGTTTACTTATTTCGCGTAATTTTCCTAAAAAGCATACATTGAGTCATACATACGCTATACACTAATTATATATCATAATACACTCAAAAACTTAACATAGTTTGACTATACATAAAATATACACTGTTCATTCATGTCTATACAATGAATGACTATTTTTTTTAACCATTAATATGATCGAACGACTATCTACTCTACCCCTCAACTCTATTTGCCAAATAAGAAAATCGCATGTATCTCTTTTTTTTTTTTTGAAATTAACTAAAAAGAAAAATGTGTCGCATAAATACAGTTAAAGCAAGTAATTAACTACTAGTTACATTACATATATAGAAGGTATACATACATATTTGCCTAATATTACACAATACACATCATCATACACTATATAATTCATTGTATGTATTGATCACATTAGACTACATGCATTGACATTATCATCATTAAAGAAGTTACTGACTTTGTCATCACCTCTATGAGTAACATGAAGATTGCCATGTTTATCAGCAATATTATAACCATGCCTCCAGTAATTGTAGCTGTCTCTATACTCACTTGTCATGTCTTTGAAGTAGTTACTTGACGACGTGAAGTATAGAGGGGGGTTCGGGTATGGCCAGAATTCCGCTCGCTTTCCATGCCTCCTCACTGCTTTTAGCACCTTATTACGATCCACATAGCCTACTACCGTCACTTTCTCCATCTCTATCTCCACCGATACTGATTCTACTCCTGCATGTATTTATATAGTCAGATTTATCTTTAATAGTCATTTAAATATTATATTTTTTTATATGAAATTATGTGATCTTTCATGTTATGTTATATTATTCTTTGTAATAGTATTTCACTGCAGCAGTTGAAGAAAATTTTGAGATAAATGCTGTTACTTCCTTTGTTTCAATTTATATGACACACTTTGCTTTTTAATATGTCTCAAAAGTCAAAACAAATGATATATTTTTAATTAAAAATAATTTAATTTTTTAAATTTACTCTTTTATCCTTATTAAAATTAATTATTTATTATGTAACACGCAAATATCTAAAATTGTTTGAGAACTCAAATTTTGAAAGTGATTCTTTTATTTCTTAAACTTTGTGTCAAGTCAAACGATCTCATATAAATAGGCCAGTAGGTTTAGCTATAATTAATTATTTCTTCTGTCTCAACTTGTTCATCTTACTTTCCTCTTTAGTCCGTTTGAAATAGAATGTCCCTTTCCTTTATTTGACAACTCACCTCAATTTAATTTTTCCATATGACATATGTTTAGGACTCCAATATTGAAGAACATTTGGTATATTCTATGTGTCTTACACTGTAAGGCCAAAAAATTCAAACGTCACCTTTACTTTCTTAAACTTCATATTCAATCAAAATCACACAAATAAACTGAATCGGAGGAGCGTTGAGCTACATCCACATCCATCCATGGATGATAATCTATTTAATAATTGTACCTCTAAGCTTGAAGAGAGCATCTTTAATAACTCTCTCACAACCACTACAACACATCCTTACTTTGAGTTCCACTGTCTGTACAAATTATATAAAACAAAATTAAGGTCACATAATTACTTAAATTAATCTTCTCTTATAAGAAATTAAACAAATAATAATAATAAGATTTAATACCTGTAAAGAAAGTGGTCTAGCCTTTCTCATGTTGTGTTTATTTGTGCCTTGTTGATGATGGGGATGATGATAGTGAAAGTCACAATAACTAGTGATGGCTGAGACAAAAGAGCCAAATAATTTCTCTAGTAAGTTAACCATTTTGTCAATAGTTTTTCCCTACATATGTAGATTGAATTATTTCTAGGTAGCAAAATTGCCCACTTTATAAAGACAAGGGAGAGGAAGAAAATTAGGAAGCTTTAATTTTATCCCCATTTATAAAATATTCCTCCAACACTAGGCATCTTTTTCTTAAGTTCCAATCTCATGGCAAATAGATTCTAGTAAAACCAACAAAACTCCTAGTTTGTAATGCAAATTAATTAATTGCCCCCACTTTCTCATTCATGCATAAATTATAAATACATTATCTATTTTCTCTCTTTTACAAAGAATAAAAATAAAATAGTAAAAGCATATTATCCCATTAGGAAAGAATAATGGTGTCGTCGTTCCGGTCGAGCACTTTCTTTTCTTTGTCCAATTTCATCTTACCAAACTAGAGTGGTTTTGTCCAACCCGCGAAGGATTGTGAGGTTGGACATTTTGACTACAGTCAAAGCTCTTTACAATAATATTTTATTAGTATGAATTGATATTCCACGTATGTTATATTATATATATTTTATAATAATATTTTGCTATTGCAATTAAAAAAAATCAAAACTAACGATGTGATCACTGAGATGTTTGGATTATTATAGTGATGATAAATTAAATTATATTATACTTAATTAATTAAGGTGGATGAAAACCTGTATAGTGGATCAAGCCTATATGGCAGCTAGCTGCTGACTGTACTAAAATATATAAAGGAAATGGGGGAATATAAGGAGATGGATGGGCTTAAACAAAGACAGGTTTTGAGGCAAAGCATAACCAAATATTCTCTAAATATCTCCTTCCTTGGGGTGGAACAAAGGAACTTTCTGTCACCATCTTCGGTTAATTAAATTGCATGCTAAATATAGTGACGGAGCTACAATTTTTACAAAAAAAATCTTAAAAATAAGAAAAAGGTTAGCATACGAGGAAGACAAAACAATTTAATATCTAATATATATACATAAAATTATTATTGTCATCATCAAACATGTTTTGAAGTTATTCTCAACGGGTATATATATATATATATATATATATATGTATGTATATATATTTACATCTCATGATATTTTCTACAACTTGGCTTAGGAATTATCTTTAGACACATTGTAGTCTTCTAAATAAGGTGAATAAGTTTCATTAAAAGAAATTAGAATTAGCTATAAACTTAATTCGTTGCTAAATTGCTCATGATAACTGATAAGATTATATAATAGTTAGTTGCTAAATAAAATTAGTAGTAGGATTTTATTTGTTTAGCAGTAGAATTTTGTCCGCGGTAATTCTTTTAGTAGTATTTAAAAGAAAGTACAGATAATTATATTAAAAGACCATTTGGTCATTTCAATTAAAAAAAAAAGGTTATTGGGCGTATACTTAATGTATATTTCATGTATAAATTGTATTATAGAATATATTCAGTATATAGCTCATTATGTATAAATAATTTATATTGTAGTTAGTATATGTTTTCTAAGACTTTTGGTAAATTATATTATATAGTCACTGTATATTTGCTATGATTATTGACTATTTTTTTAATATAAAGCATGACTATATGTATTATAAATTAATTAATTTATCATATATATTTGAACTATCACTATATAGCTTATTTGAAAAATCATAGTAAATATTTTATGAAGATTCGAAAGCATCTGTGTGCCCATTTTCTGCAAAGCGTCATGTCATTTCTAGTTAAATATAAATATAAACTACTGCATGCATCTTTTAGACGAATATTTGGATGATCTTTAAATTTGAGTTGGGAAATTTGACTTATTTTTTCATTAATAACATCGCAATTAGTAACATTTACTATTTTTTTACACGCGCACACACAGAGAGAGAGAAATAGGCCCCACCCACCAAAGAATAGAAAGATGCTAGTAGGGACGGTAACGGAGCGGGGCAGGGCTAGACGAGTACGAAGCGGGTTTACAGCTATGCAACACGATATAGGTTTAAAGTTACGTGGAGTGGATAGATGTGAGGCGGGTTAAATCTTTAAAGTAATTATTTTTAATACTAATGCAAGGAGGGACAGATTGTGATTTAAAGAATTAAATAGGAATTTAAAGAAAATTAAATCTTTATAATTAGTAAAAATTAAATATAAAATTTTTATATTAAATATGGACTTTAATTTTATTTTTTTCTAAAATTTTAAACTAAACATATCCCGGTAAACTATTAGTTATTGAAATGTTAATTAAAATTTCTTGAAATGTCAACTAAAAATAGTAATTTAGTTGTTGAGATATTAATTAGTGACAAATTTTTAAAAAACATATGAATTTTTATTTTTTATATTAAGTTCAATTAGAAAAAAATAAAAGAACTTAAACATTTAAGCAGAGTGAGGCAAGGCAGAGTGGGTTAAAAATAAAAAAAATCATCACGTGCCATGTGGCGTGGAACGGGACGGAGCAGTTTAAAAAATTTGTGTGCCCCATTGCTTTCCCCAGATGCCAGTAGAATTTCAAACTTGAGATATGGATAAAAAAAATTATTTAGATTTTTCTATTGATCGATGTTATTACGTCAAAAAAAAAAGGGCAAAAAATCAACTTTTAATCTTTTTATTTGTTTGATAAAGAAAAACCTCAAGTACTGAATTATTAAACTACACTTATGTTGTTATAGCTAGCGAGATTTATAGGCTGATCTAAGACCTCAAAGTCCCTCTCCTTTCTTTGTAACTAGAGAAGTCTGACAAATTTGAATTAAGAGCCACCTCAAATTTGAAATATCAAACATTAATTAAATCAAATCGTAAATCGAATATTAAGGCAAAAGAAACTGTACACTAGGGCCAATGTGATTTTTCTCAAAGATTATTATTGAAGAATTTATAATATATGCTTTTGCCGTGTTTTAGCAGTGTTTTAGGATTTGGCAGTAGGAAGAATATTATAATACTGATTGCATGAATATTGTAATATATTCTCCCATTTTCTGCTTTGTGTTTCAAAGACAAGATAAGATTCTTAAGTGGAAACTTAGTCATGTTTATCCCCTTTTTATGCTCAAAACATGAAAGCAAGAATAAAACATATGAACAAATAGCAATAACAAACTAAGGGAATCAGTTCTCTATTCACTACTTTAAAAAAAAAAAAATTAACGACGCATAAATTTTATAGCTAAATATTAAAATTTTATCTAGGAATGGATTATAAACATGCTATATTAGCTATAAGAGTAATTTAACGATGGATTAACGATAAACTGCGGATTTGTGTTGCTTCGGTCATCTTTTTGGTCCTTTAGGAATCAGCTTCTGGTTCTGCAGCAAATAGCAGATATTTCACTGGATAATAAAATTATTATTTATTTTTCATGACAAGATAATTTGCGATTGTTATTCTTTAAGTGTGCATATGATAAATTTTACTTTTTTGTTACAGCGTAATATTTTGCAAATCACACAAGAGAGGTAAGTCATACTATTCCATGCGAAGATTCTAAAATAAGATCTCTCGTTTAGGAGATCTATTGTTCAACCAACTCAACACCCTTGTAGGTGATATATATATATAGTACTCAGTTTGTTTTAATTGGTTGTTTAGTTTTGATTTGACACAAAATTTAAGAAGAAAAAAGATTGGATCATGTAGTATTAAAATTAAAAATACGTAGAATATATCAATATGATCTTTAATTTTGTATTCTTAAACATGGCATGTGAAAAATTAATGTTATAATCTTGATCATAAGATCATTAATTAAGATATTAGTAATTTGTTAGACGATCAACTAATATAAGTGATGGTCTTTATAGGATAAAAATTACTCCCTATGTTCATTTTTATTTATCATTTTTTTATTTTTTGAGATCAACTTGACTAAAAAAATTAATTGGTCACATAGTAGGTTTTGATCATTAAATTATATCCTATGGTGACTCAGAGCTATAAGTATAGAGGAATAATGCTACATTTTTCTTCCACATTATCAATCAGAAAATTTTATTAGTCAAAAAAATAAATTATTGGTCCATATACAATATATTATACTTTTAGTAGCACAAAGAATATAATTATCATTATGAATAAATTGAATTTTTCTCTTTTGAAAAGAAAAATAAATTATATCTCTTGATTGGAATACGCACATATTCAGAATCTCATAAATATATATGATATAAAATTCAGTAGTACGAAACATGAATTTTTACTTTTCAAAATATAACAATAAAATTTTACTAAAACATATCAAACTCTTTTCTTGAAAAAAAAAATTGTTTCCATAAAAAAATACACAGTAAACTTTATTATGAATACTCATTATATTTCCAAATATAACTTTTCTTTGAACTTAAACTTTATCTTTTGAATTTTAAATTTTATAACGCATGAGTGAATGAATAATTATAATTATTTTAGACTACATTTCAGAAAAAATAATCTGTTTATAGAGCATGATGTACTTACAACCTCTACAATATTAAATGTGACTTGTGCGCGACGAACGATTCATCAAACCATTTTTGCCTCAATAGGGGGCAGACAATAAGTTGCAAAGAGAATTACGAAACAAAAACAAAACAAAACGTAACCGTAGAAAATAAGTTTGTATCTTTAAAGTCAATAAAAAAATAAAGATATTCGCACGATCTAATAATTTTGTTAGTCGTGCAGCTTTTTTAAGAAAAAAACTTTAAACTTTATTATACTCGTTATATACAAATTTCTCACAAATCCCAGATTCTAGCTCTTCACTCCATTTTCTTACGCACACGCAAATATATGTATAAAATATAGATATATTGAAAATCAAACAAAATTCTTCAAACATAGCCATTTCATCTTTTTCATCACAATTTCTTTTATACTTCCTTTAGTCCACATTATTTTCATGCTTTCACTTATAAATTTTAATTTTTTTTCATTTTTTTTAAATATAATTCTCGAAAGTCAATATGATTTACAATTCTTTTCAATATGAAAGATGATAGCTTTCATCGTAGATGGGATGAAATCTTGATAAAAGAAAGTACGCGGAGGGTGTATGAAATGAATGTAAAGGTTGGTATGCAGCATGTTATATATCCATTTCATATAATTATTTAACTCTGAAACATTTTCAGGCGTCAATTCTTGTACCAATTTAAAAATTCAAAAAAGAGAAACAGTTTTGATGGAATAATCACAATAAAGAAGGCTTCTGTCAAGAAAATCTGAAAAATGAAGAGTTTTGGAAGGGAGAAAGATTGATTTCGACAGATTTGTATGAAATATATTATAATTTTAAAATATGAAAAATGATTGACTTGTAAATGGGTGTTGCTGAAAATTAATTCCAAAATAATATCCCCAAGTTTGAGCCAAAAAACATGGAATATTTAAAATTTTAGATCTGTTACATTTTATAATATAAGATTATGTTTGGTAAATATTGATTTTATATATAGAGAGAGAGACCTTAAATATACGTGTAGTATGATTTTTCCTATTATAAATATATTAATAAAAAAAGTTGTATGTGAATCCAATTTGGAATTGGGATTCCCAAAATGGAGTCCATAAACAACTCGAGTCACATTGGAGTCCAATTTTGAAATTGGATCAACACTTAGAAAAGCCCGTAAAAGGACTCAGGGTCAACATACATAACCATAGAGATTGAGATTTATGTTTTTGAAAAATTACAAAAAATAAACCTAATTGAAAATTATTTACTAAAAATAGACTCAGTCCAAATTATTTATCCGCTTACTACAATTTTTTCTTTCTTATTTCGTACATGATGTCAGCATTACTACTTTGTGATGCTCTGTCAGTGTATTGATATAATAGTAGTATCATATAAGACTCAGCTTAATCGTTTGTGATACACAATTAATATATATATATCCTATCTATATCATATAGAATTGAGCTTTTTTTAATAAATAAATAAGAAATAATTAAAATGAAGTAGCAATCTTATTTATTAAACTCTAAACTTTGATGATATATGTATATTATAATGATATCACACAGTTTCTTCCTCTTTGATACTATTAGAATGTGTGTGGGTATCAACCAATTTCACTGGAGCACTGACTCTTCTTTCTTAATACCATCAATATATATACACGCTTTCATCGCATCAGATATGCGAAAATAGTTGAATACAGACGTTACGAAAGTAAAGTAATAACTTCTTGTAAGTATTTTCTCTTCCTTGAGTTTTTGAATGCAAATTTTTTTTATGAAGTCTTGTTGTGGAATCATACTTATGTCCAAGTAAATCATTATTTTAAGTAAATTCTTATCTTAATCAAATAGAATTACTCCTTATGTAAGAAGAAAATCACTTTGTAGAAAGAGTGTAAGTATTCTATCAAATCAAGAGAGAAAACACTATGGGTAAAAAAATTATTTAAATAATTTTTTTCTATTTGTTTTGCGTTGAAATATTTCAGCACAACATTACTCATGAATTTTATTTATTCATTAAGAAGTTAATAGTAAAGTTTGATCTTAACGTTCAACATATAAATTCTTCACACTATCAAAAATTCTTCAAATAACGATTTTCTAAACCAAAATTGTATTGAAACTCCAAATATAAATTTTAAACATAAATAAATATGTTGAGAATTATTTTTTAAATCTTTCGTTGCGTTTTATTTGTGATCTTATATATACATTAATGATGGAAGTTCCACTTTAATACTCCTATGTGACATGTCTTAAGCATGTTAGTGGAAAAAAAAAATGAAAGCATATGGAAATGGACTTTATTAGTGGGGTTATAAGCATTCAGAGACTTACTTAGTAATTTCACTACTTCTGTTCCTCCATATTTTCATTGTATATAGTATTGCAAAAACAAAAAAAAAAAACTAGTAGGTAATCACCAAAAACTAATACAACAATATTACCCCAATGTCTCAAAAGCTTCTATCCATTGCGGGGTAAGGGGAGGTCGGATGTACGCAATCTGATCCCTATGTTTAAAAACATACCGCGACTGTTTCCGGAATCACCAAAAATTAATAAGTTTAGAAAATATTTGTTTTGCTCAACATAAGTTCTGTAAGAATTAAATTATATCTTTGTAAATTTTGAAATTGAAGTTTATCTCTATCAACATAAATTTTTTAGAAATTAAGTTAAGTCGTTTATGGTCAAAGACAAATCTAAAATTTCTATAATATGGTGTACTACTTAAAAAAAGAGAAAAAAAATATTCAACAAGTGCACTATTTTACTTTATTGTAACATGGATACCAATCTATAATATTATAATAATTTTATAAAATATATACATATAATGTCTAATTTTTTAGAAAGAACATAAACTCGCATGCCCAAAATTTGCATATAAATTCAACACTATTTACTACATAACTCGGGGATTTTATACTAAATTTTTTTTGTCTCTATACAGATAATTTTATAGGAATTAAGTGACATAATTGGTCGTGACTTTAAAGGTGAAACTTGTGATATATTATAAATTTTATCTAGAAAAAATTATTTATCCTTATTTTGTACTAACAAAGCTAGAAGACAAAGAATAAATAGAATAGGAAATTTGAGAAAATTAAAGACCAGAAAGTCAGTATTAATATCAACCAGAAAATTACTAAGACCAAACTCATACACCTCACTATCCACTAAACAATATTTTGACTTTTTCAATTTGCTAATTTATTAGTTCTTTTTATATTACAAAAAAAAATAAAAATAGAAATCCGTTTATTTATTTGTAATTCTCAATATGAACAAATAATGCCATACAAGATAAATTAGATAAAAGAAGTCATATACCAAACCTCTTTGGTCAAAAATCATATATATAAAGAAATTTATGTAATTTAAATTTTATATATATTTTTATTTTTTATATTCAAAATTTTTTTAATATAAA
>JAOTQR010000100.1:18317568-18334820 GCA_025774065.1 Solanum ossicruentum
GTTATGAGGAAGCCATTTCGACACAACAAGAAGAGATTACCAAAAAATCATGACCCCAACAGACAAGTTTTTCTTTTATCCGATTTGATTATGGGCCTGTTTTTTACTGTTCACTTTTTGATTTTTTTGGTCGGTTACTGTGCACTTTTACTGTTCACTACTGTGCACTTTTTGACTTTTTGATAATTATTGTAGATTACTGTAACACTGTTACTGTGCACTTTTAAAAAGTTGTCGGGTACTGTGCACTTTTACTGTGCACACGCGGTTTTTCTTTTTTATTTAATGAGAGACGATTTCATTTGGGGGTAAGTCTTTGGACTCCCCCCTCTCTCTCTCTAAAATTACTCTCTCCCCTCTCTCATATTGTAACATACTGGTCGTGCCTGTATAATAAATAAAGATCAAGTTTCTGGTAGCCTGCTTACAGGTACTTTTTTTGTTGTCTTTTAAATTTTGTTTATACATTATAATTTTGGTTTATGTTAAGCCCAACTATGGGCTAAATTTCTAAGTGTTGAATAATGATTTTTATAGTTTGGTAATGATCTAAAATGAGGATGACTCCAAATAAGAGCTTGTCCCAAAGGGGTAAAGGTTTTAGTATGAGTTTGAGTTAAAATAATTTTATCGCAAACTAAGTTTAAATCGTGGAGTTGGTAAGCCCTAACAGGGGTGTTCCCGACATAGTTGGTGATGAGTTAATTGGGTATAAACCTCGTAATTCCGTTGGTGAGTCCTGTATGGCAGGTGTGATCGCCTCAAGTATTGAGCAGGACCTTTCGGAGGTATAAGATCTTTTTCATAGTATGTCGGGAATAAGTTTTCACTGAATCAAATGTATTTTATGCAAACCACGAATTAATTGTCATAAACCCAATCGGGAGCATCCCTAGGTGATCACACCTGCCATACAGGACTCACCAACGGAATTACGAGGTTTATACCCAATTAACTCATCACCAACCATGTCGGGAACACTCCTGTTAGGGCTTACCAACGCCACGATTTAAGCTTAGTTTGCGATAAAATTATTTAACTCAAATCCATACTAAAACCTTTACCCCTTTGGGACAAGCTATTATTTTGGAGTCATCCTCATTTCAGATCATTATCAAACTATAAAAATCATTATTCAACACTTAAAAATTTAGCCCATAACTGAGCTTAACATAAACCAAAATTATAATGTATAAACAAAATTTAAAAGACAGAACAGAAAAGAAAATACCTGCAAGCAGGCTACTAGAAACTTGATCTTTATTTATTATACAGGTACAAGCAATAGGTTACAATATGAGAGAGAGAGGACAGAGTAATTATATATATATATATATGTATATATAATATTTAAATTAAAATTATTGAATTGAACATGTATTGTCATGATTATCCTCCTAACTTTTAGATAGTCCTCAACCATCAATTACCTGTTGGAACAAATGTTTCAAATGTATTAAACAGTACATTTGATAAGAGTTCTATTTTTTCAGATTAGTGTGAATGCATAAGATTCACTTCATTTAGTTTTTTAGGTTTGTTTGAAAGATGCACTTATATTATAAATTTTATATATTTTTTTAAAAAAATAAATGTTACTCAATTTGATAAAAATTATTACTATATATATCATAAATTATAGTTAAAAATAAAATGATAAAAATACATAAAAAATATCTTCAAGTCAAGGTATAGATATCTCGTTATAAGGAGACACGATCTATATCGATCTAGTTGTATAACTTTTGACCTGCCCCTTTTCTGATATAATAGCCTGACAATGTCGTATAATTTCAATTATTCTGGATTAGTTAAAGTATCTAAAGCTTCACCTTTTTTTTTTTCTTTTAGAAAACATACTTTAAAATAGCTTTCTCTTGAAAATATTTGAAAGACCTATCAAAAGGTGAAATTCAAAAATAGAAGAGGAAAGTTGTTGAGCGCTATTTAAATCGTTGTATGGCTTAGTTAAGTTTGAAAATAAAATTGTCATTTATTCTTTCGTTTGCTTGTGAAAGAAACTTCAATAATCTTTAAAAATATCTTACTATGTCTCTAATAAGTAAAAAAAAAACAAATTAATATATTATTGTTTATGTTATGAAAAGTCGTATCAAAAGAGGTGCTTCAAAAAAGTAAAAAGTTCTTGCATACTATTTATTGTGCAGCTTAGTTAAATTTTGAACATAAACTTGTCATTATTGTGCAGCTTAGTTAAATTTTGAACATAAACTTGTCATTGATTCTTCAGTTTGTTCACGAAAGAGATTTCAAATTACTTTTCGAAGACGTCTTGGTATACAACAATAACAATATATAATTAGTGAAATTCCATAAGTGGAGGTTTAGGGAGGATAAAATGTAAACGAACCTTACCACTACCTTATAGAAGTAAAGGTACTGTTTCCGAAAGATCCTTATCAGAAAAATATCAAGCCCCAAAACAAAAGAAACTAGATATGAAATAAAGAAAAAAGGAAAAGGAGAAAAAATCGACTAAAATGGAAAGCAAATAATGATAATATAAAAATACGATAGAAGTAACAAATACAAGCCAGGAAAAAATAACGCAAGATAAAAAGACACGACTAATTCTACTATCTTATTGAAATACTAGGCCAGACATCAATGTACCCCTACTAGCCTATTAGCCTGTTATCCTAATACGTGACTTACACTCTTTTTTATCTAAAATCATGTCCTTGGTGAGATGAAATTTCGTCATATCCTATCTAATCACCTCCCCTCATACTTCTTCAGTATACCTTTATCCCTCCGTATAACCCCTAAATCTAACCTCTCGTAACTCATAATCGGAACATCAATACTCATTCTCTACACATATTCAAACCATCTCAGTCTCAATCTCAATATGACTCTAATAATTAGAAAAGAATATTTTAAATCAATAACTGATAATTTATTAATTCTAATAATTTCATGATATTTTACTTTGTGGTTAGAAATTCTTATATTATCCTTGCCCCAACACTACCTGCACCACGTATATCACTACCGGTTGGCTGCGGTATAAAAATTGACAAAAAAAGAAAAATATTCCTTCTTATCGTGGCCAGAAAAAATCTATTTTTTTTTCAAAAACTTAAATATTTATTATAGACAAAAAAAAGATCTTGGATTGTTTTTGGAATATTGAAAAAATTAACGACCACGTGAGTTATGCGTGGCACCAAATCACTACCAAAACAAGGAATCATTCTTTGGTTTCTTCTCCTCCCTTTTTTATTTTTTTCAGAGATCAACAAAACATGGAAATTAAATTAAGGAAGGTGCAAAGGGGATAAATAATTATAATTATGTAGTAGATTTTTTCTCACAAATAAAGCCAAGATTTCAATCATTATTATCATTATGATGATACCTTCATCATTATCATAGGGTGGCTCATTTGTTAAAGGGGAAAAGTCAGAAGAAGAATAAATACACTATTTTTTAATAGGGTTTGGCATTAAATTTCTTTTTCCTCTCTTCTGTGGCTTTTTCTTGGTTATGCCGTTTCAATCCCAGGTGACTTATTTTGCCTTTCTTTCTTATTTTTCTTTATTTTGTGTGATTCTCGTATTTGGGTGTGGGTTTTCTTGATGTGTTAAGGTGGGGTTTCGAGATTTTGATTAGATCTGATAAAGAATTGTTCTTTATGCTGTTTATGCTTTAGATATGAATATGTAGGCTGTAAAGTTTGATTCTTTATTGATTTGGGTTTGAATCTGAGGCTAAAGTTTGATTCTTTATTGTTTGGGGGTTTGAATCTTGTCATATCGTTTTTTTTGTATAGTTGGAAACCAATATTTCGATTTATTAGAGTGTTGTTGTTGTTGTGTGTATCGAGTGTCTTCCGGAAATAACCCCAAGGTCTGTGTTCCACTGGCTATGTTGTTGTTGTGTGTATGCTGTTTGGGAATCTTTGTTTTTATTGGAATTAGTGCTATATGACTATTGGTAATAAGGTTTTGGTTATTCAAGGAAATTTTGTTATGGAAGATGGGAGATTGGTTTAGGCTATATAATTGGATTTTTGTGGCTATTGTATGATGAATTTTTGGGAATCATGGTGTTGAATTAGGCTTTAGGATAAAGTTAAATGTTGGCTTTTTGTGCATAATTGTATCTTGTTGAAGCTAATAGTTTTGTTGAGGTTTGTTGTTCGTTTTTTAACTGCTCTATATATTTTTGTTTTCCGGAGGTTCTAATTAAGAGTACAATGAAGTTCTTTGAATTTTAATTTTTTAAATAAGTAATTTTTTTATTGTAAGTAAAGGGTGTACCTTTTTACTCATAATCTTATTCCACTATGTAATGAAAGGATTGTATTGTGCATTTAATGACCGTTCATTGATATTTATGAGCTTTGAGCAACGAATGTGAAATAAGTTTCTTGTAATCCAACTGTTTAGTTCTTGTTCCTACTTTTGATTGCTAGATGGAATTTGTGATAGTCGCAATATGATTCTGAAGGCTGGTATACAAACAGGGATTTGTATGAACGGTTATTTACCTACCAATAACCCAATGAGAACTTGAAGTCTTGTACAACTATGAACGATCTTTCTTTGTTTGTGCGAATCTAGGCAAGGGTGTTGATTGGGATCCTTGATTAGCGTGTTTGCATGTTTAAGAACATAATTGCAATACTGAACTTGTCAAATGTTGCTCTGCCGTTGTCGTTCTCGTTCTCAAGCGTGAATTTGTTAGTTGACGTCTATAGGTGTTGTCCTTTTATTTAGTATTGTGCCTTGACACACTGACCATTTTCACCTGGTTATGATTTTTTCAGGGTCAAGTAGACTTCAATTCCAACAGAATAATATTGTTTAGGACATGGAGCAAGTCTGCCTTTTCTCAGATAAATTTGGGTATCAAGCTTTCTCGTTTCATGAAGTTCTTGATTGGCGGTTCCTCATCCGTGGAGATTTCCTTGTTGTTGCCTTTGTCAATTGGACATAGTAAACAACTCCTCTTGAGTTATCAGCACAGGAGACCATATGCGATTTCTTCATAAGATAGGTGTTGGATGTTTAGCGCAGTTCTACTAGTAAGCAGCACACCTTATGATGTCAACTGTGACTGTACTGTTAACTACCTTGTGCAAGTTTTTTATTTCTAGAGCATCGCCAATAAGACAACCATTCAGGACCCTTTGGAAACCATCCTCTGAGGTATAGCTGTGGTTGTACTTTACTTTGTTATAGTGCTATTTTCTAGTAGTCTTACATCATTTCTGTGTTTGGATTCACTACAGGGCTAAATTCAGCAGACGCTTGTATGATGTTGATGTTCTGATGCATCATTGAGAATTTGTTAGCTTTTTACGCACTTGCTTCGAGTTTGGTAGTTTCTAGAGACCTCTTCTTCACAGTTCAGTTGACTGAAGACTTGGTATCAGACAGAAGTGTCGTTAGAGGCAAGGAGCTAATGTGTTTTTGAGAAAGAAAGGTTGTGTGACTTGGATGTATAATTCGACCTGTTCAATCGAGCTATTTGAATTCAGTTAGCTTTGAAGTGGTAGCATGATGCACTGCAGCACTTGCCTTTGCTTGCTTTCTCTTCCCCGATACAGTTTTGGTCTTTCTTATGCCATATATCTTTCAAATAAGGCTGTGAAGCCCGTCCATCCTATCATTGCCGATTCTGCCCTCATCAGTTTTGCAGAAGGAAATTAAGGGGGATTTTGCTGAATCAGCCAGGCCATAGTTCCTTTTAGTATTTTTTTTCTTTTTCAGTCATCCTGAGACAGAACAAATCCACTTTGTTTATGTGTGTGCTGTCACTCTACTCCATTTAATAAGAGTCCTACGTGCTTTTGAGAAGCTGCTAAAATGGAAAGGTGCTGGTCTAATTCCACTTACTATTTTTGGTTTCTTGGTCCCGTATGTTTATCTAATCTAATCCTTCTTAATGGTGCAGGTACCAGATAATTAAGGAAGTTGGTAATGGTACATTTGGAAATGTTTGGCGTGCACTTAATAAGCAAACTGGTGAAGTGGTAGGTGCAGATGTGTAAGAAACACCATAGAACCTACTGATATTACTGAATTTTGAAGTCCGTTAATTCTGTTCATTTGTCCAACATAGGTTGCGATTAAAAAGATGAAGAAGAATTATTATTCCTGGGAGGAGTGCATAAACTTGAGAGAGGTCAAGGTTAGATGGTTTCCTTCCTTTGGCCATATTTGTTTTTATCTCTGCTGAGAATTCAATAACCGTGAAGTCTTTTGCAGTCTCTGAGAAAACTGAACCATCCGAATATTGTGAAGCTCAAGGAAGTGGTTAGGGAGAATGACATTTTGTACTTTGTGTTTGAATACATGGTATGCCATGGTTTTCCCCTGTAATTTATATTTGCGACCAGTCAGTTAACTGTATGTCTAAGTCTGAATGAGCTTTTGCAGGAGTGCAATTTATACCAGCTTATGAAGGACAGGGCAAACCTTTTCTCAGAATCTGAAGTAAGAAATTGGTGCTTCCAAGTATTTCAGGGTCTTGCTTACATGCATCGACAAGGATATTTCCATCGTGACCTTAAGCCAGGTGCTTTGCCCCTTCCTCATTTTTTGTCTGTAAATGCTGTGGATGATGAAGAGAAGTTGACTAAACAGAAACTATGTTATTGAACGATATGTACTGTACTCTCTTTTATTTTCCCGTGAGAATCCTTTGTCCTGAAGACATATATATATATATATATATATATATCTAGGGTGATTAGCGTCCCTGCGCCCTTCCTTTCTTTTATTTATTGTTTTTGTAAGTTTGCTCTTTCCCTCCAACAGCATAAGCTCAAATTCTTTATTTAGTCTGGCTCGCACTTGCAGGTGTCATTTTAGTTATCCATTTAATATGTTTACTGCTTTTTGAGTTTGGTTCACTGAGCTAAATATGCATTCAGGATTTATGAGAAATACTATAAGGCTAAGTTGCTCGGACTCTTCACTTTTGGTGCCGCACCTTTGTCGACACAACATGGGTGTGGGATCCGTGTCCAATTTGGTCAACCCATTTCGGGTACTTTGACCAAAATCGATAGGGAAAGTTTGGATGGTTGTAATGATTTCTAGAATCAATACAAAAGCTAAGATGAAACTGAAGAAAATGGAATATCTTTTATGTAGAAATTTCTGTCACGCCTTTTCCTTTAGTTTTATTCCCGGATTTTCTTCATGTTTTCCACATCTCATAATTTAGATTTTATCACTATATTTTTAGATATTTTGATTATTTTTAGGCGAATCCCTGCACCTGTATACATACATGGATCCATATCTCTGAATCTTAAAAGTGAGACCATGAAGGATCAGACCTCTAGATCTGCACTAGTATCGGACACCCGCACCCGAGTCCGAGCAACTTAGCTATAAGGCACCAAAGAAATCTAGAAGAGCTTATACATTTTATTTGTGTTTGTTGTGTAAATATGCATGCAGTCGCAACAATCTGCATGTTATAGCAATTGAATATGCGTCTTATGTTTATGATATCATAGTTCATTCCACTGTGGTCTGAGCCATTTTAACATGTAATACTGATGGTCCCAGAGAACTTGTTGGTTTCAAAAGATATTATTAAAGTTGCTGATTTTGGTCTTGCTCGGGAGATCAACTCTCAGCCTCCATATACAGAATATGTATCAACACGTTGGTTAGTATGCCGGCTCTTCTATATGTTCTTTGGTCTAAATTGTTAGTTAATTTTTTCCTGATATATATTATGTGGTACTGCAGGTATCGTGCTCCTGAAATTCTTCTCCAGTCACCCATCTATGGTCCTGCTGTCGGTAAGTAAATACGCAACATTTGTTTCATCTATTTTTTCCTGGATATATATTGATTATCTTTCCGTACTGCAGATATGTGGGCAATGGGTGCTATAATGGCTGAGTTGTTTAGTCTTCGTCCTCTGTTTCCGGGTTCAAGGTATGCATGGTTATAATATTGGTTTCTGGGCTGCATAGAAATGTATATAGAAGAGGAGAGGGAGGGATGGTTGATTCTAATGTCATATGCAATCCATGTACGTTCGGATGACATTCGGCTGTATGCTTTTCTTCTTTACGTGCAGTGAAGCAGATGAAATCTACAAAATATGCAGTGTTATAGGGACCCCAACCAAAAGGGACTGGGCTCAGGGACTTGAACTTGCTAGTACTATTAACTACCAATTTCCGCAGGTAACATGACTCTTCCTTGATATGAAGATATCATAACCTTTCAACTATTGAAAAGGAGGTCCTTTAGGTTTCCCCAATGGAAAGAAATGATATTAACTAGCATAGTGATTTCTTTTAAATGTGGGTTGACACCTTCCCTGGTTTTATTTGGCAGGTTGCTGGTGTAGATCTCTCCTTGCTGGTTCCATCTGCCAGTGAAAATGCTATTAGTCTAATCACGGTAAGAAGTTGATAAAACATTCATATCGTTTTCTTAATTGTTCGCAACATCGTCATATATGTAACTATCTGAATATACTTCCCAAAATGGGAGTGGCATATCTGATCTGACAGTTTGCCTTTTCATCTTTTTATGTTGCTCCAGTCACTTTGTTCATGGGATCCTCGTAAGAGGCCAACGGCAATCGATGCTCTTCAGCATCCTTTTTTCCAGGTGGCAAACTCCTTTTCTTTTTTTTAACTTCATTTACACAAGTCATTGTCTGTCCTCTTATCAAATTAGATGATATCCCTTGTATTGTTGCAGAGTTGCTTTTACATACCTCCATCACTGCGCACCAAGGCTGCCATTGCTAAGACTCCTCCTTCTGGTTTGTAGCGTCTTCTATATTACTAGTAAAGAAACCTGGGTTTTATGTTATGATGAACCCTAAAAAGATTTTCTTTAATTGTAGCTGTCATGCGGGGTGCAGTGGAGCAGAAGTACAAGTGGTCATTGCACAACGCTAAACCTAATGGCAACTTCTCAACTGTCAAGTCACAGCTGCCATTTAACACAGGTAGATATAAGAATTTAAAGGATTTTACTGTGATCCAGCTAAATCAGAGGGCTAGCATTCTTTGCACTAACCATTTAATATTCTTTCCTGCATCAAATAAGTCCTTACCTTCTTTATTCAGATTCTTATTCAATTGTTTTCCCCCGACACTTTGTGTACAGGTGTCCAAAGGAAGCTGGATATGAATTATCAGGTATGTTTTCCTATCTGGTGACTGGTAGACAAGCCAGATGTTGTTGCCAGAGGTAGTGGTATTCTTCCTGAATCTAATTTCTGCAAACAATTGTTCAGGATCCAACGAGGAACGATAAATCCCTGCAAAGCTCTGTCAGCCAACAACCAAAATATCGACCTCCTGGAAGGAACATTCCAAGTGATACAAGTGAGTCATTCAGTTTTTTTCACTTGTTCTCATCCATTGGAACAAATATTGTTGGTATAATATTTGCATTCTTGTGCCCCTAAAGCTATTTCTTTTTTCGAGTGTGGCAGTGGTTGGTTCTGGAGTGAGGAATTTTGCCGTTTCTGATGCAGCTGAGAATCTGGGGAACATGAGTATTGGCTCCGGCAGAGGACCCAAAATGCAGCCAGTGGTCAAGCCAATGAAGGCAGGAGGGTGGCATGGGCAGCACGACTTGTTCCATGGACGGTCTAAAGATTTTCTTCCGGGAAGAAGCTTTTCGCGGAAAGTTGCTGGATGAAGATGTCATTGCTGAGCGCGTCCAATGTTTGATGTTACTTGGGTGAAGCCAGCAATCTTGTGCTTACAAGTTTTGTGTCTAGTTTTTGGTGATACTGTTGATGGTTTGAATAAAGTTTTTTATTCAAGTTGACTAAATGTTTGCATAACTTAGACGCTATGACATATAAGAGTTGAGAGAGTATGTAAGCTCTCGCTGACTAGGGTCGGCAGCTAAGTTTTTATGCATAAATGAAATTTCACTGATTATATTATTGTTATTGTTAAAACAGTGACTTGATATTTATTTAAGTTAAAATTTTATTTAAAAATAATATGATCTCGCAATCTAAATATAGTATTATTCAGTACAAGAATAACATACCTAGTAAAATTTCACAAGTGGGATCTGGGGAGGATAGATTGTACGTAGATCTTACCGCTACCTCATAGAAGTAGAGAGATTGTTTTCTAAAATTCTCAGCTCAAAATTTATAAGCAGAAAGGACTAGATATGATAAAATTGAAATGTAAGGGGGAGGGAAAGGAACAACAAGGGCGACTAACAATGAATAGCATGATAGTTTGTAAACATGATAAAATTAACACATAGACGTCAAATAATGAAAAAGAAAAGGAAAATTAATAATGATAATAATATTACTAATTATAATAGTATTACTCATTGATAATGTCAAATAATGAAAAAGAAATGGAAAATTAATAATGATAATAATATTACTAATTATAATAGTATTACTCATTGATATACTAATTTAAATGTTTTTTAATATAGACAAGTGTGTAATATATATTTGACTATAGTATATAATACAATTATTTTTGTTCAATTAAAATCATTTTTTTATTTTTGTTTCGATGTAAATGGTAACATGTTCGACTACTTTCTAGAGAGAGAAAATACATAAATTTAGAGACTCGTACGTCTCTTTCGGTGGTTGGCGGTGGAAGTCTGGTGATTATTCGACAAAATTAGAGCGGAGATTTATGAAACTAGGGCCCGAGAGAAAACTACTCTTAATCTCAAATACTTGACACTCTTCCTCTTCTTCGCCGTCGATGTATTAGTCCATTAAATTCCGATTGAGATTTTAAAGCTTCGTTAGGGCGTTCAAGGTTTTGCCCATTATTGAAACCACCCTGCTCAAATCAACTCAGTTTTCTTCTCGATTTTGAATTATTAGTTCATATTTTAGTGGCATTAGGGACTATGATGAACTAAGAGTCATGTTTTCAATTGGGATCGAAGGCAAGAGATAGTAGTGGTAAGAGAGAGACAATCTTATTTAAGTTGAGAGCAGGATCGTGCAACATAGCATCACTTACAAAGAAGTCTATACAGCGAGTAATTAACATTGCATGTGCAGGAGATCAAATGAGTAGGTACCGGATGCAGAGTAATTTTGGTACTTTGGTGGCTCTAAGGATAGAAGTGAAATAGGTATTCTATTAGATGCGGATCTTAGGGAATATATGATTGAGGTCAAGAGGATAAATGATAGGATGAAGTCTATTAAAATTTTTATAGATATATAGTGAATATTGTTAGTGCCTATGAGTATCAAGTAGACTTGGAGAAGGAAATCAAAAAACTCTTTTGAGAGGATTCATCCAAGGTTGTAAGAGGTATACCAGACACAAAAGATCTTCATTGGGAGAGATTTTAATGAGCATACATGTGCAACTTCTAATGTATCACGGAGACTTTAGTTTTGAGGAGAGAAGTGGAGGTGAGACATTTTTTTTTTCTTTTAATGAAATGTATTTTTAATTAAATTATTTTTAAAGAATATTGTTAATTCAAAAAATGACTTCAGAATTTTTGATTTCAAAAATTCAATGTAATACTCAATTAATTTAAGTATTAAATCAAATTCTCAAAAATTTAAAGAATAGCCTCCACCTAATTTTAAAGATAATTAGGAAACCAATATACATTTTAAAAAATCTAATAAAAAATCTTTTAAAATATACCAAAGGAAGGATTCGAGTTCAATTTTCACTTTGAGAAGAATTTAATAATTCAAAATGATTGCTAACGCGTAATTGACCGACGATTAGGAAATTGATTAATTTTTTAAAAAATTCGATTGACTTTGAAAAAGTTGACTAGTTTAAAAATTGACTAATTTTTGAAAGAAATTGATCAAACTTGAAAGAATTTGAAAAAATTTGACCAAATTTGAAAGAAATTGGCTAAATTTAAAAGAAGTTGACTAAACTTGAAAGAATTTGATAAAACTAGACAAAATTTGAAAGAAATTGACTAAATTTGAAAGAATTTGATTACACTAGAAAATGTTTGACAAAACTTGATGAAATTTGAAAGAAATTAGCTAAATTTGAAAAAATTTGACTAAACTTGAAAATGTTGACTAACTTTGCAAACAATGATTAAGCTTAAAATTACCTCACACTTTAAACATCGAAAATAAATTGCACAAATAATTTCAATAATACTTATCATTGATAGCGGAAGCTAACATAAATGGAGGCAATGTTGGGGAAACAACTAGATTAACAAATAATAATAATTTTAAAATTAATATCAAACAATAACAAATATTATAAATAAATAATAGAGGGAATGGAAATTGGACTTGGCAGGCCCATGTTCAAATCTACCCAATTTATAAAATGAACTGGGCCTGCTCACCCCTCCGAACTGGCCCATCTGCTGCCTGCAAAGAAATAAATGGGCTTAAGGCCCTAATCCTTGTAATATACACTTAGTGTATATCAGTATAGTATATACAATGTTTCAGCAAGCTATTTTCCTGGAAATTCTGCCCACAAGGCCTCTTGGGCCACCCCTGCTGCTGCACCTGCTAAATGGGCTTGTGGCCCATATCCCGTGATATACACTCAGTGTATATCTGCTGCATATTAGTGTATATTAAGGCATATATGTTGATTTTATGCCCCCGAAATTTGGCAAATTGATCCCCCCATCCAGGAAACGACGCAGACTCGGGAAAACGCAAAGATAAAGCCCCATGGACTCGGATCGATATCATATGAAAAGGAGGGTCGTAGATTAATGCAGGGATCCCACAAATTATACATAACAAATAAATGAGATTATGAGTTAAGAATAAACAGCACAATCTCAAACTAAGAGTAAAGAAACTTAGATACGTGCGATATAATAAGGGCCAAGGACTATCCTAGTAAGCAAATAACAAGACTTAATCCCGAATAAAATGACCATAAATTAAGCTAAAACCAAAGACGAAGAATACAACTTAAATAACCTCAAGTGTGCTAGTCAATATATACGTACTGCCTATGCCAACCCATTCCAGATAACAAGAAAGTTTGGACTTGAACTTTACATATTTTGGGAAAAAAAAATTGCGGACAGATTTAAGAAGAGAATCAGAAGAGAAAGTGACCCAAACAGGAAAAACAACGGTAAACAGACCAACAGTGTTCGACCATTGAAATGTAACACCCTTTTCATTTATTCGAGACTACTGTTTCATGTTCATGGTATCACAAAAGATCACCACTTGCAACCACTAGCACGAGAAGAACAAGTAACAAACAAGGCCACAAGTTACAAATATGATAATCCAACAGGTTACAGTTAACAAGGATAAGGGGGTCATGTGGGCTGAAAACAGTGTTCTATCTTAGGCAAACATTAATATCCATTCCGTGTTCCTATTATATGACGCCAAATTAACACCTAAACAAGTGAACAAATAGATCGAAGGAGGCCAAATAACCATGCGAGTGAACAAGACAACAACACTACAAGAAAGTAAATGAAAAAGAAAGATTGATGGAGATTTTGAGTGTTTCAGAAAGCTTCATCAACAAACAGAAAATAGAACTTAGTCATGTGATAAGCTATATCTAGCATTGAAACGACATTCATCAATAACTCTAGCAAACTTGTTAAAAGGCTGACTAGAACGCCAAATAACGACCCCTCAGGATCATTCAAGTAACAACCAGCAGCCATAATTGAACCAAGATACATAGATGCTCGTTAAGTGCAAAAACGATTAAAAGGAGACCAAAACGAATCAGACAGCAACTCAAGACATTGCAGCTTGAAAACGATAGACTGAAATAGAAGCAGGGGGAAAACTTTCCAACTATAATATGAAGATAAGAAGCAATAAAAGGGAACGACAACCAATTTGTGGAACGCCTGAACATCTAACTTCTTCATACTAATCAACAAGCCAACAGTAAATCCAGAGCAGGATTAAACAAATGACTGATAACAGCAGCCTTCAATCAAGACATCTCGACTTCTAGCTTATATAAATGAAAACAACACTCTAGGAAAGGAAAAAGTAGAAGAAAACTTAATATCATCTGATATTTCAGTAGAAAAATGACCATGACAACATCACATAGCTAAACTGATCAATACCCTCAAACAAACTAGGGAATTTCAGAAGATAAGCTAAACAAATACATACAAGTAATAGTGTGAGTAAAATTGGAGCCTGCACATTCACGAACAAATATATATCATCCCCAAATTAGGGCTCGAACGGGAAGAAAAATCAGAGGGTCTTTTGGGAGAAACCCCTGTCGATTTTTGAACTTTTTGACTACCTCATCCTTTGGGAATCACCCACGAGTCCATATCACAGCCATCGATTTCAATCGATGGTTTTGATATGCACCACATTTTGATTCCAAACGGATGAGGTACGAATTCAATTGACGGGGAATAGGGAAGGAACACGTATGTACGGAGAAGGGAAGAAGCCGTTGAGGGGAATATAGTTTTGGACGTTTTCTGGTTTGGGTTTGCTGGAAGAAGAAGAACGATGGTGATGGGAGAGGGGATGCACGCGTCGGGAAAAGAAGAAGGAAGAAGAAGAAAGGGGTTGGGGGCGCGTGAGCTGACGGGTAATATGTATGTATTGGTGTTGTGGGTGTATTTTGAGTATTAGATGCTGAAAAATAGAATTGGGCCGGGTTGGAGGGTTAAGATTGGGCCAGTTGGTCCATAGTAAAGGCTGAGAATGGGATACATGGGTATGAGATTTATATTTAAGAAATTAGCCACTTAAATTTCAATTATGACTAATTAGAACGTAATCAAATCAAATTCAATTAACTAATTTCACTATAAGACAAATTAATACAAATTAATTGAAGAGCTTTTAATATATGACCCAAAATAATTAAATTAATTGTGAAATATTAACTCCTAAAAGTAAAATTTATTTGAGAAAATATTTTTCGTATTTTTAAAAACAAATTATTTCAAATTGTCATATTAAAAACTCTATAATTAATTCGTATTGTGGAGGATAAAAATTGAATGTCAACAAATATGTCCATTGAACATGGATAAAATAATATAAATGATGATAATTACTCTAACTTAACTGGAGCAATACAAACAATTTAATTTTGAAATATATTTTTAACGAACAAAATTTGAAACTTTTAGCGCAAGTTATTTTCTAAGTATTAGTTTGCTTTCCCTTTCCTTTTCTGATTCGGAATGAAGGTTAATTAATTCTATATTGATTTTGACGCGGAAAAAAAACCAAAGAAATCTCAAAACTTGAATCCGAATTTGATTTTACGTAGGAGAATTTTACAAATCTATAAAAGGCTCATTACAGCATCTCTTCGTCACTCTTTTATTTCCAAAATATTATTACTCTCACACTACTTACTCTCTCTTTTACGCCATGGAAGGTGATGATCAATTTCCCGACGATTCTCTAATGTTGTCTCTGTCTCCGCCATTTTCAGAAGACTCTGTTATAGATGTTGAACCAATTAGCTATCGTCTTCCTCCTGAGCTGTCGTCTTCTAGTTGTCAAGATTCTGAAAATCCTTCAGACTTTACTCTGTCTCTGTTTCCACAAATTTCTGAAAACACTTCAAAGCCTACTCTATCTCTGTTGTCAGAAATTTCTGAAAGCCCCAATTTGTCTCTGTTTCCACAAATTTCTGAAAACATAGCTTCTTCGAAACCAATTGGAAACAATACTCCCTCTCTGCCATCCACTGATCTCTGTCTTTCCCCACCAGACACCTCTTCGACTATAACGACTCTGCAATGCTCCATAGATTCTTCTGATATTGCTTCCTCAAGCCGAGAGGTAAATGCATTGGGTAATCCTGCTTCCAAGAGGGCATTGTTTCAGGGAGAAGAGAAATTTGTTCCCATCAAGAAAATCAAGATGAGAAAAGAATCGACCAACAATCCAACAAGGCAGGAGGTGGCAGGGGAGGAAGGTCAATGGATAACAAAAAAGCTGACTAAAAGCGATGTGAATGGTGCTTCGAGGCTATTACTACCTCGACAAGACGTAAACAGATACATACTGCCTTTCATGGGTGAGGAAGAACAGAGCATAGTTTCCCAACAATTGCGCGGAGTTGATGTTACCGTATTTGATATGGATACACAAACATCACATGGATTAACCCTCAAGAAATGGTCAACTGATAGCTTTCACCTTGTCAAAGCATGGACGACCGAGTTTGTTAAGAGAAGAAATCTCAAAAAAAATGACATGATTTCAATTCGTTGGGAAAAAGATAATTCAAGATTTTGCTTTCGCGTTGACATGAGGAATCCACTGGATGTATGATTAATTTTGTAAATAGGGAAACATAATTTTAATTTTGTTAGTAGGGAAACAGAGCTTTATAGTGCTAGTTTCTTTTTTTTTTTTTTTAAAAAAAAAATTATCCTTTCCGACTTATTATCTATAAAATTATTCGCGAGGTAATCTGCTTAGCAGTTGCGTAAGTAATTCACCATAAACGATAATATACAATAAGTCAAAAGTACATGTATCGCCTTGAAGTCCTTACACTATCATTGTATACAGATGTATAATCCACATTGCTTGAACAGCTCCTTAAAATATGAATCTGATCTTCTGATGCTCTTATCTTCTTTGTCCGATATAAAATCGAATCGTTAAGAATTTAAAATCGATAATTAAAAATTGATAAAAATTATTTTATTAATTTTTTATTGATTTAACATATTAAAAAATAAAAAACCAATAAATCAAACTAATAATGTGTAAAGCCGAACTGATCCGACCAATGTATGCCCCTACTAACATTTACATTATTTATCTTTTTTAAAACTTCCTTTGCACTCTTTTTTTCCAAATCTTTAATAATTTAGGGGTCATTTGTTTTGAACTAAAATTATGATGGAATAATTTATGTTGAAATTAGTAATGATGAGATAAGTATGTTGAGATTATTTTTTATTGAGTGTTTGATTTATTACATAAATTTTAAGAATATATTGTTTGTTTACAAAAATACCATTCACTATATTAATTTTTTAAGCATTTTTTTTGCTAATTTGAATTATTCAATATTTATTTTTAAAACAAACATTTCATCTTATATATAACTTAAATATTTTTATGTGTGCATGATATACATTTAAAATAAAACTTTCTTTTTATTTAATTTCAAGATAGAACTTTTAATTTCAAGTTTGTTACAGTAAAAAGATTTATGAAAAATCAAAATATAAAAAAATAATTAAAAATTAGTTAATAAAAATTATATTATATAGTTGCAATTTTTTAATAGAAAAATAAGAAAAAATATCATAAAAATA
>JAOTQR010000100.1:18339321-18350061 GCA_025774065.1 Solanum ossicruentum
AATAAGTCTATTCAAAAATTAAACGCAATAACTATTATTTTATTTATTGTGAGCAAAAACCACCAGTTCAATTAACGAGGTACCAAGTTATGTGCATAGAATCTTGCCAAACCAGAACAAAAGACTGAAGCAGCATTAGATGTTGCCAAAGTTTAATAAATTATTATTATTATGAATATAAATATATTGGTTCATTATTACTTCAATTTTGTAATAGCAAGAGAGAGGGGTCAAGCAAAAGAAATTAAATGATTAGTTATTTTATTTTTTTTGATAAATAATCAAAGCAAGATAATATTTCAAACAATATCAGAATAGAAGATATTAGATTATTCATTATAATATTTGAAAGTTGAATAGATTTTTTGTTATTTTAAAAATTGTGATATTAAAAATAATTGTGTAAGGTTCGGATTAGTATACTATTAGAGTAAGAAAGAAAATAGATAATTATGAATGTGAATCTTGCCCATAAAAGAATGAAGCAACATTACAAAGCTTTGTTTGCATACAAAATTAATCTAATCATTAAACTAAATCTTGATTTTGTTGAGGAGAGCTTTCTCTTCCTCCAATTCGTCGATCAACGATCACCTCACGGCTTGATGAAGCAACATCAGAAGAATCTTCACTACCAATGGAACATTGTAGAGAAAGGCAGAGATCCGTGGCGGATAACGAAGGGGGAGTATTGTTTCCAATTGGTCTCGAAACAGCAAGGTTTTCAGAAATTTGGGGTAACAGAGACAAAGTGAGGTCCGAAGGGTTTATAGAAACTTGTGGAAACAGAGACATATTGGAGCTTGAAGAACCTTGTGTAAACATAGACAAAAAGGGTGAATCAGTATCACCCTCGCGATCGTCTATGTAACAGATACTAACAGTACTACTACTAGAAGGCGACTGAGGAGGAAGAGAATAGCGAATTGGTTCGGTATCTGTGACATTGTCTTCTGAAAACGGCAGAGTAGCAGAATCATCGGGAAATTGATCAATTACTAAGTCACCACCTTCCATGGCGTAAGCAAAGTTTTGGAATGGGAAGAATATGGGCTGTAAGGAGCCTTTTATAAATTTGTAATTTTCCCATGTAAACTCAATTTGGGACTTTTTTCCGCGTCAAAATCTTCCTAATCAGAAAAGGAAAGGAAAGACAAAATCCGCCTAAATATATTTTTTTTAAAAAAAAAATGTTAAATTTATTTCTTCTTATATTTTTTGTTCAAATTGCCTCATTATCAATCACAAAATTGACTTATTGACATCGAATTATAAATCATGAATGAAGTAAATTTTTATAATTAACAATTTATTCACGAGGTACGGATTACTTCATTTTCTTGTTGAATAAAACATTAATCCATTGAATTGTCATAGTTGTAGTTTTACCCTCAGTATATTTGTAAATGAATGTTAATGTGCATGCACCTTTAAAATTTAGATTTTGATATTTTTTTAATATGATTTACAATTAAAAAATTAGAGCTTAAGTTAAAATATTGCTTTCTTCGTCTCAAATTAATTAATTTTTTAGATTTTTTTAATATTCAAAATATTTGAATTGTTTAAAGTTCAAGGCGAATGTTTGAAACTTTTTTCATATTTACTTTTCATTTATTGAATTTTTATATTTTTTAGGGGATACATTATATTATATATTTATGATTTTACAAAGGATAATAGTGAAAAGTATGGTGTAATTTTTTAATATTTATGTATTACTTAACAAATTTAATTAAAATACAATAAAGCGAGTAATATTTTATATGATGGGAAATTAATATACTAGTAAGTGAAAGCAAAAGAAAAAAGTATGAAATGACTAAGCTAATAGACCACTGTTAACTACTAATTCAAAAACCGAATCAATCGATAATTTATCGATTGTCTAACAAAATTAATATCATATCTTGTGTTATCTCACATGTGATATTTCAAAAATAGTATGTAAGTTGACCTTAATTTATCTTGAGAATTAGAGAGTTTGATTTAAATAAAAAAAAATATAACAAAACAGTCTCTTTTTTTTTAAAAAAAAAAACACAATCGAAATGTAAAAACCATGACAAAATGCATAAAATTTACTTGCCAACAGTATACGTTTTCAACCGAAAGTTTTGTTCTATTGTTTCGTGTAAAACTATTTCATTTCTTGATTGAAACTTGGAATGACTAAAAATTATAATAAGTTTAGTGTCTTAATTTAGACACATATTTAAAATGAAAGAGAACTTTTTGAAATTTCTAGTCTAAAATATATTTTTTTCTATTTAAATTTATTTGATGTATTTTTCTTTTTAGAACTTTATGAAAAACTTTTCCCCTATTTTAGTAGTTCTTTAAGTTTAATTTTCACGAGATATGATTAAGATTACAAAATTAAATATTATTTTAATATACTTTTAAGGTTTTATGTTGTGATTTTTGAAAGTTAATTTAATTAATTGTCAAAGTTAAATTTAGATGAAACTAATTTGATATTTTAAAATAAAAATTAAATATTCAAAAATTATAAGAAAAGTATTATGTATTGATTGTAATTTTTTCATATCAATATGATTAAAAATATATTTAAAAATGTTAGTCAAAATTTATATAATTTGACTCCAAAAATAAAAATTCTAATAATTAAAATGAAACAAAGGAAATAAGATTTTACAATTCTCATTATTTTCTTAAATTTTGTAATATCTGTCTCATTTTATGTGATATTTTTTTTATTTTTTTCTAAAGAGAATACCACTTTGTTTTAAAAGAAAAAAATTTAACTTTATAATTTCTTTTTAATCTTAATAAAATAATTCTCAACCAAATAAAATTAATTTAAATCACAAATATTTTCTTAAATATTGTGTCAAATAAAAAACCGATAAATGAAGGCAGCCACGTGCAGGACAATGTGTATATTCGTATTCCACTATACAACTGTTAAGTTTTATAAAATTGAGTGTAAAATAATATAATAATGATTCATAATTATTACCACACTCACTGCTCAAAGACTGCATCTTTTTGGTGTCTATCTCCCATCTCATCCTTTATCTCTCTCGGTATAGCATTCTCTATTTCTATTTTCCTCAATCTGGGTCACTCACCATTATTATCAAAGGTAACCCCTTTTCTTCATTCTTTGCCTTTTTAATTTACTGTTGTTACTACCTAGATTTGCTGCATTTGAGTTCTTTTTATGATTTTAATTGCATTTTGACCAAATGTTGCTTATAAAGATGAGTATTCCTCATATGGGTGTCAGATTATTGAATTGATATCTTCATAGGGATGACAGATTGTTTATGAAATTGAAGAATTTGGATCTTTTTTACTATAATTAGTTGCAGATTTTTACCTATTCCCTTTCTCCTGAGCTTAATTACTTGTTTCGTCCCAACATGAGTGTCACTTTACTCGAAAGAAGAATCCCCAATTGAATCTTGCTGTAGGAATATATTCAGGAAGTTGTTTCCAACTATACCTTTATATTAAAGAATTGATTCTTATTTATCCATGCTACAATTCTCCAGAAACATCTAATACTTTGGGGTAACTTAGTAGTAAATTACATCTTACATTTATTGTTTTTTCTTAATGGACACGAAATGAGCTATATCATACTACTTATTTTGGGACGGAGGGAGTGTGATTTATCTTCTTTTATCTGTCTGATCCGCCTCCAAAGGCTAAAGATTACATTACATATCTTCAACTTCTTTTTCTGTCAGGTTTCTCAATATTTAATTTTGAGCTTATGGTGGACTTTCATTTGATACTTATATTGGTTGTCCAAACCGGCATGGCGTCTTTCAAGACTATAGTGGTTCCTATTGAATAGTAAAAATTTGGTGTGATGATACATGATACCTACTATTATTTGTTCAAAAGTGCCCCTTTAAGGAGCTTAATGAGCTGCAAGTTTTATGTTGTTTAGTTTTATGTCAGAATTGTAGTTTAGAGGAGGCATAAATTTGGGCAGAGGAGCTAGGAAGAGTAAGCATGTCAAGTGACAGTTGCAGCCACTGGTGTTATAGTTGTAGGCAACCCGTGAATCTCAGCAGACAAAATGATGTTTGCCCAAATTGCCGAGGTGGATTCGTTCAAGAGCTTGAAGACATAACGAGTAGTAGTGTAGATAATCAGAGCCAGAGACCGAGATTTTTGGAATCCGTCTCAAACTTTTTAAGACGACAAATCTCAGCTAGAAGTAATACTCCTGAGACAGGGAGATCTGATGAACGAGGAAGTTTGTGGAATCCATTGCTGATTTTTAGTGGTGATATGCCTGTTCAGATGCCTGGCAATGGTGGAGCCTTGGAGTTTCTTAATGAGGCACTTGGCTTCCGACAAGAAAATGGTGGTGACTATTTTGTTGGTCCAGGAGTGGAGGAATTTTTTGAAGAAATTGTAAATAGAAATCAGCGTGGTGCTCCTCCTGCCTCAAGATGTTCAATTGATTCCCTACCAACAGTCAAGATATCGAAAAAGGATGTTAGATCGGATTCTCACTGTCCTGTTTGTAAAGAGAAATTTGCACTGGGGACAAAGGCAACAAAATTGCCTTGCAAGCACTTATATCACTCGGATTGTATCATTCCATGGCTAGAACAGAAGAACTCATGTCCTGTTTGTAGAAAGGAGCTGAAACCTGAAAAATCTGGCAGTGACCATTGTTCTCGAAACTCAAGGAGTGAAAGCAGAAGCAGCAGTAGGCGAGTCAGTGATACGGAGAACAGTTCTCAGAACCGAGACAGGCGAAGACCATGGTCTTCCCTCTGGAACTTTGGTTCATCTCGTTCTAGTTCCCGTAGTACTCCAGCTGCTGAAACCAGCTCACAGACCAGCCATCAATACAATAATTACTCTGAGTACTCTAACTGGCCCTTTGAATAACAAGGTTTCTCGAAATGTAACCTGCTTTCTTTTTTCAATTCTTTGTGATCATAATGTTCTACCTCTGGTTGAACCTAGACGGTTTCTCTTGGTAGAGAAAAACGCCTTGTGTTACTTGCTTGTAATGTACATTTGAAGCTTTTCATCTGTTTGTGATGACTGAATCATATCTGTTTCTCAACGTATGATTTAACATTGTACCTTTCTGATAACTAGCTATTACATTTCTGGCCTACCTTATCATTTACATTCCATTACATTGTTGCTATACATTTCTCATATGTCGTAGTATTTCAAGGAAAAACCTTTGGTTTGGATAATAGAAAAGATTATGTTATTATGACAGGCCAGCCTTAATTGCTTAAGTTGAAGCTTGCATCATGTTTTGGTAGTGAAAGTTTACTTAACAGGCCAAGGCATAAGCCTTGAGAAATGGGCTTGTACGCCCATTCTGTCCTTTAATCTTTCTCTAGTTTGAAATTCATTGCAAAAAAAAAAAAATAGAACAGTGGACCACAAAATTATCAATTGACAATAGTAATGAACAAAGCAGTATGTTTGCATCATCTAGCATTTGGTTCAACTAATTTTCTAGAAAGATTATGTTACAAGGAAAACAACTTAACACCTTTAAAGAAATATAAGGAGATTCATGAGAGAATTTGCAAGATCATGTATAACTAGAGATCAAGAAATGGCATGAAATTTGCAAAAATGGCCAAAGTGACTTTGTTCTGTAGAATGGAACCATTCTATCTGAACTAATATAAATACTTTAAATATAAGTATCTTGTAATGATCTCTGTTTCAGCTTCATCACATCCAAGAGGCAAAATTGGTCCCTTTTCCATGGAATAATTCTTCTGTTCAGTGGATAGAAATTTGTTGATTTAAAGGTATTGAGATTGTATTCTCTCTCTGTTCTGTTCCCACCACTGCTTTGCATGCATCTCCCCGAATTTCTCCCGACTGTATGAATGAAGAAAAAGTTATATGAAAATGTCCAAAATGGATACAAATTCCAGCAAAATTTTGCTCAGGCTTTTCAATCATGTCTCGAGTTCATGTACACAGAATTGAGATTTTGAAATACCTGAATCTTACACGTCGTAGCTCTCTAGTGCCATCAACTAGTTGTCTGATGGTTATATACACTCCAGGCTCATCTTGTTCTATCCATTCTGACTCCATTTCACTGGCATTACTAACGGAAAGTGAAGCTTCATCTCTAGAGTCAGTGGTTGTCCTTGACGCATCCATATATGACATATCCCCCTTTGGGAAACCAGTTGATCCAGATGGTTTATGGTAATTGTTTGGTATCCAGTCCTTATTTGTTGCAGGAGTCATCATAGGGCTCTCCATCGCAGATCCAAGCCTTGAACAATTGGAATCTCTCTGCAGAAAAACATCTCAGGTACATAAATTTCCGATCTATTATATCCTTTTGATCTTTAAAGCTATTATAAGTGATCCTTTATCGAACTTGATGAGTATAGTCTTTTAAATCAAGTTATTTAGCAGTATTATTGATTAATAGGGCACAGAAGTATAACTTCTTGCCTGTAGAAAATAGATGATGACTTGATGAGTAAAGCTGGCTAATTACTTTGAGCAGGGTAACAAGCTAATGAAGGGAAACTGGTTAGCTAAATACTAAGTATTTCGGTAAATTTAGCAGTTCATCTATATAAGTGACTTAATGTAAACCAAAGCAGAAAGAAAATTGTGGTTTAGACAAATCAAATCTAACTTACTCCATCCTCAGACCGTCCAGGCGTGTTAAGAGCTTGTTTGTTGAATCTCTGAACATTGTACAGCTCCATAATTCTGTCATAATTCTCACCCCACCATCTTTGAGCTTGCCATTTGTTGAACATGTCCCGACTTCAAAAGAACCCGGTGATATTTATTGTCAGGACCATCGAAGGATATTTCAATAAGATACAGATGACACTGATATTTTCCAAACTATAGGAACAATACAAATAGCAAGTGGACGATTTGACAGCTCAACAGGCCAGTTAGAAAGCTACATAACTCGGATATATTCAATGAAATAGGTCATCATTTCAGATGGCTTTTAAAACATATCAACTAAGTAATAAGAATGGCACATGTAGTAAGTAATATAATTGAGGCACAGTACTAAATAAGTGAGATATTTTAGCAGACATGAAGGGAACTAAGAAAATGAAAACTCAATAAGAATTCATTTCATAAATGAAGGAGACTAAACATTGGCCTAGGGTAAGATTATGTAAAGAAGTTTTCATTACAAAAGAGGCTGTTTCTTAGAGTGTTCATAGGCAAGAAGTTGTCATAACCATAATTCCCATATTTTTGTTCTAGACTACGACTCAATCCGAAGTAAGTTGGGATCAATTACATGAATCCTTATTGTGCATGTCACTCATTTAGTTCATCTCAGTCCAATAATATATACTATGATATAGTTTCTAGGTAGAAACGAAAAGAGATTTGGATATATACCTGAATCGGATTCTTTTAAGATCATTTCCGCCATTAGGGAGAGAAACAAAAGTGATCTGAACACCAGGTTCAACATGGGCGGTCCACTCTTTTTGTCGATCATCTTCCACCACTACCTCACCAGACTGAGAAATAGATTCTACACCACCACCACCACTAAATCCTCTAGCAAATCTTGAATCAGGCCGCGGAGTCCTTAGATTACTAGCACTTGTAAAATCCCAAGCTGGAGTAGAACTTGAACTTGCTGGTTGAAAAGGATATGGAACTCCTGATATTGTATCAAAATCAGGATATGGTTTATGACCTTTTCTGTAAGTACCAGTACGTGTTGATGACTTGCATTTATATGCACCAGAGACCTTTACAGCCATCTCCTTGATCTGCCAATGTTTAAAAATTATGAGTTCATAGCAACTTAAGTACAACATCAAGATGGATTCTTGATTAGAAGACTAACTATAGTACTAGAATAAGTTAAACATTTAATCTCGGTTTAGATTTTGTCAAAGATGAAAAGTGCAAATAAAGTGTGGACTTTAAATTGGAGAAAAAATATTAATATATTTATGAAAGTATAAATTTTTTAGGATCGCTTCTTCAGAATTACGCTCACCGGCAAGAAAAAGTATGTCTTGGAGCCTTTACATGACATTGGAGCCTCACTTAGAAATAAAAGCACTCAAAATGGTTTGCATCTTGCTTTAGAGCTTAAGAGCGCGTGCCTTTGACAACATTGATTATAACAATTAATGGCCAAGTCTGGTGCACTAAGCTCCCGATATCCGCAGGATTCGAGAAAGAATCCGACCACAAGAGTCTATTATATGCCCATTTCAGATAATAGGAAGTGATTCTACCTGTTACTGTTGCAAGATATGCACTTTTCTTGTACTATCAACAAAGAACAGTCAAAGCAGAGGATCCATTTTAGAGAAAATAATCAAATAGCCCCTAACCTATTGTTATGTTTTCAACTACACACTTTATCTTTATGGGATCCTATCAGTCCTCTAAACTATTTAAAATTATAATTAACTTCACCCTAAATGATTATGTAGCTAAGTGAGTGAATTCCACTATCTTTGAGAGAGTGAACACTTTATTTCTCCTCTTTTTTTTTTCCTTTTTTTTAAATCTCTCTTTAATTAAACCCCCCCCCCCCCCGAAATCCACCCCCCCCCCCCCCCGCTTCATCATCTTCTTCCTCATCATATTTACTTGTACTTTTCTTATCATTCATCTACATTTTCAATTCAAAAATTCAACTAGTGATTATGCACTAGAGAAAATTTCTTAATCATAAATTGAGTATCTTTTAGAAAAATTTAAAAAAATTCAACTTTTAGTTTCTCTCTCTTACTCCTTTCTTCCTTTCATTATTTTTACCCAGACCACCCATTTCCACCACTGTCACGATAGCTATGTTGGTGGCCATGACTATGATACAGCCAGTACCACCGATGATGTCACATTTCAGCTATGCCAACACAGTAATTCCTCTCCAAAGTCACAATGACACTAATTTTTGGGATGACCAACGGGAACAACCACCAATTTCGTCGGTGACGGCAGAAGTAAGAGAATAATCCATGTTATATGTAGCTATGGCAGAACATCATCCCTCGATTTTACGAGTTTATGGGCTGGATTTGGAGATGGAGATGCCATTGTTTTAATGGAGGTTTTGTAATAACTATAATTAAAATAAAAGAAAAGAGAAAAAAATAGTAAAATAATTAGAAATTTATTATATTTATTGTGTGACATTGACGTGGCGATGATGTGGCATTGATGAGGTTGGTGTGTGCATTACACCAGTTATGATATTTTGAGGTGAAGTTAATTATAATTTTAAATAATTTAGGGGGGTGATAGGACCCCAGTGAAGATAAAGTGTGTAGTTGAAAATATGACAATAGGTTTGAACTCGCTATTTTCTCATCTTTTTATAAGTCAAAAGCAAAATTACTGTTTAAAAGTCACTTAATTTCAGAAATTTAACTTTCTGGGATAGTGATGAATTGAACAGTTGAATTTGGGAAGGAATGAGTAAATTGGAGGCTGGACTACAGTGATGGACAGTATATCAACGGCTGGTCATGTCAAACATAATTCAAACATGAGTATTGTCTTTTCCAAAAATCTCCACTAGTCTACATGTTGGACTGTTCATTTTATTGGGTTTGCAACTTCTAAGTAGACTGGACCAAAACATAATCACAAAGATCAACTCACATAATCCTCCATTAATTTGTCTTATGCTCCCTTTTTTTTTATATCTAGTATTTTTTGCTTATGGAGGTTGATTCTTGAGACGAGTATTTTTCAGAAATAATATCTCTATCTCTATGAGGTAGTGAGAAGGTCTGCATACATTTTACCCTTCTAAATCCTACTTGTGGGATTCCACTGGGTAAATTATTGTAATTTGTCTTATGCTTATGCATATTTGAAGGTGTTTGCGGGATCCTCCAAAAGTTAGACTTTTTTTAAAGATTCAATCGGTGTAACAACATTTTTAACGTGTTCAAACGACATAGCTTATGATATAGTGTTTGTAGGGCCAAGTTGGTATAGGCCCTCCTATACATTGTACTTAATATAATTTTTTCTAATCTTGTTACTCCTTTAGTGGTCCAATTGGTCAGTCTAAGAAACTTAAAATATTTTTAGTTTCAAGAACTTAGGGAGTGAAATGATTAAGATAGAGAAGTAGTAGTATATCATGATTGCAAGTTTATCCAAAATAAGGACCACTAGATGAAAGCAAACTTAAGTAAGGAGAACATTATGGGACCAAGAACTTAGACACGTGATCCAAGAAATGACCCAATCTACATGCTAAACATAAAGGATGGGGTCAAATTATTTAAAGTCACCTTATAAGTACCATAGTGCCCACAAATAAAGCCTTAAAAAAGATATTGGACTCACTGGGTTTCTATAGGGGATAACTATGAGCATGCAACATTCCATCATCTAGTTTATAAAATATATAGATAATATATACATACATTAATAAAGACATCGTAAGAATTTTCACTAAGATAGTTCAAAATTTGAAGAAATAGACACAAGAATAGTCGAAGAGGGTTTAACATCTACTGTATATACATAAAAAATTATTCTAATTATATATAAATAGTACTTCCTCAGTCTCATTTTATATGACATTCTTTGACTTGACACAGTGTTTAAGAAAAAAAACTTTTGAAACTTGTGATCTAACATCATTCTTAGATATTTATGTGGCTAGAATCATTTTATTAATGGCAAAAGAGAAATTTTAAGATTAAATTGTTTTCAATTAGAGTTAGGTGATACTCTTTTTAGAACAGACTAAAAAAAATGGTGTCGTAT
>JAOTQR010000100.1:18350161-18380710 GCA_025774065.1 Solanum ossicruentum
TCCTTCCCATTTTATGTGGTGTCCTTTGACTTGACACAGTGTTTAAGAAAAAAAACTTTTGAAACTTGTGATCTAAAATCATTCTTAGATATTTATGTGGCTAGAATCATTTTATTAATGGTAAAAGAGAAATTTTAAGGTTAAATTGTTTTCAATTAGAGTAAGGTGATACTCTTTTTAGAACAAACTAAAAAAAATAGTGTCGTATAAAATGGAACAAAGAGAGTATGGTATTCAAACCCTCCAACCATAAGATAGCTCTGCCCTACATACATTTATAGAACATATAAACAGATATGTTGCAGTCATATTGATAAACTAATTGATCGAACGATATATATGCGTAACTTTTTCTTTTTTTATAGTCACATTCCATGGGCCTCACTTCACACCCGCGTGACCACAAAAATGTTCATTCATGTTTCTCTTTGTTAACCCAATGTCCAAATATAGCCCAAACCCAGTTAGGAAATGTGGGCCCACAAGGATGAAATGTGGGGCCCTACTAAAGATATAGGGGCTAAAGTGACAGATCTCGTACTAAGAGTTAGCTCTTGCTTTGGACAAAGAAAAGAAAAAGAAAAGTAAACATATTTTTACATTATTTTATTTTTATTAATTTCTACGAATTTTAATTTATCAAAAAATCAAATTATATCAGACATAGTCTTTCCGTAACAAAATTTATATGCAATCTACCATTTTTAGATCCTATTTAGCAAAATTTCGCTAGACGCATTATTTTTATTCTAGAAGACAAAGTTACCTTATGTTATACTATTTATACACAATAAATATCGAATTTTCTTCGATTAATTTATATATCTATTTCTTTAGAATTTGAATCTTTTTAGTGAAAAAATTTTAATTTTATCGCTAGTTATTGTATTAAATTTATGTTTTCAGTATCAAACGTAATAATAAAATAAATATAATAAAGTGGAAATAGGACCTGTGCAGTTAGGCTTTTGATGGAATCTTTATTATGGGGAGTAGCACGAGCACGAGGTCCTTCTTCACCTCCATCATCTTCTATCTTTTGCTTACACGTTATACACGTCAACATCCTCTACTACTATATCTATGCCTACAAAATTAAATAAATAAATGAGTAAAAAAACAAATGTACTAAACAATAACAACCCTTATTTATAACAAAAAGAAAAAAAAGTACTTACTCTTGTTGGTAAGAGAGAATTTTGAATATTATAATTTTAAACTAAAAATGGGCATTAGGTAACAAAGTGCTCTTTGAATCTTGTAAAATTATCACTAAATATGGATAACCAAGATCGTTTTGAAACGGATTAAAATGAAAAGTGAGATAAATGGGAAAAAAAAACAACTTAAACATGGGAAAATCATGATATTATCTCTATAATGACCTCAAATAATATATTTAGTGAAAAATTAGAATATAAGAAGGTTCTATCTTTACTTTTGGCGTAAAGAGATTATCACTAATATACCTTCGACTAAAAAAAAAACGGTTCAAGGCAAAGTGGGGTCTATGCTGATTTTTTTTTCTAAAAATGATTTTAGGCTTGTTTATCCATAAAATAAAAGGAGTTATATACATCAACATGAGCTGTGATGTATTGCTGGGAGTGTTTCATCATTAATCAGAGGTCTCAAGTTTGAAGCCTAACAATGAAAAAAAATCTTGTTGGAAGTGTCATTCCAAAATGGACACTGTAGTGCGGGATCCAGCTTAGTCGGGACTCCATGCGCTTTGGACACAATTTGAGAAAACAAAAAAAAAGAGATATACTTAAGGAGACAATGTTCATTTGACATAATCCCATTACCCATAAGAAACCTAAACTCAAGATTATATACTCTTTTAAGAGCACAAGAAAAAGTAGGTAAGTAAATACTTGTACAAAATCACAATAAACAACCATACTAGAAAACAAAAAACCTTAACAACCTTAATTTGGACACAACACAAATAAATAAAAATTAAAAAAAACTCAATAACAACAACAAAATACGATGTGAATAGACAAAATAAATGCCAAAGACAAAAGAAAAGAAGTTTCAAGAGACAAAAGAAAGAAAAAGAGAGACAGAGAACTCTGAGGATCAGAATAAGTACATAAACAAAAAGGGAAAAGAGTGTGTGTTTATATTAAACAAGAGGAAGAAGAAGAAGATAAAAAGAAAACTAATTCTGTCATATTGCTTTAATGTGCAGACAAATAAAGAAACTTCATAATTAAAACAAAGAAAGAAAGAGAAAAACAGAGCCTCATTCAAGAATTCAATTTTTTTTTTTTTGAAATCATTTCATCAATGACCAGAGCCGAATTTTCTGACAGATAAATTCACCATTATTAACCAATTATAATACCCTTTTTTTTCATGTTCATTATGAGTAAAAAGAAAAAAAATAGTAAGGGTCATTTGATCGGCGATATTTTATCTCAGAATAATTACTTTTGAGATAAATTAACTTGAGATAAATTATTTTATTATATTTTTTATTTTATTCTAAAATTATTATAATTTATACCTTGTATCAAACGACTCCAGATAGTAATAGGAGTAGCAGCAGAGTATAGAATGAATGATATATCACTGTAGAATTTAATACACAGTTGTCGAGTTCTGAAAGCGGCCACTGATTCTACTTACAGACAAACACCATTTAACTAAAAAAAACACTCTTGATAGTGACCGACCCCACTATCCAAAAAAAAATCCTTTAAATTTGGTTACCTGATTTTGATTTGATATAATTTTAAATTAAAGATACATAAAAAATCAAAATTTTTCTAAAGTTGTTTAAGAATTAATGTATCGATATGAAAAGCAAAATAATATGTGACCTATATACTTTATAATATAATAAATAATTTTACATAAAGGTGCTCAACTGATATCTTTCATTATAATTTATTAGGCCACTAATAGAATCTATATACTGAAAAATTGATATTTTTTGTCTCATTTTATGTAGCGTATTTTCCTTTTCAGTTCGTCCCAAAAAAATGTATCCTTAATTGAACTAGAAATAATTTTAAGTAAAAATTCTCTTTTTATCCTTGATAAAATAATTTTTAATTATATAAATATTTATAAATTATTTTAAATTTTAAATTTCAACCAACTTTAAATTTTTCTTTAAATGTCATGTCAAATCATATGAATCTGCATAAAATGCGACATAGGAGTAATAAAAGAATGTCATAAAATAAGACTAAAATAGGAAATAATTAATACAAATAAATTGAAACCGCGTGAAATTTTATTTTTTTTACAATTTTATCAGAATATTCATACCTCAGAAATGGACAACAAAATCAGCAGCAACTGAGCTAAAACCCTTCACAAAATACTCAAAATGCCTTCGATAAGGCTCTTCCTTTTTGCTTTTTTTGGATACCCTTTTGCAAATCTTGAAGAAATATATAATCAAATCACCATAAATACAGAAACGGAAAACATTCACCGGAGACGGCGAGTCTCCGGCGATAACTTTTCACCTGATGAATTTTCAAATATATACAAAAAAAGAAGCATAAACAACAAAAAACATAGAACAAATATGTAATAGAAGAGAACAAATATAGAGTGAAGACAAAGTAAGAGAAAACAACATTGGAAATTTTGCAGAGGTATTTATAGAAGGAAGTGACGCCGTCAAATTCTGTCGTCGTTACATAACGGAAACCGTGTATTTATATATTGGATACAACTGGGGTACTCTGCCTTGTTGGGTTGTACGTTGTTCTTTAGGAGTTGGACTTTTTGTCATTTATACAAATGGGTTAAATGTGGTCTTGACTGGGGAGACATGGTGGGCCCATATGTCGAGATTTGTACACGTGGCTTTATTTGATTTGGTTAGAAGTATTAAGGAGTGGATCAACCTTGAAATTTTTAATAAATATTTTGGTTGGGAGAATTAGGAAATTAATATCAAGTGAATTTGTTGGATCAAAGAACAATCAAATCATTGTCTCTTTTAAAGTTAATTTTAAAATGACTTACTTTTATTAAATGTTTGATTCCACCTAATTTTACTGCTTTTTGGACATATATATTTATTAGAGAAAAAGTAAAAGTGAACTGGAAGTGATTTCCCAGTCACATAGGTTTGTTGCGGTAATCAATAATTCAATTGCAAAATTAAATTATTAATATTAAGTTATAAATTTAATGGGTGATGAATAGATTAAAATTTTAAAATTAACAATTTATTGGAGTATGAGCAGATTAATCAAATTTTTTTATTGAGTGATTAATAGTTAATCTATTAGAGATTACATATTTAGAATTTCACCTCTAGGCATATAAAGTATCTGCTGGTATATATACTTTTTAATATTAAAATATAATATTAAGTGCATATATTAGTAGATATAAATTCTGGTAAAAGATGATTATATTTGTAATTCATATAATTATTAGTTTCTTATGACTTATTTAACATGTATCCCATTATCTACCCACATTATTATCCCTTATGCCATCCATTAATTACACGAAAAATATCTTCACCTATAAATAATAATTGTATCTTCATTTGTCTTTGGTAAGAGATGAAATAGATTAAGTGTGAAAAAATACTACAATGTGTAGTAAGTGAAAGAGAGAATTAAGACAAATAAAATATTATAAGTCTTCAGCTAGTTCGCTATACAAAAAGAGTAAATTATATGTTGAAGGAATGCGTTTTTTTTTTGTGAAGCTTTAGACTTATCAACTAATTCGAATTTGTTTGAGTCATACAACGTTATTGGATTGTTATATCTCTGAGGGAACAAGTCAAGAGATATACTGTTGGATTGGTGTAGATTATGTCAGTGGGCTTGAATTCCTTAAAGGCTTTAAGAGAACAAGATATCTATGCCTCATTCTAAATATATTTTAATTCATTCTTGTCATTTTATTTTCAACTATAATTTCTTATATTTGTAATATATTACAACAATAATTTTGAGCAGATTCGATTTTTGTTATGGTTTAATAAAATGCAAATATCAATTTTCTACTTATTCAATCCAAGCGGAGTAAAAATTAAATATAAATTGCCTAATATTCTTCAAGAATAAAGTGGTACTATTTTCATGAAAAAAAATGATATTTAAGTTCTAAAAATAGTGAGGATTCATGAAATGAATAAAATAGAAATTTGTAAAGCCACAAAATAGAAATTACTAACATTCGCTTTAGCTTTTGCTCTATCTAAGTATAAATTTTGGAATTTTAGATTTTTCATAATTTTTGCTTATGTATAAATTTTTCTTTGGATCTATAAACTTCTATAAATGTATATGAGGTCTCTCATATATTATACATTGAATAATATTTGCTGGTAACGTATACATTTTTCTTCAATTTTATAAATCATCTTAATTAAGGTCTCTAATCTCCTACACATTGTTATTCTTTATTTCTCTGCATTAATGAATCTTCATAAAAAAATTATCATTTAATTATAGTATCTATTAATCTTCAAATTTATAAATCGTCGTTAATATATGAGGTATTTATCTTTTATTGTAGAATAATATATTGTTTAGTTCATTATAAAAATAATAATTTTGTACCAAACTTATCTGTAGCTTATGTTTTGTGATGATAAATAATGAATTTCATCAACGAAGATCCTATCTAATATAGGGTTATCAAGTATAGTTATTTGATATGATTGAATTTTTTTAATAGCTTTTTAGCATTTATAAGTAAGTATAAATCATAATTTAAAGTTTTTCAAGAAAAAAAGTAAAATGTGTTTGAAAAATTATAGCCAAACACAATTTTATCATGAAATTGCTCCTCAAACTGTCGAATCAATCTTAGAATGCGTTTCACAAGATTATGTGGTATAATTAAGTAGAATAAATCCGTTTGATATGAGTATTTAGCTGCTTTTGAATCTTCAGGTACTGTTTTATTCAATATTTGTTTAATTAAGTTAAATTTACTTTTCGACCTAATATGAAAATAAATGACTAAAGCATTTTATCCATTTTAATACTCAATCCAAACTCATCAAAATTAGGGGATGACAATTGGGTGGGTTGAGTCATATTTGAGCAGGTCATAATGGAACGACAAACAAACAGGTCAAGATCCAATTCAATCTAACCCAACCCAACCCAAATTTATTTGAGTCAAAACGGATTGAATAATGAGTTATAGAACGGGTCAAGACCCAACTCGATCCAATTTTTACTAAGTTTTACTTATTTTATTTATTTTTTTAATATTTTAGTATTTGCTTGGATTATTATTTTGTTTATTCTGACTTTGTAAAACATATTAAATTACAAAAAAGTGTTTTAATTTTTTTTTTGACAAAGTCTCTCTAAAGTCAGTTCAAGTTGTATATAAACTCAATTTTAAATGAGTTAAAATGAAATAGATTGAGATGAATTGAATTAATAAATAGACGAGTTAATTCAATGGATTGAATCAAACTAGATTTAATTTTACCACCCCTATTAAGATCGGACTCTTTTTAACTATATGATCTAACTCTCAACTCTTTTGTATTTATTGTAAATTCTAAAGCAAATGTCATGGAAGGAAAGAGAAAAGAAATGCACCCGTGCAAAATGAAAGGTCAAATCAAGATGCACGATAAGAGTAGCTACACTTTATCACACCCAATACTATAAAATTATTCACTCTGTTCCATTAATATTATCTTATTCAAATTAAAAATAATTTATTTTTAATTTTTTATTCTTAATGAAATGATTTTTAATCACATAAATATTTAAAAATAATTTTAAATCACAAATTTTAAATTTTTTTTTCAATATCATATCAAATAAAAAGCTGTCATATAAAATGAGACAGGAAAAAATATTACTAGTGCAAACATTTGTGTTTATGAAATCCTATTGAGAATATATCAAAGTTCTTTTCCAACACATCAAGTCCCATGGAACTAACTACTTCAAAAAAAGAGAAGAAAAAAAAAAGATTCTTTTTTGGCTATTCTTGATTCCATCATATTTTTGTCTTACCTTACCATTAAGCAATTCCAATTCTAATTTAGTTTTAGCGCCAAGCTTTATGGGTTGTTGAGTGTTGAGTCTGTTGACAAGTATTCCTTCTTTTTTCTTGCTTTATCTAATATATAGTAATCCTTTTTTTAATGTTGACAAGTATGCTTAGTTAAGGGGGAACATACTTACTTACCTATTACTCTCTCTCATATTGGATGTGTACCTTATATGATCACTTATTAAATTAGAATATAATTAAAAAATATATAATAAATTAATTTATATACAATAAATATAGTTCTTTTTTATTTACATAAAAAATAATCAAAAGATCATAGAAAGTATACATGATTATTCAATATAATTTGCCAAAAGCAATTATATAAAGTACACACTAACTATACAATGTAGATTACTTATATATGTGTTATAAACTAAATATAAATTATGATACACTCAAAAATTGAATATAAACTGACTATATATGTTTATACAGCGAATGACTATTGTTTTGATAATTATTTTGGTCGAAAGACCATGTACTATAATTATCCCTAGAATCAATTATGTTTTTTCCATTTTATCTGTATAATTAGTATCACTTTTGAAAGTTTAAACAAATTTTGAGAAAGAGGAAGAGATTACCTTAAACAACATTTTACTTTCTTTCCATTTGCCTATCTTATGAGTCCTTCTCTTTGAGACGTCTCACTCCGTGTTTGCATTCTATCTTTTATTAATATAAGTTGATTAAATGACAAAGATCAAAATTCAGATTCGATTATTTTTTTTCTTTAGAGTTTGACAATTTTATGCTTTATATCTATATCTTGTTCATTTTTCTTTTAGTTATAGTACCGTACATATTAAAGCATAAAACAAAAGGTAATTTGGGTACTGAGTACCGGCTGTGACCATTCACTGCAATGCCATATTTTGGGCAGAGCATACATATTTCACTCAGACGTGTAACCTGCTATTGTCGGTTGTCAGCATTACTGTTTCTCTATTATATGTACATGTATATATATAATATTTTGCTGCAAAAAAAGTTTTAGGCATAAATCTCAATTCAATTCTGTATATATTCCTCTTTCTGAAGCTTAAGCAATGAATCAAAAGTGCCTGGAATAACGAGACAACTCAATGCCCGTCTCTTTCATCCCATAACAAGCAACAACCCCCTCCCGAGGCACGGCAGGGCGATGCCAAGGGGCGCAAGAGGGTTCATTTGAATTTTTTCGTTGAAAAATTTACGTATACAAATAGTAGCATAGCCAGAATTTTTATCGAGAGACTGAACAAACAAAAAAAGTCAAGGAATTTAACATCTAGTTGCATACATGATGTATTATAAACAATATAATTTTTTATCAAAGAGGGTTCGACTATATTTACTTGGCTCCACCCCATGTATAGAGGGTCAAAATTATTTTTTTATGTTCATTTAAACTTCTTCATTGAAAATTTTATGTATATAAATAATCACACAATCAGAATTTTTATCAAGAGGCTCAATATATGAAAAATGAACAGACAAAAAAAGTCAAGAGGTTTAGCATGTAACTGTATATATAAACAATGTAATTTTTTGCCAAAGAGGGTTCAAGTATGTTTACCTTACAGTGTGAAAATTATTTTTTATGTTCATTTAAACTTCTTCATTGAAAATTTTATGTATTACAAACAGTAGCACAGTCAAAATTTTTATCGAGAGGCGCAATATATGAAATACGAACAGACAAAAAAGGTCAAGGAATTCAACATCTAGTTGTATGTTAGGTGTGCAAACTAATTTTCTCATAGGAAGTTGAAAAGAAAAGTACATATACATAAGGTGTAGGATTCTCTTAATAGTGTGAGATGACCTTTCGAGAAAACCATGCAAACTTGATTCGAAATGAACGATATTAAATCATATAAAAATATTTTAAGGCTATTTTAGCGAAAATTCTAGTTCGAGTAGACAACTTAAATAATAGGCTTGTATAAGTATTACTAAAAAAAAGATTCTTTGGAAAGAGCAGCCAATTGGTTTGTTGAATTGCCATCAAATATTAATATTTGATGATTAATAACATCAAATATTAAGTTTGGAAGATCATTAATTCATTTCACTAATTTAATGATGGAATTACATGTCTATTAAACACAAACTATGCCAAATTATTACGGTCTATAATCATTTACAATTTATTCACTATCTGCAGAGGAAATCTTCACTACAATCTCTACATAAACCTTTCGGGAATTGAGACTTTAAGAGGGAAGAAGAAGAGAAGGAAGCAGAATTTTTTTTTTTACGTACTCCATCTATTTTGAAGGAGGAGTCCTTTTATAATTGTAAAAGAATACAACTATTTAGAGACATTCTGAACAGTTGTGTCACTTCTCTTTTAAAATTAAATATATAACACATATATTTATTTATTATTTAAATTAACTTCATTGATCCACATGGTGATCCAAATTTAATATAATTTCTTCATAATCTGAACCAACTATATTAACACAAATACAGGTGAAACTTTAGGGTCTTGTTTGTCGTTCTAAAAACATAACATATATAAAAAATTCAAATTTTGAATTTGTCTATAAGTCAGTGTTGGGTCTTCATTATGAAATCCTTTATACAAAATCCTTAGTTCTAAACATTCGTGCGTAATGTGTCAATGATCTTTATTATTTGTAGTCAGAAATCGTGCTTATAATTTATGAATTATTTTTGAATGATGGATTGGATCCATGAATACTGGAAAAAAGAAAAGTAAAAAGAGAGAACGAACTTTTGGTAGATAATAAAACTATGCTTTAATTAAAAGGATGAAACTATAGTTACAATTTACAACTATTAGACTTGAAATGTAAACATACTACACAATTTACTTCCTCCGTTCCAAAATAAATGAATTAAAGAATTAATGACATTAATCAAATTTGGGGATTTGTTAATATTACCATTTTGCTTCTTTCTAAATATTTTTAAAAATTAGATGCCTTATTATACACAGAGAAGGGTATTTTTTAAAAAATAATTAATACATATTTCAACTTTGAAAAAGACATTCATTATGAACTATAGAAGAAGTGCTTGAAATTCATTTATTTTGGTCCAGAGGAATTGTATTTCGTACCTCTCAATTATTCCTTAGTTTTTCTGTTTACTTGATTCACGTTAATAATAATCTCTTTTTAGAATAAGGAACGAAAAAGTAACTATATTTGACTTCTGATTTTGTTGGGAAGGAAGTTGAATTTCATATACTAATATAAGAATATCTAAGATTAGAAGTATCGATCTAAATCAAAAAATCAAATCAAATCAATTAAATAAATTGATTTTATTTGGATTTAATTTGATTAGATTTTTATTTTTTTAAAATTTAATAGTGTTTGATTTGAGTTTGAATTTGTTCAAAAAACTGAAGAAATAATCAGATCGAATCGAAAAATTATATTCATATATTTATAATTATACATATATAATAATTATTTATAAAAATAATTTTGAAGATCTTAAATACGTTTTCATCAAATTTTATTTTTTAATCTACTTATGAAAGTATAAATGCTCAAGATGAGAACATTTATATTATTGACTTCACGTATATGATAATTCTTGATAGGATTAGAAATGATACTATCTCTTCCTTCTTGGTCAAAATGGTGAATTTTAAAACTTTATTAATTGGAAGTTTTATAGTATCAGTCCTTGTAACTATTTTTCGTTTTGAATGGATTGTTGTCTTTTATTTTATTTTTTGTTTTGAATATATTATTGCTTTTATTTTTATAGATGGTTAGTAACCAAATAACTAAACCAAATCAAACTGGAACCGATAATAATGAAATCGATAAATGTATAATATAATTGATTTGGTTTAATTTTGAGAATTTAAAAATTAATTAAATTGATTTGATTTTGATTTTGACCAATAATTGATCTAAACGGACCCGGTATAAGATTGTGCATTTTGTGGCAAGTGAGTTTTTTGACAAATAGAGTTTTGACAGGTGGCAGTGAATGGAAGAATGAGTTTTTTAATAATTGTTGTAAAGAGAAGGAGTTCTTACAAGAAGTAGTAAAAAAAAGCATAGTCAAAGTCTCTTCTTCCTTCCAATCTATTCTTCAAATTCTTTATCAGCCAAAGTTACCTCCATATCTCTCCATTTTTCCCATTTAGTGTTTTAGTTAACTGCCATATTTTTGTGTCTTCTTTTTTTATTTCTCTTTTTATGTTTAAAAATTAATCCCAACACTTTTGAATGGTAAGACATGAAAACTTTTTCTACTATTTTCACCTTCACATTCTTCTTTATATACTGTCCTCTTATGGCATTCTGCAGATTTTGTGCCTAAAGCAAGTGTGACCAATAATAAAATTGAGCTAACCAAAGTAAAAATACAGTTCTCTATTATTATTACTACTCCTTGAGTCCATTTTACGTGACATCTTTTCGTTTTGGTCTGTTCCAAAAAGAATAACATCTTAATCTAATTGAAAATAATTTACTTTGAAAATTCCTTTTTTTATCCCTAATGAAATTATTTTTAGCTACACAAATATCTAAGAATTATTTTGGACCACAAGTTTTAAAAGTCTTTATTTTTCTAATAAAAATCGTACCAAATCAAAGAGTGCCACATAAAATGGGACAAAGGGAGTATTATATTTGTTATTTATATTTTTATATTATCATTAGCTTTCCATTTTAGTCGATTTTTTTTCTCTTTTTCCTTTTTCTTTTCTCTTTTTTCATACATAGTTTCTTCTGCATTTGGCTGGGGCTTAATATTTTTCTGACGAGAGTCTTCCTGAAATAGTCTATCCATTTCTATGAGGTAGTGATAAAATCTACATACATTGTATCCTTCCTAACTCCTACTTGTGAAATTCCACTGGACCATAATGTTATTATTGTTATTATATTAGTCGTACAATTTAAACTGTCTTTGCCTTCTGGAAATGGGACCTAATAAGTAGTGACATATATGTCTTGGTTATAAGTTGCAGTAACTTGTAATTCAAACTGTAATCTAATTTGGTAATAATATACCATCATGCATTGATAGGAAATAATCTTTCACTATCTCATCATGACCCTATCTATTCGTGAAATTACACAGGATATATTATGTTGTAATTGCTGCCGTAACATCTACTACTAGGAGAGTTACTAAAAATAAAGATATTCTCAAGAGTCAATTGATAGAAGTGTGCAATGAATATTATGAAGAAGAAATTTCATCTCGTAACATTATCAAAAAATTGCAATATTAGAAAAATCATTTTAAGACACTAAAAATCACATCAAAAAGTATAGTTTTTCAAATGCAATACAGCCCACTCTCCAAAAGATATGAGATCACACTTAATACATGCATTAGTAAAGAATAAAGCAAACATATTATCAGTAAAAAATCATTGGACATCAATGGGAGGAAAACTCATGTTAAAAGAAATAGATCTGGGTCTAACTCAACTCCTAAAACTAAGGCATGAGATGTCCAAATCATTCCATCCCTTAAAGGATGAATGTCGGATTCTTCAACCCCACCTCTCATCCCCAAGACATCCGGTGCACGAACAATATACTATTCAAAAATAAAAATTGAGATCAATCCTATGGATTTTGATATCATGTATAAAAAATGCTATCAAAGGTGAGGAATGTTCAAGCCATATTAAAAGAACATATCAAAACTAGTTCAAGAGATGAAGATTGTCCAAGTCATATCAAAACGATCACTCATTTCACCCTTAAAGGCCTATGTAGGACTCTTCAACCCCACCTTACGCTCGTAATATTTTATATCATGTTAAAAGAATAAAATCAATCTTGCTTAGATATTATGGTATCAAAAGTGTGAATTTACGTTTCATCCCTTAAACGATTGATGTGAGACTCTTAAACAAAAAAAAAATCCTTTTTTTTGTGGAGGTGGGGGAGGGGGGGGTCATCATGAAAGAAGTGAGTTTGAACAAGAAGCTTTTTCTTGTCACTGTATGCTTCAGTCACATCAAATCCAACATAACCAAATCTAAACAAGAGTCATAAAGGTTGAAGAAAGACACATGCATGAAAAAGCTATTGCATGTCCTCAAGACTTACTTTTAACGTTAGGAATGTTTCTTTAGTTTGCTTCAAGCAAAACAACAAAAAGCAATAGTCATATAAATACCATGCAAAGTTTTAAAAGTCATAAAAATTAATATTCAGTGATGATCATCATCTCTATAAAGTAGAATAATAAAATACTAAAGATCTCATCATTCTAATCCATCTATCTCTCAATCCCCAACTCCTTTCCCCATTACCAAGATTTCTTTCATTACCTTTGGTTTTATTCTTAGCTTCTTTTATGGTTTTCTTTCTGTTTTTTCCTTTTTTTTTTTTTTAAAAAAATAATAAAGTATGCTTACTCATTGTTAAAAAGAAGAGGCCGTCAGGTGCCGTTAATGTTCTTTTATGTCTGATTTATTAAATTATAATATTTTTTGATCAGTGAGTAGATTGTGAGACCTTCACAGTTAAGTTTGTTTGCGCCTTATCCTTGCAAAAAACATTCAAGTCCTCTTGATTGAGTTAATTAACTCTCAAGGCATGAATCGGAGTCCTCACACAAGCTAACGGAAGGGGCGACCTTCTCCAAAATAAAACCGAACCTGTTCAATTTATTGAAGTTTGGACAGGTTAATAGTCAGTTTATTTATTAGCTCAACTCAAACCACTTAAAATTAGGTTGATACGGAATCTAGATTGACTCGAGAGAAATATTGTCAAAATATTTTTTTTGGTTTGATATATTTTATAAAGTCAGAACAAAGAAAAATATAATTTAATTAAGTATTAAAATATTAAAAAAGAACAAATAAAATAAGTAAAAAACTTAGTAAAAATTGAGGCGAATTGGATCTTTGACCCATTTGTTGTCTCGATTCATTATGACTCGCTAAAATTTAATCTAACCCGCCTTATTACCACTCCTATATGGATATTTGTAAATCTAGTCAACAAATATAATGCAGGTTCCGAGGAGCATGAAATATACTCACACATTACTTGATGAAGCAGATAAAAAGATCAGTTTTTAAAAGACCCTCAACTAAAACCCTCAACCAAAAGTGCGCAATTTGCAAATGGAGAACTCCAAATTATTTTAAGTCATATGTAAGACTTTCATTTTATCCAAATTTATTGTTAGTTATTGCTTAACATAAAAAATTAATAATCCTAGTAAACAATTACAACAAACAATATACCCATGAAATTTCACAAGTGAAATTTAGGGTGGATAAAATGTATACGAACCTTACCACTACTTCATATAGATAAAAATCCTAGTTAACAATTGACGAACTATTTTTCTCCATCTTAACTTTGTATTGGTTATGAATAAATAATATACCAATGCTATACAGGAAATACATCCATTCTGTTTAGTTTAACCACTCGGTGTTTGAAGCCCACGAGACTTTAACTCAACTAGCCAGGTTTCTTTCTGCCATAAAAAGCTTATTACAAGGGTTTTAGTTTTAAGTCTTTAAATTTGATGAAAGAGGCTTCATTCCAAAGACTCTAACCAATCTATATGAGTTTTGAATCTCTAATCTGATGGATACTCTAGGAATTGCTCTTTAACTTATTGAATAATCCACGATAGTCTGATTTTGGAGTTATTACCCTATGTTTCCACCTCTACAGCTTTTAAATCAAGTCCAATTAGTTTACTACTAATTAATTTGTGACCTAGTTGGACGGGCTTAAACTTACTGATACTCACAATGGGCTGGATATTGCCAAATGGTAAGAGTCTATGACAACTTTGTATTTTTCTTTGTCTCCCAATTTTATTGTGGTTACATTTATATGACGATATTTCATTAAGAAAAGTTCAGATAAGAAAATTACTGTAAAGCTAATATAAGTGTGGATGAACAGATTATTTTCTTAGTATTCTCCAGTGCGTCTAGAAATATGAAAATTTACAAGACTAAGCCCCCAAATTTGCATGGTCACGTTGCGTTTATTCCTCAAGAAACTAAAACTATAAGCTGCAAACCGCATCAGATCACTCTTCAGATTTAGTCTTCCTATTTTCAATCTATTTAATGAAAAATTATGCCTGCAAGAAGATAAAAATGAAAAAGTAGTTTAAATTTCCGTGAGTTGAATTTCTAATGTAAGCAGGCCTCAAAAGATGATCACTTGAACTATGTCCATGTGCTCCTAGCCTCCTACACAGTCTTTGTTCAATTAAATTCAAAGAAACTAGTTTCCAGAATTATATAGCTCAAATTCAAATGGGTTACAGGTTACGAAAAATGTCCACCCAAAGTGAAACGACAGTGTTTTATAACAGGAGGAAGATGATCATGTGATCAGAAAATGAAAAAAAAAGAGAGAACAAAATGTTTATATCAATGTATAATGGAGAGGATGGATGCTTTCACTTATCAGCCTAGCTGCCATCTAAAGATGATTTATTAACCATCATCAGAGTTTCAACCATTCGGGATATGTACTGGCTTAATGCTCAGATTTATGTATAGAAATGATTTAGAGGATGAAATGAAGGCATTTTATCTGGATGCATGAAGACATTTTATCTGCATAGGAGCCAAACACACAGAATGATTTTAATTTGGAAGTACTTATTTCTAATAGTTATCTCTGATGTGCCAAATACTCACTTTTTTTGCAAGAGCTAATTCTATTTTCCATTTCTTCCTCAATGTTAAACAGTATTTCAATGAAAAAATAAAAAATTGGATGAGAAACACTATTCAAACAGAAATAGTGATGAATATATTAAGCAAACTAGGATCATATCAAGTCTTCCATAAAAAGGAATTCCCAAGAAGATTTCACATATGTTGAAATGAACACGCCACAATTTTGTATATATGCTTTTATACTGGCTGTCATATTGTTCTGGTGATCTTGCATAATCAAAAGAAAAATTTCCTATTTCATGTTTGATATACTAGGAAAAGTAATATTCCTACTTAACATAACTATATATATAGGATAGATAACAAAACCACTTATCGCCCCATATGATTCTTAGTTCAGGTTTAAAGAAACATAAGATAGATATAAGTACAGCAATATAGCAGCAGACAGAATTACCTCAAATGCCAAAGCCTTCAACTAGCAGAAGTTTATTAATGGATCCCATAACGGTTCTTGAGAGTATCTATTGCTTTCTCGAGGGATTGTGACAGCTCGGGGATGGTTTGTTTGCACACTGTAAAGTATGTGAACAAGATTTATGAGATGTTCATCCAAATCCAGAAGGCAATACAGAAGAAGCTGTTACACTTTTGGCAAAGTCAAAAGAAGAACAATAAATCCACTTTTTCATCTGCTCATTGCAAGTAGTTAAAGCCTAAGGCCTCAAGGTAATCATGTGTTCAGCATTGTTAAGAAACTTGTGGCAGTAGTTGCAGTTTCTAAAAGGCATATCCTCAATAGTTGACATAAGGCTAAGAACTTACAGCGAGCACCACTAGCTTGAAGTTCTGACATGAAGGCAGAATATGAGCCCTAGAAAGGAAAGACTGTATTAAATAATGGTAATGACACAGGGTTTGAGATTAAATAGGATCAGGCTTGTGAAAGGTAATAGCAGATAATGGAAGATTCACCTTCATTGCCTCCCTGCCTTCAGTGATTCGTTCAGACATCTTTTTGTACTCCCTTTCTGCTTCATCTGCCACTTGCTGGCAACCTTGTGTCTGAATCTGCTTAATTACCCAGAATTTAGAAGGAAAATGCAACAACATATCACATTTAGAACAGATATGAAACAGCACCTAGGTGTGGAATATGCTATACTAATTGGAAAACTGGTCATGGATGGTTATTCTAGATGAAGCACAACATAACGAGTACAAAGCCAATGAGAGAAAAATACTTATCATGAGCACGAAACGCAAGCAAACTCCATGTTCAATGGAATCATGAACAACAGAAAATCGTATAACTCAAATGGATTATCATTAATCTGGTGTATCCAAAGAAAAGCATGAGATACAGGATACTTACAGCAGACAAGATTCTAATCCGTGTTTAATTGATTTAGGTCAATAACTCAAAACTGACCTAATCTCATTAAGCATAAAAGAAGAAGTTTGGGCTTCAGTAACACAAAAGAAGCATTATATAGATCGTCTCTGTTCGTTAGATGATGTCATTGAAGACCATGACTTTGCATATAACAAGCTCGAGTTTCTACAATAGCGTTCCCATTGTTATATTTACTTTGGATTGAACATATGGCAGAGAAGATCATTACTTCAAAAGGAAACTCATTATCTCTTGCAAGTCTATTATATATCTTCTTTCAATAAAGTGATCAGCAAAACATTCTGGTTCATGTTTAAAGGCAGAGTAAGAACTGCACTAATTATCGCACAAAATGTACAATTGATTTGGTATTCACATTTTAGTCCATGATTTGAGGAAGTTATAAGCTTATTCATATTCAGCAAACAGAGTGGCTTTACTATTCTGGATGCCTATCAAACTGGATAAAGCAGTTCCAACTCTCCCTTGTTACTACTTTCAGCAACAATCGAAATTTTTCTGCACTCGAGCATTATGGAAACATCAAGGGGGAATACTTCATAACAATATTTTCATGAATGTATATTCACTATTCCAGTATTTTCAGCTTGTTATATTACGGATCTTACGTCTAAGTTTCTAGGATTATAAGCTTTGGCAAACACTCGGAAAGAAGCTGCATCTCAAAACTCAAAAGCAACATCAAAACAGAGAGCAATAATTTATTTCTTCAACAAGATCAACAAACCGGAAAACTATGATAAATCACCAAATTGAGCAAATTAGCTGGAAAGCAAAACACATCAGCAGTGTATCCATCTGGAAACAAATAACAAAAATCTTCAATCATCTTGACAATATGTGGAAGCATAGATGATAGAACATAAAAGGATTCCACACATGTCCATACACTTTGATATTTACTGCAAGCACACACACATACTCACATAAAATATACGTATGCGTGAGATCTAGTTCCACCATTAACCTCTAACAATTACCAAATCAACGTTCAAGGAAAGTAAAATCAACAAACGGCAAGAGCTTATGCTCTATAGTAGAAAGACGAAACACAGAATGTATGAATAAAACGGCATTTTCATAATCTAATAGCTACGCGCGTAAACACACGCACACACAGACCTTGAGTCGTTTCTGAAGGCGAGACTGAGAAGCCTCGAGGTCCTTGAGAATCTCTACATGCGATCGCTCAACCTGGCCCTTAACAGAGTCCAATTGAGACGACGCAAATTCCTTCAGATCCGCAATCGTTTTCAGATTTTTGACAGATGCTGGTGAGCCGACAGGCTTCAACTGTACCGGACTTGAAATGAAGCTCTTCTTTCCGCTCCTCCTCTTCGATGATGTTGGCGTAACCGTACCAGCTTTGAATTTTTTGAAATTGAACTCGAACGGCTTCGGAGATTCACTCATCGACTGGACAGGACTTGCCGCCACGGTCGCCGGCGGAGTTGACAGAAAATCCATCGCCGATGACTTCCTCGTCGATCTCGATCTCTTCTTCATATCTTCTCGAAACTTCTCTCTGCAATGCGAATAACTATGGCTAATTTGAATATGGGGATTTTATGCACCCGGGCTTTTTCCAAAATTTGAAATTGCCACGTGGAACTGAAGTTTGAGAAGCTAATCTAAATTATTTTTCAAAAAAAGAAAAGGAAAAGAATTAGAATTTTTTTTGGTGTCTCACCGGTATTCGGTTTTATATTGGAGTCCGACTAAATTCGAATTCGCACTAGGAAGTCCGCATTGGGGTATAATGCTCCCTAACAAAGGCGAGTCCATACCCAAATGGCGACTCCATACCCAAATGGACTCAAATCCGAGACATTTAGTTAAGGATGAAAGAGTACTTATCACTCTATCACAATCCTTGTTGGTGGAAAAGAATTAGTTAGATATAATATGATGCAAAATCATAATAAAACATACATGGAAATTTGTAATAGCAGTGCAAGAATGCCAAAAAATTCCATGAAAAATTTCAATAACTCATGCAGTAAAATTCTCCGATTTCAGTGAAATTATGCTGGGTATGTTGTTGTAAACATTGATTGTATAAAACAAACTAAATGTGGGCATATGTTTATTAGACATGTGAATATAAGGTTGCATATCAATTAATTCGATTTTGAAGTTTATCAAAACTATTAAGATAATGACTTATAGTTATCTATTTATCTGTTATTGATCGTTTGGTTTAATCATTCAAATTTGATGAAAAAAAATAATTAAAAATCATTTAGAAACAAAGTGACAAACTAAATGAGCCATACATACGAGTTGAAAAATATCGTCTTGTTCAAGCAAATACTGATATATTGTAGAATAACAGAGTATTTAAGATGCCAAAAATAAAAGTACGAAATTGAATCCTAAATCAAGAACTTTATATACCGAATGATATAAATATAATTTATTAATTTACTATATGGTTAACATGTTAAGAAGAAATCTTAAACCATTATGAACCGATAAGTCAACAATAAAATAATAAAAATCATTATCGAAACTGTCGAACTAATAACCCATTATCGATAAATCAATAACTTTTTTTCAATTCAGATTATCAATTCTATTCAATTTTGAACAACTCTACATGAATGTTTAGAAAATCACTCCAATTTTTTTTTAAAAAAAGTTCTGTATAAATTATTCTCAAATTTATAAGAGACATCAGCAAATCACAGTATCAAACTGGAGGGATATACCCATGCTGAAGAGCTCTTGGCACAATAACTTTGCACCATATGGCACATCGACCTTCACAACATCTTCAACTGATTCACAGAACCGGCAGAAGGGACCCCGTACCTTACCACCTTGCACGGACCTCCGGATCACATTCGCCATGTTCTTGCACTTCCCACAGATGTGCATCTGGGAGGAGTCACTGAGTGTGAAAAGGCGTTCGTGCAGATTTGTTGCAGCACCATGAGCTATAAGACAGTCGCGTTCCATCTCACCAAATTTAATTCCACCAAACCGTTTTCTGTCTGCCACAGGTTGGCGAGTAAGGGGGTGGACAGGCCCAGTATTACGGAATTTCACCTTGTCTTCAGCCATATGGGTGAGGCGCTGGTAGAACGTAGGGCCCATGAAAATCAGGGAATCAACCATTTCACCAGTCCGGCCGTCGTAAACTCTCTCATTTCCCCATCTCGAGAATCCTTGCCTACAGGTCATATATCGTTTAATGGTCAATGACAAATCACCGGAATTCGCGATTGAGCACAACAAAACAAATACAGGCTAACTGTTAGGCACAAGAAAACGTAATTACAAAAAGGTACAGCCTTCGTATATCTTACCCATGAAGCTGCTCAATTATCGCATCAACTGATAATGCGGAAAAGGGAGTGGCATATTTTCCGCTACCACCTAGGGCAATGCCCTTTCCCAAAGCGGCTTCCAGCAGCTGACCTGGCGTTTGCCTTGAAGGAAATGAATGGGGATTGATTACAATATCTGGAACTATCCCCTGAACTGTAAAAGGAAAGTTCTCCTGACACTCCAGATATCCAAGGACTCCCTTTTGTCCATGCATGCTAGAGAACTTGTCTCCAAGACATGGAGAACGAACCTGCACAGAATGTAGAAGAACACTGGAGTTACTAAAGTGAATTAGGATTAGTTATACAGTGTCTTCCAGTTGCTCGAGTTTCTTTATCTTGTCGAAGGATAGGATTGAATAAATGTAAAGATATAGTAAAAGACGATCAACTTTCTCACACATGTATTTTGAAACATAATGCTTCCACCAAACAACTTTTCTTTGCTAACTCTTTTTTAAAAAGGAAAAACACTATTCCCATATCTAGTCCTGTAGGGATTCTGACATCTGTATAACAGATTCAGCCGTATTTACATGTTCCAGTTCACACCATAAGCAAGACAAAAATATACAATTAGGCTTTCTTTGCAAACTCTTTTTTAAAAAGGAAAAACACCATTCCCATACCTAGTCCTGCAGGGATTCTGACATCTGTATAACTGATTCAGCCGTATTTACATGTTCCAGTTCACACCATGAGCAAGACAAAAATATACAATTAGGCTTTCTTTGCTAACTCCTAAAGAGTACAAAAACTTGTGAATAGATATGTCAAGTAATGTACTTCAGTGAGAAAGCTCAATTCATTTCATGTCTTAATATCAGCTGTCGGTACTTGGGACCTTGTCCAATATATGTCAAAGACAAGGAGCTTGGACGGCAGCTTATAAGCACTCTCCATTCACCTCAGCAGGCATCTTTTCATGACAAAGAAAAACCCTCACCTTGTTGGTGGCAGAGTAATACCTCCAAAAGTTTTGTTGCCGGATCTCTGTGTCAACAAATGGGGTAAAAGGAATACTTTGTTGGGGGTGGAGGGAGCTTGGATAATACTTCACAAGGACACGTTGATGGACCATACCATCAACATCAGATTGTTTGAATCATTCAGTTCTAAAATATAAAACTGAAGGTTTTCTACAAGGGCTCTTGGTTTCTTGTTTTTAAGCTTTAGCAGAGCCTACTAATGTTGCTTATAGACGAAACAGCTTTGATTCAGTTCAGTGGCTACACTTCAATGTGTTCATTAATAAGACGGTTCAAGGTACTTATGGTCTTTATGTACATAGCATAGCCTCTTTCTATCATGAAGACATCCCTAATGTAGCACAAGTACTTTAAGTAGCTTGCTAATGCCAGCAAACAGTTCTCCAAAGACTCAATATGGTTTTCTAAGTAATGATAGGTTTCTCATAAATCTGCATCTTAAAATATAATTTCCATATAGAAATTTATAGAATCACATAAGTAGAAGCATATAGATATAGGGCATCTTACTTGTCTGAGAGATACAATGGCAAAGTTCTTCCCTTCATCATTAGCAGAGAGCAAAACCTTCTGAACCATGCCCCTTTCAGTATGCTTCATCTTGATACTGTAATCAGCGCCTGATTCAGCATATTTCCCAATTATGATATCACCACTCTGGAGATTTGCACCAATGAATGGAAAACCATCATCATCTAGGTTGTCCACTCTTCCAATTTTACTCTGGGTTTTCCCAAATTTAACATAGTCCTCAACCTTGGACTTCTTTCCCATGGCTTCCTCATTGTCGACCTCGGCCTTGTAGCTCCTGATATGCTCTGATCGAAACATTCCACGCTCTAGTGATGCACGATTCATAACCAAGGAATCTTCTTGGTTATAGCCAAGGTGAACATTCACTGCAACAATAGCACATTGACCATTGTAGTATTCAGGCCGTGGAAGCATTCCTTTCTGATGACGAGCACATTTAGATCTCCCAAGGGAATCTGACAACACAGTCCCAAAAAGTGGCCTCTGAGGGTAATACAACTGATGGGTATTCGTATCAACTCTAGTGTTTGGATTCACTGTTGCAAATCCAATTGCCTGCTGAGAGTGCTTCTCAGATTGATAGAGGACCCTCCTAGCATGATCATGATTTGCAAAAGGGATTAAACCACAGCTCAAGCCTAACAGAAATGACATGTCCAACTCACAATGGGTATAATTAGCAGGTGGATTCTCTTTATCTGCTTTTAAGAGATACTCAACTCCCCATGCAGTTCGACAGTCTTCTTCTTCTTCAGGCCCAATAAGCTCAATAATCCCATTGTCCAGAAGAGTTTGGAAGCCATAATCTCCCCCTTTCATTCTGTCCTTCAAAGCTTTAATCTTCTTAAGATTCGAAACAACAAGAAGAGGGCGCATGATCCTTCCCGCATCAGAAAATATGTGAACTTCACCCTGCTGTTCATCTCTCTTAACTTCAACCTAGAAGAAAATTTTAGATTCTTCAGTATATGTGTATCAAATTGACAGATTTTATGGGATAATATAGAAATCTCCCCAAGAGAATAAACTAGACTAAATTTTTGATAACCACGTACAGAGACTGTTTGCAGCACATCCAGTGCTAATGAAAAAGGTAAAAAGGGCAAGCCCGGTGCACTAAAGCTCCTACTATGTGCAGGGCCGGAGGAAGGGGCAGACCACAAAACAAATTTTCTTAAATCTGATGTAACGTCTTAAGAATCTGCACATAACTAAATCATGAGTTAACCTGATGTGAGACCTTATTTCAGCAGTGGTTACATGATCCTGTACACCCCATACAGTATACCAAAGAGCTTTTATCCTACTTGAGAAAAAGGAGAAAAGGGCAAGTTTCTATGTTTGGTTGACAGTTTTATAACCATCCTTTTGATTAATCAATGACAAGCTTGCAATATAAACAAATATATTTCTAAAAAACTGGAAAAAAAATAGATAAAAAACTTCGTTGATATTGTACATATAAGCAAATATTCAATAGCAAGGTTCTGTGGTTCTGCTGTACAATATTAAATGAAAATGATCAGGATCCAACCTGGGGTGGCACTACATTCCTGCGGCGCTTCCGTCTCAGTTTTGAAACAAAGAGTGCAGAATCTTCACATACTCCGACCCAATCCCCATCTAGAAGTACTTTTTGTTTTCCATGGAATGAGGTGGCACTATCATCGACTAGCTTTTGCATCCCACAGCGGAGCAATGTCCCAAGAAGTGGCTTCATAGTAGTAGTGCTGACAAGACCCATACAAGCCAAATTTTTCACCAGGCCACAATTTTCTCCATCTGGGGTTGATAGAAAGCATACCTTTCCCCAGTGTGAAAGATGTCTGCACAGGTTATTTCACAAGTCAGTAGATTATCATGCTTAAGTTGAATAAAACAGAAAAAAAGGCAGCCTGGTGCACAAGAATCCCCTGTTCACAGGTCCGGGGAAGGGATGCACACCAAGGGGTGTGATGCAGACAGCCTATCTTAATGTCAGCATTAGTGGTTGCTTCCACGACTCAACCCCGTGACTTATAGGTCACACAGAGACAACTTTTTGCTCCAAGGCTCCCCTTCTTCACGAAAAGGGAAATAAAATACCAAAAGATTATGACAGAATGAGCAAAGGATCAGGAGGCAACTCAAATAAAGTGACATTTTTGATAATGGAAAGCACGAAAAAGAAATGTTTGATATAAATTTAAAAGCACTTACGGGTATCTAGCGTCGCCAACCTTCCCAGTGTATGTAACCTGCTGACGTGTTTTCCTCAGATCAGCTGTCATTTGCAATGGATTTGTTCGTCTAAGAATTGCAACTACCCCGGAAACCCTCTCCATTCTCTTGTAAGGGTGACACCAGTTACCAGTAGAAAAAGCCCTGCAGAGACCATTGGTAATTATTGATGCATCCAAGTAATACTCAATTGGTTTCACTTGTCGATCTCCACAAAGATCTCTTTGCAGTGCCTTGACCATACGCCTCTCTGCATGTTTGATGTGCGCCCTAATCTCTCGTTCGAGGAGCTCACCAGCCAGATCCAATCTTTTGTTTCGAAAATCGTCTCTGTTGTCAATCTTTCTGCGACCAATGTAAGACAGTAAGAGGCACTTTACCATATAGCCTAGGAAGCGAGCCTTCTGCTTGAGACCACAAAGATTAGGAAACAGGTATTCTTTTACGCATTCCTCAAAAGATTCTTGAGGTGGAAATTTACAACTCTTTATAAGTCCATCACCATAAGCGAGAGCCTTTTTCCCCTTCCTGAAGTCCTCAAAATTCTTGTCAGCATAGTGGATTGAAGCTAGTAGTATATTGACGATATTAGTATCTTCAATATCTACATCAATCAAATCTACTACTTCCCTGTCAGAGGATACACCCAGAGCGAAAAACAAGACCCAAATTGGCATTTCTGCCAGGAAATACACACTGAGGGCTTTTTCTCCTCCCTTAATGTGCTCAAGCTTCAATGTCTCAGTCAGTTTAAGGTAGACTCTGTTCCTCTTTTCACCTGCGCGATATGCAACCATCCAAGTGGGATTGTTTGACACCCAGAGTCTTTTTAAAAAGATCTGCTCCTGGGCAATGAAGATCTGAAACGGAAGTTGCAAAAGCTTTCAATCTTTAAAGAACTGCAACAGGAAATTTACTTCTAGAAGGCGAAAAGGTTAAACAATATTCTATATCAGTATATCACTGTAGTAATAACATAAGGTTAGAATGCACGCCCAAAATTATTTCATCCATAAGAAAAAATCTTCATCTGATCTCTTGTAATAAAGTTGAAATGAAAGCAGAATCAGTGACTGGTTCCTTATTCGATCCCCAGAAGTTAGAAAATGATTGTCCTGAAAGTATACATCAAACTCATTCGTACATCATATACCCCTTTTTTTTCCCAAGACATCAGAAGCTGAAAAATTGTTATTTGTTTAACTATTCTGTAAATGCTGGTTCACTGTCAGCAGCAGCCAAGTTATGCAGATGATGTCATAAAATTGTAACAACTGCATTGCATTCAACAAGCACAGTGGATTTTACTTGGATCATTGTTTTCAAGTTAACAGCTTTAGGTCCATAACCGCATCTTTTGAGTGGGTATCACCTTATTTTCACTTCAAAATTCACAATATAAGGATCAAGTAGAGCAGCATAATCCATTTGATATTCGTAGAATCATGAGTCTCTTAGTTTCCTAACAATGAAATCTGATCTTCAACTGGAGTGCGTAATGTTACAGAAAGATATTTGCAGTTGACATTGAATCATATATAAGATACTAAGTAGGCACTCCAAAAATTGTCTACTGTCTTAATGGAACACAAAGTTCATACCATGAGTTCCTGCATCAGAATTTTTAAGCTGCACATGTAGCTCTAGGCTCCATCAGACATTCGCTATATTCTATATATAGGTCATGTCAAGTTTTTGAAAAAATCAAGTTCCTTATTTAGTTCTTGTCTATTTGACTCTTGCCGTTACATTAAATTTCTCTTACAACTGAGCTTATTCAAGTTCCAGGTTAAAAGATAAAAACCGAGACTAATTGATTTGTTTTTTCAGAAAAGTAAATAAAACCTCTCTTTCATCCTCTTTTGTTACATCAGCCAGTATAGGGACACAACGTTGTAATTATCTGATTTTTCAAAGTTAAATTTGTCAAATAAACACCTATTCAGGCAACAATAGTACTAGTATAAAACTATGCCTCAATCCTAAACTACTATGGCTCGACTGAACAAATTATTTATATGCAGTCGACTCCAATGGACTCATCTTGTTCCAATGCTCAATATATCGTATTGTATGGAAAAGATGTCATATTCCAACTAAACTAAATTTTAAACATGAATTCTAACATTAACAAGTGAAATTCCACAGTTTGAGTTATGCTAGGTTGATGTGTAGTAAACAGTTAGGGTGGCTGTACTATGATTAGTATCTTTAGTTTTTCCCTTTAAGACTCATTAGGGCCTAAATAGTATATTAGCTTCCACCAACTGTCCATCCTTGTTTTCTATACCCTCTTTAGGTAAAGATAGTGAGGCATCCATAGTGAGGTGCTAGCAGGAAGATTTTACCTTTTCAGTCCCTTTGACTATGAAGTACCCCCCGTGATCAAACTCACAATCAGGCCTGTCAGCACCACTCATCCAGCACAACTCTGAGTTCACCATCACAGGGATTTTCCCAATCATGACATCCCTTTTATCTTCCATCACACATTCCTGGTAAACAATCCGTTCTACCCCAGTTTTGAACTTGTCACTGCTAACTAGCTTTTTAGTATACACCTGAAATCACATACAAGGACAGATAATAAAGTTAAAAGAACAAGAAAATACCAGGAAATAAATGACATTTTGGATGTGTCCTCAATGCTAACCGGATTAATCTGTCATTGCATGATATGGTTGAAAAGGGATTAAATTTCAAATATCAGTAGTACAGATAAAGGGTGAATTTTGTGAAGTTCAAAAAAATGATATCAAAGTATTAAGGATTGGGATGCATGAAGCTCAGAGACTCTTGTTTCCTTTGTGATGACCATTTTCTTACTTTTTGTCAGTTGAGCAATGCATTTAATAGAGAACTGTTCAAGAAAGACCAACAAGATTGACAGCTTAATCCAAGGAAGACCAGCACAATGCAATCATTTTAGAAAATGGCTAACTAACCCAACTTTTTTGATGTAATAGTAATTTTACTAAAGGTAGGGCAAAAAGTCACTCGTATACAAGGAGTAAACAAAAATAGTGGAAAACCTGCAAACTGGCAAAACTGAGAATAATAAGAAAATGAATGAATATAAATAAACAGAGAGAATAAGATCCATGTAAAATAGACTACAGACAAAAACAAAAAAGAAATTGACTATTAGAACAAAACAAACATTTCCTAACCTGAATATGAGTCTCAACCATAATCCTGGCAGAATACGTCATATTCTGAAGGCGAGCATGCTGTGGCCACAAGCCCAGATACCCATTCCCATTATACGCAGAAAACTTTTCCCCTGCCCAAAACTTTGGTCGATCGAGTGTCACTTTCCCAAACTTGACAGAAGCATGCTTCCAACCATCTTCACCTTTCTTTGATGGATCATAATCCGGCTCAACATGGATCTCCCCAACTGAGTCGAACACCCCTTGGATTCCATAGTTGATGAAGTCGTTGTAGGAATTAATCTGGTGGCTAATTACACCATACTTCTCAAAGAAACCAGCTGATGCCTTTTTACAGAAGTTTCTCAAGAAACTTCCACCCAACTCTTCAATTGAAGCCACATCAAGATTATCATTCGCGTCCTCATCCTCATCCCAATCATAATCATCTACTTCAAAAAGACTATCTACATCAAAGTCCGTCATTATTGATCCATTGGAAGTCTTCTCTTTTCCACTAATACATCCCACATCTTCCATGATATCAGAAATTGTCATCAGAATGAAGCACCTGCATCAAAAACAAAATCAAAGTGCATCAGTTGACAGTATTTCATTCCAACTTGTACTGGTGCACAAACATGATCTCTCCTTTCAAAGAGCATATTCAATCAACAATACATCACAGATACAATCGATAGCTAAAAGACTTTAGTTACCCCAGGTGAAAGAAAAGCCCTTCCAGGAAGGCCAAGTGAGTATTATCTCTAAAAGGAAGAAGAGGAAGAACTAAGGCTTGGTCTTTTATGCAACTTAAAAGAAGTTTTTATTTAGAAACAGTAACATAACAAAGAAACAAAACAAAAGACTAAACAAATGTCCATCAGGTGAAAACCGAGATTGCTTGGTGAAATTTTCTCTTAAAATGTAAACTGTGTTTTTGACAACCAACTTCCTCTCTAGTTGACCTATTTCTAAGGAAGATAAAAGATAAAAAGATAGAGACTATTAAAGGTTGTGACTTATAGTATCTTTTGTGTAGCTTTTGAATGTGTAAAATTTTACTTTTAAAAATTAAGAATCACTGACTATTAATACTGAAAAAACGGAATGCATTGATTCATTCTTCTTGGGATGGTGGAGTATACGTAACTTGTGCATGACTTCAAAAGAAATTATGAGAAATTCCAAAATCCCTACGAGTTATAATGAGAGCCAACAGAGAATAGCAGGAAAGCAAGCTCGACTTGAATTCACTCTTAGCATTGATCCATACAACAACATATCATACCAAGGTTAGTCCCACAAGTGGAATCTGGGGAAGGTGGTAGGTGTGCAGTCTCACCCCTACCTTGAGAAGGTAGACAGGTTGTTTTTAATATCAAAAATCAAATTTGTGAAGCAAATATAGTAGTGAAGAAGAGTTGGCATTAATCCATCCAATAATAAAAACAGAAATATCATGAAGACACAAGACATTCTCCAGCATTTCAGAACACAAACTTAAAATAAAATGTATAAGCTACCCACATTTCAACCTTTTTTAGGAAACCCTTAACTTAAGTTGCTTTCACCATTTGCTGAAATGCATAAGCTGCCTTAAAGGATCTCTTCTTTTCCTTTTCATTTCACCTCTAGAATACCCATAAGATGCCTTCAACATTTTCTGAATAGTATAAGCTACCGTAATTTTAACAAAAAACACTTTCCTTTTCTTTAGCAAGAAACCCATAAAGTGTTTTCAACTACTTCAGGGATTTCAGCATACTAATATTCCTATTTCATTCAATTCACCTCTAAACCTTTAAAACCAGATACATGAAACAGAGACAGAAGAACTCGACATGCAAGAGGTATCGGAGAAGTTCTTAACTTCCTTTTACTTTCTACTTGTACAACAACATACCCATTCTAATCCAACAAGTGGAGTTTGGTGACACAGTCTTACCCCTGCCTTGTGAAGTTAAAGAGGATGTTTCTGATAGACAAACTCTCAGATCAAAATAAAGGATATCAAATCCAAACAAGTAAAGCAAATACAGTAGCAAATAAATCATGCCAAAAACAATGAAGAAGAGAACAACAACAATAACAAATAACCCGAGGTAATACTAAAATTGAAAAAAATAATTGCATGATAGTAATAATAACAAAACTGATAAGGGATCTAGATGACGCTCAACTATTTATAAACCCTAATCGGATCTAGATGCCGCTCGACTATTTACTAAACCCTAAGCGGATCTAGATGATGCTCGACTATTTACTAAACCCTAATCCTTCACCTTCATATCTTTCTGTGTCGCATATTCCATCTAATCACTTCTCCTCCTTAAGACTATTTTCGCCTACCTCTTCCTCTCTTTATGCACACATATATCCAACCTCTTACGCCGACTCACTAAATCATCTATAGATCTTCTCTTCACATTGGAACCATCTAGATATCGCCTCTCTCGTCTAAAACCCTGGCATTTTTCATCAAAACCCCATAAAAAAAATTGCAGACCATACTACATTACAACTATATATCCATATAAATCAAAAACAGATGTTAAAAACAAAGAAAACACACAAAGATTACTTAAAAACAAACACAAAAGGCTTGAAGCAAGTATCAAACAAATCATTTCTGAATATTTGTTTCACGATTTAGAAAGAGCAAGAGAAGAACAGCTTACAAAGTATCGTAGCTTCTGCTTTGCTTTTTCCGCAGAAATTTTTTAGGAGTTTTTCTGCAGTCACACAAACAAGCAGAGAGAGAATAAGAGCAGTGGCCAGTGAGTGTGAAATTCAGTTTTATTTATGCATTGGGAAAATGGAATCCAAAGGTATAATGTGTGCTCACTCAATCAAATGATGCCATGTGTCAATGATTTTTAAAAAATGAAAGCTAGACTAATTACTTCACATTTAATACATACTTATAAAGAATTCTTTGATACGACAAACATTGGGATCTGTAAGGTACGAGGAAACACAGATGATAGAACAAAAAAGGATTCCTTACATGTCCAATTGTCCATACACTTGGAATAAAATATAAATACCAGGATGGATACACAAATGCATATTTACTGCAAACACACACACTCACATAAAATATACGTATGCATGAGATCTAGTTCCACCATTAACCTCTAAGCATTAGCAAATCGATGTTGAAGGAAAGTAAAATCAACTTGAGAGGATGTGTCTTGGAATTTAAAGGTAATTGGGATGATAACTTACCTCTTATTGAGTTTGCATATAATAACAG
>JAOTQR010000100.1:18383270-18431977 GCA_025774065.1 Solanum ossicruentum
ATTATCTTGCTCAATTTATTTATACTTTTCAATATCAATCCCGATCCTTATCACGCTTCCGCTATCGCCTGTTATTCCCCAACAAGTGTTAATTTGACTCGACTTTGAGCAACCACAACTCACAAGTAACAACAATGGATGTCTTTGCAAAAAAAGGTGTGATGGGATGGTGCAGACACCTTTATTCTTGATCATATGTCTTGGAGTGGATATTTTTTCCATAGAGAGTGATCTACTCTCTTAATGGGTCTATTTTGTGAATTCAAATTAGTCGTGAATCATAGACTTTCAAATGCAATAATGAATGCCATCATTGTCACCTCGAATCATTCTCTTGAAGATCATCCTCTTCATCATAAATAATCTGTTTGTCCTGAAATGACCTGGACCAGTAGGGAAATCCCAATTCATTGGGTTTTTCGATACAATCAAATAGAAAGCCCGAAGGGCGCCATATTCTAACAGCCCAAACTATGTAGTTAAATAAATCTTCCTGCGGGTCAAAAATTCCTTCTCCCTTCCCTTCTTCAAACTTTCAAAGAGAAATCTCTCATCTAGAATAGACCAAGAGCCCTTTTACGACATATCTAAGGAATCCCTTGCATCTGGACAACCATTTTCCTTCTTAGTGCTCTTGCGGAAGACTAAATTGATGACATTTGTTAATTTGTACTTCTTTTCAGTGTCAAATCGAAGCATATCACATTTAGTCAATGAATTCAATCTGTTGTATTTGTTGAAATTGAGCTATCCAAAAACTCAAAATTCAAGTACATATTAAGAGGTTTTTTTTTAATCATAGGTTGCATTAGAGAGTAACAAATAAACAATGGTAAGGTCAGGACTGCATATATTTTACCCTCCTCTATGCCGATACTTAACAAAGTGCAGATCACCCAATTTTGCAAGCTCATAATTTTGCTCTACAAACTTAAAAAATCCTTTCAACTTACATGTAAGGCCAAGAACTAAGCATTTCTTCACCCAGACGGAAAATAAATCCAAAGAGATGGGGATTGACAAAGTTTCTTCCAGGAAATCGGATATACAATTGCACCAAAGCAACTAAAGAGTTCAATTCTACAACTTAGATCACAGAGTAACCATCTCCTCCCAGCAGAATGGCTGGTAAAACACATTTATTTTCGACAATAAACATGAGCAGTATTCAAAGACAACTAGTTTTTTCTTCTTAAAACACTGTTGACATTAGAAATTCTACCACAAAAACGTGGGATAACTCGATGCTCCAGGAACATAAAGGTTACATATATATAGCTCATACAAGCAGAAGTCGGGTTAGGCCTAGCATATCTGTTCCTTTGCATAGCACCAAACTGCTTGGTGTTTATAGAGCGGCAGCTTCCTCAAGAATCTGCAGGCAAGTAGAACCGCTAGCTATTAATAAGATTGCTACAAAAGATAATGCCTACTACAATGGAACAAGTCATTGTCCTATGGATTTTAATATTCACCATTTGGGGAGCAGGCACTCCTTGATGAGAAATTGGAAGGTGCGATGGGAATGGATATGGAGAGCTGTGTAGTGGAGAAATTGTTTTTGTTGGATCCCTCATCATCGAGGTTGGACCACGAGTCTTTAGCAGTGGGCCATTCATTAAAGAAAGGGTGCATTGAATGCTGCTCCTCCTTTACTGTTCCAGGTGAATCAATGTCACTGCCAAAGAAGCAATGCTGGTGTCGTCGTTTTGAAATTGTTGCATCAATCATAGGCTCAAGTAAATTAGGTAGATGCATCTCTGTTGAGCTAGCCAGAAGCTGAGAATCATTCTTTTGTCTTGCCATGGGGCTTGAAGAAACTTGAGAAGGCAATACCCAGGTACTGTCTGTGTTGGTCCCCATCCCTAAACTTCTGACAGTTGCAGAAGCCTCTGAAGATAAATTGTGATCATCAGCATCAGGAGCAAATCCATGGAGATACCTGTGGTACATTTTGTCATTAATGAAACTGGATGTTACAACACGTATTTCTCTGAAGGCAGTACAAAACTGACAGCATATTACACATGTTACTTTAACCAGCAGTCAAGAACAGAATCAAAAGTACCAAGGCAAAGTACCTTAACAATACATAGTATTTTATCAATAATAGCCTTAAGTAGATTAGCTTTTTCTATTCCCAAATTGTCATCAACTACCTAATTGGGAAAGAATAAAAGAAAGGGAATGCACTTAGAAACAAAAAAGAAGCAACTTGCAGGGAAAAAAAACCAAAGGGGAGATGGTGAACAGTTAGCAGGGATTATGCATCCTTCAGCACCCCAAAGACTAGAAGGCAACTTGGTGGAAGGCCATCGTCATTTAACACTAAGTTGTCGTTACTCAGGCTATCAGATATAATTAGAGTGAGAAAAACAAGATGATTGTGGTAAGTACAGAATATTTCCAACATTCCATCACTGAGCTCTGCAAGCACGTGTCATGCTAATACTGATTAAAAAAAATATATCATGCTAAAAATAAGCACACACTATATGCAATAGTGAGTTCTAGTTTATGACTTGATAAGTAACTGAAAATACTTTTTTTTTCTTGTTTTAACATAATAGCAGGCCAACAGAGGAGAAGCCTTTCATCTATTGTATGCAAATATTGGCACTGCTCCACCTTGAAAGTACTAAAGAGTTGAATATATTCCAATTTACTAGGAACTATTTCAATCTTGACCTATAAATTAATGACAGATTGCTGTGACTTGGTTGCGCAACTCTCTTCCCCTCTCCTCTCTCCTCTGGGATCAGTGCAACTCCCAAGTCCCAAATTCATTTAACAAGACAATAGCAATTGCCATCTAGTAGCATAGACAACTTTGCAACCGACGCCAGCAATTAGACAAATTTAACTGTTTCATGAGATTCTGTCTGTGTCACACATACACCTGGGATATATTTATACACCCACAATCTCACCATATATCCAGTATCTAAACACAACTCTCACCTGAAAATTGGCAATCTTGAAGGGCTGCTAGGTTCAAAAGAAATACCTAGAGACATAATAGCTAGTTTTGCTTTCGGCCTCGCTATCTTTCATTTTTGTTAATGGTATAAGCTGCATGAGAAAATAAGCAGCTTTCCTGCACCTATTCAGGACAGGACTTCGATAGATAAAGGGCTCCAAAATAAGAAGGAAATAGCACTAAGAGATGGATCGATAATAAATTATCAAGCTAGCAGAATTCGACAATGCTAGTAGGTCTGAAATTAGCAGAAGTGGAAGGATGAACTTAAAGCGTAAGCGGAACTGAAGGTGCAGGGGCTACAAAATGGGTTATAAGCTGACAGAAAGGGAAACCTTGATGTCATGACAATAGTCCCCCAAGTCCTATATAGCATTCTCCTAATGTGACTTTTGAGTTCACATATCTATCATTTACCAGCCCAAAAGAAAAATGACCAAAACACAGAACCATTTTTCAAAACAAGCATTGTCTGAGATCAAGGCTTGAAGGAACATTCTTTTCTGTAATCCAAGCATAAGAAGAACTACAGAGTACAAAACCAAGGTACCTATAGTCCTTGTTATCTATTTCATAGGAGACAGACTCCATCTGCAGCTTTGTAGCAGTGCTTCCAAAATTCAGTGTTCCTGAATTAGCAACAGAATATAGTGGCATGTTTTGGAAGCTTCCACTGCTGCTATTTTGGAAAGATCCTCTTGCATTGCTGCTCCCAGTTGTAATTTGTGACATACTAGTCGATAGGGACTGGGAAGTAGATTGAGATTCCACAGGCTTTCTTGAACGGTTGCGGCCTCGATGCATGTGCCGCTCACAATATTTGGAGTCAGGATATGCATCTTTTGAGCATCTCCATTTCTTTCCATCAGTCCTTCTACACCTTCCTGGCTCAGGATCGAACTTCTTCCCATAATAGGAACAATAGCCCACTGCACGTAGAAGAAACAAATCATTAAGCTCCATACTGAGCTAATGCAGTATAGCCAAAACCACCCCGAAAGAAGTCCTTTCACAAGAAAAGAAAATATATGCCAAATCCAGTTAGCCACACATCAATCAGAAATCAATGAAATAGGAGCATACCACAACACAGAGTTGCAACTACTGGAGCACTTCTAAAAACACCGGCATCGAAAGTAAGCACTTCTGTAAACTATTCATGATCAGTTGGGGATGTAGCCTTAGTGCTACCAGTTCAACCCAATATTTTTTAACAGAATATTGATATTTATGTGTAGAACAATAAAAATTTCAACAAATATTAGATTCTGAAGCCATTATTTTAAAAGTACATTGAGTTTGTTCCTAAGAATTTCAAAGGTTGCACTCATTAAATTAAAATTATGGATCTGACTTCATTCACGATAGCGTGTGACTTAAATAAACAACGGAGAACCTTCTAAAGGGCAAGCCCGGTGCACTAAAGCTCCTGCGCAGGGTACGGGGAATGGCCCAACCACAATGCTGCAAAAACAAGTGTGTTGCTTCTACATGGACACAAAGAGGACAAAGCTACAACACACTAGATGCCAACCCCAGATAAACTAGGTTAGTGATCTTTGCACTCAAAATGGTAAACAAGTCTTTCCTAGAACCAAAGCATTACAGTAGTACAGATTACATTAAAAAAAAAAAAAGAAGTAAATCCACTACTCCGATCCCAAACAAAGAACAGAAAATGGTAATAATTGCACATCCAAAACCAAGACAGAAAATTTCAAGAATGTCAAAAGAAAAAGAACCCTCTGTTCAGATCTGCATGCTTCAATTATATCACCAAAGTGAGCTAAACCTCTGAAGAAGGAAGATTTGTTCATTTTTTCAAATAGATAAAGATAAAATAAGGAAGAGAAGATAGAAGAACATACAGCTTGGATGATGAAAGAACGTAGCTGAGATGGCTTCAAAGCTACGACGAATAGGAACAACAAGATCAGGTGGCACAGGAAGACCCGCCACCAGGTACTTGTATATCATTGCTTGATGCTCCAGCTCCTGCCATTGCACCGCCGTGAAGGGCGGCCGGTAACCATACACATACCCCATTCCCCCATCCCCCCCACCCCCCACCACTGATGTAGAGGTGCCACTCATTTTCTCCCTCAAAATAATTTTCTCCAAATTTCACCCACCCCCCACACTTTCCCCTTTTCCAGTTCACTCAAAAAGCTGCACCTAGAAATCAACACAACAGCAGTTAATATACAGTCACTGAGAGAGAGAAAAAATGTGTTTTTTGTGTTGTGTGTGTGAGTTATAGAGAGCAAAGGTTGTTGAGGTTACCTAAGAGGGGGACAGATCTAGGGTTTGGACAAGCATGGAAGGAAGAGCAGAGAGAAAAAGCTGAAGAAGGAAAAAGTATAAGATATAACAAGAGTGAAGAATCAAGAAAATGTAGAGACAAAGTGACACAAATAATATAACACTAGTAGTTATCTAGAAGACAAAATTAATGAATCCATTACATTACCTACTATACTTCCATTAATGGTGATAATGAGGGGTTTAAGGTTTAAAGAAATGGAGTGTTGATGGTTAAGGAAGCATTGGGGCATGGGAAGAAGAGGGACATTATGGCGTGGGGTAGATTGAATTATGTCTTGTTGTGGTCCAATGATGTAACACCTCTTTTAATATCTTTCAAATTTGGTCATGTGAATGTATCATGACCCCAAAGATGCAAACTTTGTCCTTAAGGTTCAACAATTATTAAGATGACCTACCTACAAAGATCTTATTCTAGTTTGATATATGCTTGTTTTTCCTTTTTGAAACTTTGTGCTTTTTGTTTGAGCAAGAATGTGAAATATCTTAAGAAATAAGCTCCAACACATGGCATAGATGAGATCACTCACCTTTTAACGAGAAGTTTCATATTTGATGTACGAAAGTAAATACATTTTAATAAGAAATATTTTGTATCTATGAAATTTGAATAATGTGAATGTGATTAATTTGATACTTATGTTGTACTAACTTAATTTCTATACAACTCATGTTAAGGTAGATAAAAATTTTGTTTCAAAATTTACATGTTATGTCATGTCACATAATTTAATTTCTAGAAAAAATTTTATTGAACATACAAAAATTTCAAAAGTTATGACGTAAATGATATAACTTGATTTCTACGAAACTTACGTTCTTGAATTCAACTCACATCTTAAAAATTAATTTAACAAAATAAAAATTATTCGAATCCTATAAAAAGCCTCGATATAGGAGTTTCTTTATAAAATAATTTTTAAGTAGTTCTAATTGCATTATTAATCATAACAACAACAATAGTGTATTTAATGTGATCCTTCGAACAAGACATTATTTTGGTTAAAAAGAAAAAAACAGTTAGGTTGTTTGTCACCAACGTGTTGTACCTTCTAAGTTTTAACTAGTGTAGTAGAACTTTTCATTTTTCATTTCTTTCTTATCAAAATGAAATTAAATTATTATTTAAAAGTATTTGAGAGGTGAGGGGCTAGGACATGGATGGTGGAATGACGAGGGTGGAGGTAAAAAAATGAGATGTGTTAGAGGATGAATAACATTTTAAATTTTTTTTTTTGAAAGTTATTTTTTTTCCTTTCGAGAAATTTATTTTTAAAAGAGTATTTTTTAAAATTTAATTAATTGAATATGAAAAAAATAAAAATAATTTTCGAATGAACCGACGATCGACCACACTCGATAAGGAAAGTGAGAAGAGAAACATACATTTAAATAATTTGGGCATATTGAGATAACAATATGTATTTGAAATATTAATATGTAGTGTTGAATTAGAGCTAGAAATTAGTTAGACAATTAGTTTCAGTTAGTTATGATTGTTATTAGTTTGTTGCATGTAGTTAGTCTAAGTAATTACTCACACTAATAGTGTGATCCAAATACCTGTAGATATACCTATCTCTCTTCAATGAATGAAACAAGTTGTTCATTCCACAAATCACATATCTTTGTTTCAATTCTCAGAGCTCTTCTCTATGAAAGGAGATTGAAGCTTTTCATCAATATTTTCAATTCATGTTTTGTCATGGTATTAGGGCCTATTGATCATGACTCTCTCTGCCTCTGTATCAATATTTTTTTTGATGAATCTACATTGCTGAAGCATCTCCTCTCTGCAATTTGACTCTCCATGGCCATAGATGCTCCAATTGGAACCTCTACAAGCAGTACAACCATTGATGTAAGTGATCCCTTGTACATTCACCCATCTGATAATCCAAGTTTCACCTTGTCTCCTGTTTTATTAGATGGAACTGGTTATTGTTCATGGAAGAGAAGTGTACTCAGATCACTATCAATGAAGAACAAGCTAGTATTTATTACTGGTGAATACACCAAGCCTGAAATACGATCGACAAAGCTTCGCCAATGGGAAAGGTGTGATGATATGGTTACTTCTTGGATCTTAAATTCTCTCTCTAGAGACATTGCAGACGGTGTTAAATATGTGAGTAGTTCGGCAGAACTTTGGAAGGAACTGGATGATCGATATGATCAAGCTAATAGAGTAAATTATATCAAATTAAAAAGGAAATCAGTGACTTAAGCCAGGGTGCATTGGATATTACTGGTTACTATACTAGAATGAAGAAGTTGTCGGAAGAACTACATACTCTAGCTGCCAATCACATATGTAATTGCCAATGTACTTGTGGTGCAAAGGATCTCATTTATAATGCTGAACAGGACAAGCGTTTGATTCAGTTCCTTATGGGACTAAATGAAGTTTATACAGTGATCAGAGTAAGTATTCTGATGATGAATCCTCTGCTTTCTATAGGACAAGCATTTGCACTTCCTATGCAAGAGAAAAAACAAAGAGAACTCAAGCCTCATAGTCAAATGTTCACTGAGTCCGCTGTCCTTGCTGCAAGCACTTCAGGAACCAGAAATTTCAGGATAAACTACCTGCCTAGTCAAGATTTTAGCAATAAATGTACTTCTGGAAGTCACACCAATACCAACACCAGTAGACCTAGGCCATTCTGTGAGTATTGCAAGAAATATGGGCATACAAAAGACAAATACTACAAACTACATGGTTATTCTCCTCAGGGTTCGGCTGCACATTCACAAAGAAACTTCAACAATGGTTATAATAACAGGTTCAGTAAGGAAAAAGGAATTACCACCAATGCACATGCTCAACCATCAGAAATGAATGATGGAAAAGATGAAGATCCTACACATAACATACAAAACACCAAACTTTTCTAAGGAACAATATGATCAGTTGGTTAATATGCTACAACACTTCAACATTTCCAGTACACATGTTGATGCTAAAACTTGTAGAGCTACTAACTTTGCAAGTACTATTGCTTGCACTTCTTCTATAGATTTTGATAAACTATCTTGTGGATATTTCAAAGGAAAGGCTGACTTGTGGATCTTGGATTCAGGATCATCTCACCATATGACCTTTGACAAGAAACACCTTTGTGGTATTGTTTCACTACCGTACCCTTTACTTGTAAAACTATCCAATGGTTACAATGTGAAGGTGACAGAAATAGAAAATGTGATATTATCACCTAAAATCATTTTGTACAAGGTCCTATTGATACCATCTTTTAAGTACAATTTGATATCCATTATTTTTTTAACCTCACACCTCAAAGGTGTAGTTTTGTTATCTGATATTGCTTGTCTACTGCAGGCCCCTTCACTGAGGAGGCATCTGGAGATTGGTAATGTGCATGATGGACTCTATCCTTTATGCTCAGGATGTCTCAAGAAAATCAGCAACATTTCTGCATTAGAGAGTTGTTTTTCCAATCTAGTTTTTCCTTCTACATGTAATCCTGTTGATAAGATGTACTATTTTTTGCCACTCTTGTTCTTATTCATGTCATTTTTCAACTGTAAGAAACATGTCTTTTGTTACTAAAGACAGTGTTTCTTCCTTTTCATGTGGTGTTTCATCTCACAGTAATAAAGTAGATTTGTTGTGGCATTATAGACTGGTCATGTACCCTTTGCCAAGATGAGAGGAATGTCAATCCCTGTAACCTTCTTACCTAGACAATCTTTTTTTTGCTCTATATGCCCTATGGCCAGGCAGACTAGATTACCTTTTTCCTGATAAAACCACAACTGTAAACACAACTTTTGAACTGGTCTATGTAGATCTGTGGGGACCTTATTATGCTGCCACCTATGATGGATACAAATATTTTATCATTTTGGTTGATGACTATAGCAAAGCCACTTGGAATCATCTCCTAAGTTGCAAAAACAACACATTACAGATCATAAAAGCCTTTATAACCATGGTGCAAAACCAGTTCAACACTTCTGTGAAACAAATAAGATCAGACAATGGACTTGAGTTTACAAACTCTGAGATAGCAGCCATTTTACAATCCAAAGGAATTTTACATCAAAAATTCTGTCCATACATGTAACAACAAAATGATATGGTGGAGAGAAAACACAAATACCTTCTTGAAGTAGGTAGATCCCTTCTTTTTCAATCCAAATTACCTATACAATATTGGGGAAATGTCTCCTCACAGCAACATACATCATAAATAGACTTCCAAGTCCCCTCATTGCCAACAAATCCCCTTTTGAACAATTACATAAGAAAAGGACTGATTATCCACACATCAGAAGTTTTGGATGTTTATGTTATCCAACCATTCCCAAAGCTCAAAGAACCAAGTTTGAACTTAAAACTACCCCGCATATTTTCATTGGTTATCCCTTTGGTACTAAGGGTTACAAAGTCCTAAGTCTAGCCATAAGAAAGATACTTATTTCTAGAGATGTTACTTTACATAAGCATGTTTTTCCTTTTACATTCCCTGTCAGTCCTAATAAGTTTCCATCTATACCTAACACTATACATTTTGTGGATGATATCCCACAATTACACATGTCAGACAGTCCATACAGTAACCATGGAAGTGATAATATCACACATCTTAATCTGTCACTTGATCGCAGTAACCACAATTCACCCACTACTTGCACCCACACACCTTCACCAGCCAACACTGAATCTTCACGAAATGGACCAACAGAACTTAGAAAGTTTCATAGAGTACATAAAATCTCATCTTATTTGAATGATTATGTCCACAAACTACCTCCTCTAAAGTCATCACACACAGTCACAAGACCTATCCTAAGAACCTGTTTCTCAAGCCACTACTGCATCCCTTCTCCATGAATGCTTCACATTACATAACCATATAGCATCCAATTCCTTGATCCCTACTAGTCAGCAATTTGTGAGAAACATTTGTCTTGATAGTGAACCAGCTTCTTATCAAGAAGTAGCTATGTATCTTGCTTGGCAAACAACTATGACACAAGAGTTTGAGGCTTACATGAAAACAACACATGGACTTTGGTCCCTTTGCCCATAGAAAGGAAGCCTATGGGCTACAGATGTATCTACAAGATTAAACACAAAGTTGATGGATCTGTAGAGAGATTTAAAGCTAGATTAGTTGTGAAGGGATACGCTCAACACCCTGGGATAGACTACACAGAGACTTTTTCCCTAGTTATTAAAAGGCAGTTGTGAAAACACCTATTGCCACTGCTGTCAAGAATAATTGGTATGTTTTCTAGTTAGATATGAACAATGTTTTTCTACATGGTGACCTACATGATGAAGTGTACATAGGCATTCCTCAAGGACTGCAAACTGATTCACCAGGCTAGTGTGCAGATTGACTAAGTCTTTATATGGCTTAAAACAGGCCAGTAGACAACGGTATGAGAATTTATCTACAACTCTCAATTCTAGAGGTTATGTGCACTCACTACATGATTATTTCCTATTTTACAAGAAGACAGACATATCCTCAATATTTGCGGCCATCTATGTAGGTGATGTACTGATCACAGGAACAAGACATACATGAGATAAATGCCCTGAAACACTTTCTTCATGATAGTTTTAGGATCAAAGATTTAGGAAAACTACACTATTTCTTGGGATTGAAGATACTATACAAGGATGATGGAGTGGTAATATCATAAAGGAAGTTTCTTCTTGATCTATTAAAAGAGTTTGACTACCACAATTTTGGCACCCTCAGTTCTCATCTTAGTCCCAACATTAAGTTGAGGGCTACGGAAGGTGCCTTGTTGTCTAATCCTGCTTGTTATAGGAAGCTTATTGGGAAACTTAACTTCTTGACAAACACCAGACTGGATATTGCATATGGAGTACAACATCTCAGTCAATTCATTTATAAGCCTAGAGAACCACATTTACAAACTGTCATACACATGCTCAAATACTTAAAAAAGGATCCTACACTTGGAATTTTTAAGTCCAATAAGCCTGACTACACTATCAAGGCTTATTGTGATTCTGATATGCCCTAATTCTATAAGATCTGTACCAGGTTACATTGTGCTTCTTGGAGATAGTTCCATAAACTGGAAGTCCAAGAAACAAGATACTATTTCTCTTTCATCAACTGAAGCAGAATATAGAGCTGTGAGGAAAATGGTAGGTGAATTGGTGTGGCTGACTAGGTTGTTTACTGAGTTTAACATCCCACTTCATAGACCTGTTTCTGTTTACTGTGATAGCCAATCAGCTCTACGTATAATCAGGAATCTATTTTTCATGAAAGAACCAAGCATATTGAGGTGGATTGTCATTTTGTCAGGACAAAGCTAAACGAGGGCCTAATATCTCTTCATCATATAGGAACTGGACAACAACTTCCTCACATTCTCATAAAAGCTCTAACTGGTATCAAGCATACATCTTTACTCAACAAGCTGGCAGTGATTCCATCACTTCCACTTTGAGGGGGCGTATTGAGATAACAATATGTATTTGAAATATTAATCTGTAGTGTTGAGTTAGAGTTAGAAATTAGTTAGAGAATTAGTTAGAGTTAGTTATGTTTGTTATTAGTTTGTTGCAAGTAGTTAGTCCAAGTAATTACTTCATACTAATAGTGTGATCCAAATCTCTCTTTGATGAGTGAAACAAGTTTTTAATTTCACAAATCACATCTCCTTGTTTCAATTCTCGGAGTTCTTCTCCATAAAAGGAGATTGAAGCTTTTCATCAATTTTTCAGTTCATGTTTTGTCATGGCACAAGTACCAAAAGGGTGATCATAATTTCCTATAAAATTCATATTCTTGATTGTCCACTTCATATTTGTGAAATAAAATATTGTATTCTCATTTGTTATTGTGAAACAAAAATATACTACTCCCTCCGTCTCAAATTAATTAAATTTTTAGAGTTTTTTTAATGTTTAAAATAGTTGAATTATTCAAAGTTCAAGAAGAATATTTGAATTTTTTTTTCATATTTGTCCTTTCATTTATTGAAGTTTTATATTTTTTAGGAGATAAATTACACTATATATTTATGATTTCACAAAGGGCAATAGTGAAAAGTATGGTGTAAATTTTATCTTTAAATACTTTTCTTAATATATGTGCATTATCTCATAAATTCAGTTAATATGAGACAGAGGGAGTACATAACCATGAAAATCAAACTTTAGTGCATCTGGGGTTAATGAAATTGAATAGATAAAATGAATTGTGTTAAAACTAATGTGAATGTTTGGGAAAGATCCCTTAATCAAACAATATCGTGCAGTGGATGAAATTATTTTTTATTAAAAATCTGAGTTCAAGTCTTGAATATAATTTTTTAATGTGAAGTATTTACTTTTAAATAAATTCTACGTGAGATGAATTTAAATCGACCGAGCTCCAATGTGAAAATCTAGTGTCGGGTGAGAAACCTCAAATTGAGTGTTAGAGGAGATAAATAGGCAAACGATAGCAGTGGTGGGACCACCCTGTAATTAGGGTTCATCCAAATCCCCTTCGGAAAACTTATATACTATTTATATATGGTAAAATATTTTTTTTATCTAATATATAATAGAGGTCGAACCTTCTTCGACTAGTTCGTGTGTTTGCTTCTTAAAATTTTGAACCCTGTTAAAGAAAATTTTGACTCCACCACAAAATGATAGGATTATCCAAATTGAACAATAACTGGTAATTCAACCACAAAATAAACTTATTGTTAATGGGTTGTCAGATTAATGTTTAAAGAAATGATTTAAAATTTTATAGTTAATAATTTAATGACACGGAATACAATTTACTCATTTTCCTTATCAATTTAGGAGGTATTTGAATTGACTTTTTTTAAATGACTTATAAGTTAAAAATCAAAAATCATAAGTTGAAAACCTCCAATTTTTTCATTTTGGCTTCTTTTTCCTTTTTTACTTTTTCAGCTTTCGAAAAATATATAAAAATACATATTTAACTATCCAAACACTTTCAAAATTTAAAAATAATTAAAATCACAAGCTAAAACAAAGAATTCAATTCAAACACTGACCATTGACCCGATAAGAGTTAGTACAAGCCGAAAGCTAAATGTATTTTGTACTTCTAGTTTTATATTTTAGTTTCTAGGGACTGGTGAGATTTGCAATATGATAGTATCAAAGATGATTGTGTCAAAGAACTATTTGGACTCTGTAGCTTTTTTTGTTGGATCTATTTGTTTGCGTCAAATTGCTTCCGCTAAGTCCCATTTCACTCGATCAGATTTGTTTTAATAAATAATTATCATTTTTTATAATATTTTTTATTTATTATTATATATAGAAATATATAATAATATTATAATAAAGATGCACTTATATTAAAAATGTATCATGCATTTAATATAAACATATTATAATTATTTAGTAAAAGTAATTTTTTATTGTTATAAATGGTAAATATTTTCTTAATCTAGTATATCTATGTAAGTTTCCCATTATAATTTGACTTGTTAAGAATGTATTCATGAACTTTGAAATATAAAATTTAGGGAAAAATAAGTTTATGCGGTTATGTCCTTTTGAACCAAACTATTTATATCCATCCATATACCTTTTTATATTTTATGTCCTCTATTAAAAAATTTGCATGCTATATCACAAAGGATATATTTTTTACTAAATTAAAATTTTAATAAATAAACTTGTAATTTTAATAATATTCTCTTAATTGTTTTATTTATTAAAAAAGGCTCAAAATTATATGATACCGATAGGGTATCAATATACCGACAGAGTATCATAATAATTTTCTAGTCCTATAAGATATCGATATTGTATAAATATACCGATAAAGTATCACAATATATTTTCTACTAATTCAGAGTTGAATAATTTTTTTAAAAAAAATTAAAAAAAAAAAACACAATCCAATATAATGCCAATCAAGTATCAATAAAAGTGTATAACACCAGAGTAGCATAGAAGATTGAGTTTATTCTATAGTATCACCAGAGGATTATTTTTATAGTATTCATGTTGACATCAGCACGATGTTAATGTGACGTTAGGACGAAATAAAAAGGAGAAAGTGAGGTAAGAAGATAAATAGTTTAAATCATAGATCCATTAAAGATAAACAGTTTAGATTGAACTCATCAATGATAAATAATTTATCGCTAAATCTATTTTATATACTTTTTCCTATTTTAATTTTTGGATCAATCCTAGAAAACTCAACACATTGAAATGAAAATATTGTCAACTTTTTTAACAAGAAGAAAACCCAGAATCTCTTTTTTGTGCAGTTAATAATAACATCACACAACGTCGAAACTCAAAATTTTGGTATCCACCCTACGTTTTTGCTCCATCAAAACAAAAGGAACTCAACTATAGACGATTATCCAAAAGAAGTTTTGATATTTCCATAATATCACTAACTGTTTGCACCATCCAGAGAATATAAAGAGAAATCAGTCAATTACCATGAAAGGTAACAAAACCATATTTTTTGTTTTAAAGTAATATCAAAGCACAAATGTTGATGAAGAAACAACAATATGTGTTTCTAAGTTGCAACCCTTCAGTTTTATGCTTCATCTTCACTTGCATCATATGCAAAGGTAGCAATCACAACCTGCAAGGGACACCAGATTACTCATCATTTTGAAAATCGAAAAAAACAACTGAAAATACTCAATCGGATGAACCTTTTAATCTTAAATCAACCTGAAGAAGATTACTACCAAAACAAAATACAAAATTCATGGACGAGATAATGATTATTCTATATAAACATGCCCTTATTAACGAGTCCTCCATAAAGGCTTCAATAACTACTAATTTGGACGAGATAGAACCTGATACTTCAAATCCATTTTAAAAAAAGGTGGTAATTTTGGTATCAAAAAAGTAAATAGTAAGAACCTGGACATCCCCCGCTGCAACCAGAGGACCAGCAACTTCACCTCCAAAAACGACAGCACAACTTGCATCAGCACAGGATATAGTCAGAGGTCCACGCTGCTGCACTTGACCAGCTTCAGATATAATATATCTTCCCCCCAGACTTGTTATAGTATATGAACCCTGCAGGATGACATGTATAATCATAAGAAAAGTATTTTAAGAGTTCGAGATAGGTAAACTCCTGCATCCCATGTATATAGAGTAAGATCAGTTAACCAAAGATGGAACATCAGTTAACCAAAGATGGAACTTAATAGGCAGAATAACAACATAAGAATGCCATCAACTAAAAATTCAGAGGGATATGGAAGGGTAACTCTTTGTTTTCAGATAGTTTGCTTTTATAAACTTCATAAATACAGTAAAGATCTAATATTTATTGGTCTTATAAAAGGAAATTCATATACTGACACATTTAGTACGAGTTGTAGAACTTAATATGTAGATTTGACTCTGAATAATATATTCATTCCAGTAGAAGAAACATTAGTATAACTAAAAAGGTTAGCTTTTGCGAGAGAAAAGCTAGCTTCATAGGGAAACATCACATTAGAAATATTAATATAACTAAAAGGTTAGTTTCATAGGGAAAGATAACGTCATATTTAAAGTGAGTCGGCAAAAATGAAGTTCAAGCATCAAACATGTGAAAGTCGACCAAATAATATCATTTATATGTCAAAGATTCTGAGGTTCAGGTTGGAGTCTAGCAACCCACAAACAAAGATATTTTCACATGGCCCCAAGGAGACAGGTCTGCATGTAATAAAGCCTATTTTTCAAACCTTTAGATGAGGCAGTTCACAATATTCACCACTTCCAAAAATAAAGTTACAAAAATAAGGAATACTATATCTCAAAATAATATCCATTACATGTAAGTAATAGCAGAAGTTAAATGGAAATGCTCTCAGGAATCATCCCAAGAACCTTCTCTCTCCTACTTCTTAAGGGAGTATACCATCCTTTTCGGTGAGTTCTCAGGCAGAAATTCCTTTTTGTTCTTTCAATCCAAGCCATCACCTTCAGAGTTAGTTTTTCCACCTTTATTTTCATATCCATATCTTCTTGTTTCGAGATTCTCAGTTTTTACTTCATAGGAGAAGATAGGATTTATTATCATGTGGGTTTCAAGTCTTATGACATTTCTAAGTCCAGCTCTAGATCAGAAACTTGGTTCGAACAGGCCAAACACAACTAGAATTTAATGAGGAAAGTAACTTTAAGTCTTGAAGTTATGAAATGGCTAGCTCAAGTATTTATTGCAGCATCAAAGGAGCAGAGGATGTTGGTCAAAAGGTGGAAAACCAGGGACTATATTATGCTGATCTGTTTTGCAATCTTAAAAACAACAATCATTGTAGGTACATCAGTGTTATTGCAATACAAGGGAGGAATAGATCAGTGACAATAACTCCTGAGATCACAATAAATGATGGGTGCACTGCAATAGCACAGACAAATCTCAAGATTCATTATGTTCCCAGAAAGGGGTGAGAGAACAGCAGTTACCTGAAGCCATCAGAAGTAACAAGTGGATGACAGAAGCAACAAAAGAGCGACATCACAGACTGTAAATTCCAGAATCACCTTCCACAGTGGTTCTAGGGTTTTAGAAGAAGATGTATTTGACATATGCATTTGCGGAAATTCATGCCCTCAAACAAGCAATTCCAACTTCGAATGACATTTGAAAATTGATGTATAGTGTTTGGAACTGCTCTCATGGAATCAATATATGTAATGAATGATTCACAATTTTTATTATTTATTTTGAGCATGGTAACAGTTAATCTATATATCCACAAGTATACTACATCGAAATATGCAGTCCCCTGAAAAAAGTATTACAACTTACAATCTGAACATCTATCCTGTTGTTCATACAAGTAGTCTAAAACATCAAAAATATCTTCTATATATCCACAAGTATACTATAAATCCACAAGTATACTACATCAAAACATGCAGTCCCCCAACAAAAGTATTACAACTTCCTGAACATCTATCCTGTTGCTCCTATAGGTAGTCTAAAACATCAAAAATATCTTCTGTTTGAGTAATTTCGGTTTATACCAAAAATAAAACAGAGTTAAACAATTCATTTTAAACTCCTACAAGTTGCTTTGTTTGTCTTCAAAAAATCTCCTATTCCTTTCTTTCCACATTGTCCAAACGCTTGCAGGGACAATCTTCCATCTTTCTTCCTCTTTGGCTGCATTGACATCCTTGTCTCCACAGTATAGCGGTCCTTTTATGTTCCCTGGCCTCACCCATTTAATCCTCCTTAGACAGATGAACACCTTCCATAACTGGTCAGTTTACATACAATGTAAAGGAAGATGGTTGATGGTCTCAACCTGTTCCCCACATCAAAAACATATAAACGTAGACGAAAGCCTCTCTTATTCAAGTTCTCATGTATCAATACTGCTTCTTTAACCAATATTCAAGTAAAGCAGTTCACTTATAAGGAATGTTGATTTCCAGATCATCTTCCACGGGAAATCCTCCTCTTGTGCCTCTGATGAGTTTACTTCCTATTATGCTGAACTGACAGAGAATATTCCTGTGTTGTCCTGCCACACCTACCTATCCCTTTCCTCTGATAGGTTGTTAAAAACTACAATTATACCGTAGAAAGCAGCTACACTCTCTCCATTTCCCAATCATTCAGGTGTCTTCTAAGATACAGATTCCATGCTATCCCAGACTACATCTCAGCAACTGTAGCTTCTTGTTAGCATAAGGCATATAGCACAGAGTATATCTGTTTCAGAAGCGGATTTCCAATTCCATTTACCATTCAGGAATAGAAAACCTTAAGGCCACAAGTTTCTAATTGCTCTCCAAGTAGAGTGTCCATATGGAATTGTTAAAAACTACAATTGTACCGTAGAAAACAGCTATACTCTCCTTTTCCCAATCATTCACGAGTCTTCTAAGATATAGATTCATGCTTTCACAGACCACATCTCAGCACTTGTAGCTTATTGTTGTTGGCATAAATGTGTATAGGTCAGGGTGTATCTGTTTCCGAGGGGCATTACCAAAATTCTGGTTTGCATTAAAGACCACAAGTTTCTAATTGCTCTCCAAACAGTGCATCCATATGGAATTGTTACCATGTTTGTCAAGTGTTTATCCTACAAACCATATGTAGCTATAATGACATCCTTTCCTAGCATGTCATCACCAGTTGCAAATTTCCATAGTCACTCCATCATCAAGCTCTGATTTTGCTTTGTTCAAATTTCTGATACCCATGCGTCCTGCTTCCTCGCTCACTGTCAACTTCTCCCATTTGACAGGATGGAACTTCTTCGTGTCTTCACTACCTTCCCATAAAAAGTTTCTTCCCACAGCATAAGCCTCTTGATCACACTTGTAGGAATTAGAAATATGAATATCATATAGGAAAGTAGTGCATCGAACACCATTTATTAGGGTCAACCTGCCTCCCTGGGACAGGTACCGACTTTTCCAGTTTGTTAGCTTCTTTTGACACTTCTCCAAAACTCCATTCTGTAACCCTTTGGATCTGCTTTTTGCACCCAAAGGCATACAAAAGTGTATGCTAGGATGTTCCCCTATTCTGCCACCTAACTTCTCTGTTGAGTTCTCCAACTCAACTACTTGATATATAAAGCTTTTACCCCAAATAATATGTAGCCCAGAGACTGCTTCAAAATAATGAAGATAATTCTCAGATTCAGAATTTGTGCTTCACTGCTTCACAAAAAACCAGAGTGTCATCTGCATATGTAAATGAGTTATCTCCCTACTGCATTCCTCTCCTAACTGGAAACCCCCATCTGTCCCTTCATTTTGGCTGTGTTTAGCATGTTGTTCATACCTTCCATAGCTAATATAAACAGAAAAGGAGAGAGAGGATCACCTTGCCTTAAACCCATTTCAGAAGGAAAAAGAAAACATTTAGTGTCCAGCTGATTAAAATTGAAAATCTTATCGTCCTAATACAGTGTTTGATCCATCTTGTACAATACCCCATTTTTTGAAGCATATGAATGAGGAAATTCCAGTGCAGATGATCATGTGCTTGCTGGATACCCAGTTTGCATAGAATTCCTAGATTTAGGCTTCTTTGTCTGCTCTCCACAGTCATTAGCAATTAAAATTGGATCCATGTTCTGTCTCCCTTTGATAAAACCATCTGTTGCTTGTCCACCAACCTATGTATGACCTTTTTAATCTCTCCGCCAATAGTTTGTCTGTGATCTTATAGACTCCCCCAATCAAATTGATGGGTCTAAAATCCTTTTTTTCCCCCTAACTGGTAACTTATTTGTATTCCTCAGCATTAAGGACTATGCTGGCCACCTCCAAAAGGTGTCACAAGAAAGGCAAAATTACAGAGATACTTACAAAGAGCCTATGAAGTCCACTAGTTGGATCCCTCTTTTGTATCCTGTTATACGCCAAAAGCCTATAGTAATTACTTTCCATTTGACCTTCTGTAATGTACAATCCTTCCTTAAAAAATTCTTTGATTGCTTTCTTTCCATACAATCCACCAAATAAATGATGGAACTGTTCTCCACCTTCTTTCCTGACTCTTACTACCTCCCCTTCTTATCCAGCAGCTTAGAAGGTCAGAGGTATGTTCAAGCATTGTCCAGGATTCATTGACTATTCTAATGAACATAGCCCACACCTGTGCAGTCACATTATGTTATGGTGCAGGAATAAGTGCTTGTTAGTCTCCAGAGCCTCTTTACAAGCAGCCATCTAGATGCTATGTTGATATCCTCTTCTGCATTGCATCATGAGTCAAACAACTCTTCCTTGCAACCAACGAAGTAGCATTTCACCTTGGTATGGGCCTATGTTACTCAGAGTAGTGTATATTTTGAAGGATCAGATACAGGTACACCAATAGCTTTGGAGAGTCCGAGCAACTTAGGTAGGGGCCACACTTTTTCAAATTGTGCTCCAAGGTCCTATGGATCTTTCTGCACTTCCTCTTAGTCCCCTATGGTTGGCGACTTGACACCACAGCTAGGCGTGGTTCCAAAGACTATACGTGGTAGGGCCCGGTTCAGAAAATAGGTTTCCAAGCCCGCAGATTCAAGAGTTAAGTTAGAGGCTGACTAGTTAAACAAGAAACTCAAATGAAAGAAGGTTCTTTCACCTTATATTGATTCTTTGTTCCTGCTTCAACTCATAGTTGGGGAGCTCTTGGTGAGGAGAACTTAGGATAAGTTGCTAAAACAAACTGGATGGGAGGATCGACCACTGAAGCTCAGTCTGCCTCCTTGTCTTCTCCAATCTCGCATCAAGACACTAACTGCTGCCTTTCTAGAATGCAATTAAAGAGGAACGACACTCCATTTCCATCGTAAACTTGAACTCCTTGTGCTCCTTTCCATGTTTGTCGCGCCCATCATCTTACATCATTTCTGGTGGGTGCATCATCTTCTCCGAAGAATTTCCCAACCAAACAGCGGCCCAATAGATTTGTCTTCCAGCAGGACTCGAGCCTTCGACCTATTACATCATCAGATTCTACTATCCCTGTTTCTGCCTGAGAGCCTATTTGGATTATTTTTTGCCTTATATTTGCTTATAAGCACTTTTAACATTTCAAAACTACTTAAAAGCACCTAAAATAAGCTAATCCAAACAGGCACTAAATCTATTTATTTTTTTGCAATGAGTCTTGATAGCTCCTTTTCCATCAATCTCGGATGGAGCCAAAGATTCACTATTTTTTGGCTTTGGGGTATGATGGAATAAAGCAAAATGACTCTTTAAACTGTCCGCGCTTCTTTCAATTGTGAAATAGCAGTTAGTCAATGCAACTTTCAACGCTCATCATGGGTCATCCGGAAACAGTCGCTCTATGTTTTTAAACATAAGGGTCAGGTTGTGTACATTCGACCCCCCTTACCCCGCAATGGGCAGAAGCCTTTGAGGTACTGGGGTAATGTTGTTGTTTTGAGTCTTGATAGCTCCTTTTCCCCTTGTTTGCAGACGTGTCTTCCTCCCCTGTGTATTTAATGGTTTTTTAAGGTTTTGTGCCCCTATTAAAGGAGGACTTTAATTTTTTCGCTAACTTCTCCCATCCAGCAGTTTCTAGTATTATAATAACCGTTCTGTCATCACCTTTCACAGAAATTAAGGATATGTATCTCCCATATTGATTGAATTTAAGACATAAAGAGATTTGTAGAGAAATCCCTGCTTTTCCATGACTTGGAGACCTTCCCTCTAATGCCCGATGGTTCTACAAGCCTCTTGCATGTCCAGCCAAGAGCTCCCCTGCTAAGAACCAGTCTCCTCATATGGTGCCTAACACTTTCAACCTAGTCATAACACTTCATCTTTTAACCTTGACACTGTGATGTCATAAGATTTCCCCCAGATCTGAAATATACTCTGTTGCCATCTAAAAGAGCAGTACAGAATGATAGGCAAAAAGGAGGAAGAGAAGAGAGAGAAAAGCATAAGAGAGTATTATTCTGGTGGATTAAGTCCACCAGAATAATGAAATCCAAAGTCCAGAAGGGACTTCAGAAAGATGTCCTGAAATTAGTGCCTGGGAGCATTCTCTTTTACAACCCTAATACGGTCTAAATTCTAAAATTATTTAACTCCACAACACCTACCTTCTTAGGGATTAAAGCCACAAAAGCTGCATTTAGGCTTTCTTCTAAGAATCCTGCGTCATGAAAATTCTTGATTGTTGCTACCAAGTTTTCTCTGACGGTTTTCCAACGTTGGGTGAAGAAGGCCATGGAGAATCCATCTGGACCTGGGATTACGTGGGGCCTTATTCCCTGCACATGCTTTAATGTTCTCTAAATTTCCGGTGCTCCAAGAGGAGCCTCTAAGAGAGTGCTATCTTCTCCATCAATCATGGGACAGTTTGTCATGTCTCTGGTCTTCTAGCCTTTGTTTCTCTGTTTTTGTATAGAGATCCTCAAAATAAGACACAATCTTTTTCTTCACCTCTTTTGCATCATTCGGTACTGCACCTCTCACTTTCAGATTATCAATTGTGTTGAACTCTTTTGTAGGCATTTGCAGTTCAATGGAAGCACCTAGTGTTTCTGTCCCCTAGTTTTAGCTAAGTTGCCCTGGATCATTGTCTCCTAACTAGTTCTCTTACCTAAATGAAATGTGTTCCCCACTCTCAACCTTGAATATGATATTAATGCTGAAAATCTTCCAAAGATTTCTAATGGTCTTCCAAATGCTAAACCCATAAACAATGTTGCAGATTTGGTTTTCCAGGCATAGTCTTCATACTTTTCTTTAGTCACCTTCTTCCACAGTTATTGATCCTTATTTGAGTATATCCAGAGCCACTTCATGAGCACTTCATGACTCTAACCTCCTGCGATTTTTTATACCAACCCCCCTTGTTTATGAGTGTCAGGGTTTCTATTTTACAAGATGGACACGTTTTTTTCTTTGTTGCTCGCCATAGAAAAAAGCTACTCAACATATCCAATCTCTTCTCAACTTGTGGAGGTATGGAAAGAGAAATATCATGTAGGTAGGTAGAGCATCTACAATACTATTTATGAGAATTATCCTCCACCCAAAGGAAGGGACCGGCTTTTCCATCTAGTAAGAGCTTTTATCGCATTTCTCTTAAACCCCATTCCAAATGTCTGTAGATCCGCTATTTGCACCAAATGCCATGGTAATTGCGTTGAGTAAGCTCAACAAATTGTTTATCAATGACCGAAGATGCCTATGTATATTGCTGGAACGGTTGAGGCTCATTTAGAGGGGACATTAGGCTCTTCCTCGAGTTTACATGTAATCCTCACAACCCTTCAAAGATAAAATAATTATCAAAATCATCATTTGATCAACATTTGCATCACATCGGATAATTGTATCATCTGCGTAAAACAAATGTGTAATTTCCATACTATTACCTTGGCAGTACTAATGTAAAACCGAATCCATTTCACCCATTTAGTGCCAAAGCCCATTCTCTTCAGCATATTCAATAGGAAACCCCAGTTCACATGATCAAAAACTTTTTCTATGTCCAGTCTACATAGAATTCTAGCTTTTCTTCTTATATTCTAAGAATCTAGACATTCATTTGCAATCAGCGCAACATCCATGACGTGCCTGCCTTCGATGAAGGCCATTTATGTGAATCCACCAGCTTGTGTGTTACTGTCTTGAGCCTTTCTGTTCAGTAGCTTTGAACGATCTTATATATACTGCCTATTGCACATAGTCCCTCATATTCTTTGCATAATTTTTTTTAGATAATCAAAGCTACATAGATGGCACTGAAACTTTTCTCGAAAAACTCAACCATGAAAATTTTGAACTGACAGCAAAATGTCTGCTTTGATTATCTCCCAATAGTGAATGTACAATTCCATGTTGAACCCATCCAGCCCTGGTGCTTTATCAACATCACAAGGCTTGATACTGTCAAGAACCTCTTTTCTTCAAAAGGCCTCTGAAGCCATTCCCTTTTCCTGTTCAGTGATCTCAGAAATTTGATTAAAATTTGATCTCCAACTTTCTGTTTCCGATATGCTCATAGAATTTGATTATTTCCTCCTAGATAGCCTTGGGTTCTTTTGTTTCTACTCCTCGAACCACTGAAAGATCAATGTTGTTATATCTTTCGCGGGCATTAGTTGTTCTTCGGAATAAAAGAACCATATTTTAGCTCCCACCTACATGACTATGAGAAGCCTGGCAGCCTTGAGTTTACCTTATCCTTCTCAAGTTGTACCAAATCTAGATTTGCCTTCTAAATCCCAAGATAATCATGCAAATAACAAGCATTAGTTCAATATCATACCATTTTAAGCTCTATTATTTAGAACACAAAACCTAGTAGTTTCTACACCTAAAAGCTTCTAATTACCAGCAAAATTTCTTAGACGCATAACATCAGAAATGGCTGTATCTGGATAACACATCATGTGCATTAGCTATTAAACAAGAAAGGTATAGACCCACTATGTGCAATGGTGTTCTAGTTTATTGTAATGATCCAGAACGATCAACGCTCTAGACTAAACTCTTGAGATGAAGACGGGAGCAATAATGTGAATAAGATAACCAGGTACCTCATTTTTTGTATCCAGAACTGAACCACAGGCTGACAAGATAAAGCCCATCAGTTTGCAGCCATTAACGTTTTCCGAACTGTTGATACTGTTCTGAAGATAAGTCACAATTGTTTCTTCAATATCCTGAAAGGTAAATGGAGTTCTTTGAGTACACTTTTATCACCAATTATGTACAGCTTGCCTATCTTTGTGAGGAAAAACTCATTACTTAGTAAAACAAAATGGAGGGCATGCAAGAAGTACACTTACAATTTACTACCAAGCAAATCTGAAGAGGTAGGCTACTAATGAACATGACAACCCTTGCGAGTAACTTATCTATTAGAGCCGAGGGGCTATCAAAAATAGTCTCTCTACACTAGAAAGGTAGAGGTAAGGATGCGTACATCTTACCTCCCAAATATCTCCTGTAGTGTTGTGGATTGCAATGTACTTTAACAGGCTTGAAACTGTTGCCGGCAATATGAAGAGTTATATGAAAAGGATACATGCTAAGCCTAAGATTCTAGGATAAACTATGGGACAAAGGGGCTTTTTGTTGAATAGTTTGATCAACAACAATCTGAAATTCTTGAAAGCTTTCAAAACATTTAATGTGCAATGAACAACATTTTTGTGTTTTGGCTAAGAAATGAAAGTTTTAAGAAAAGAATGAGAACTTCCTAGATAGTTTGGCTTATGTTTTGGTGGTGACAAGAAACCATCAACAACAAAGAATGATCTTAGCAAATGAAATCAAAAGGGATCTCCCTTAGAAGATGATGAACATTTAAAAGTAAAGCTTATACTCCATCCGTTCCACTTACAGTTGTCATAATTCAGCTCTTGGTTCAATTTACCACCAAAAAGTACAAAGTATCCATAAACAAAACACTGTCATATAGTTATTATGATGTATGAATATAATGAAGCAAACTTGGATGCAATTAGAAATGCACTAAATGAACTGGACAATCATAAATTATTTAGACACCAGAACAAAAGCAGAGCAAATAAATATTTATGTGAGAGAAGACAAAAATGCACAAAACTAGAATGATTTTCAAGTCCAACAATATGACCACTAAAGAGGTACAAAGATGAGACCTGTCCATCATTGATAATAAAGATATACTCAAGCATTCCTTCATTCTTTGTTTCTGCAAGAATAAATGTAAGAAGAATGTTTAGTTTCAAAAGTTATACATGGAATATTGAATGAATGTGTTGTACATGTACAACACACGTGTTGAACTGACAGAAGCACAAAATATGCCACACAAAGCATCAGTATAAGATATGTAAATAATTTGAGAACAAGTATATTTTATCAAACCATGATCAGGGAAGCACAAAAACATTACTAGTTTCTCCAGCAAAGTACAACATTAGATCGCAAAGCAAAAAGGATGATAAGTTGAGAGTTTTGAGACCTATAACACGTAGTCCTCTTTATTCATCATAACAATCAACCTAACCTTATAAGAAATACTTCAAGTAATAGAACTTTTACGAGTGCATAAGCTGCGCAACTGATCTTCTTTCTTTTTTACCTATGGGTTGATAAAAGGGATGGGAGAATGATACAAGTTTACAAGTTAAGAAAAAGAGTTAGATTTCAAGAACTCTAGAAAGAAAGAGAGAACTTTTCTCCATAATCATTTTCTTTCCTTCATTGAGGTTCGATAAAATCTCAAAATCATTTTGTTTCCTTTGTAGAAGTTCTATAAAATCTAAAGATTTTGAAGACACATGACTCATGTTAAACAAAACTTAGGATACAAAAGACTGAAATCAACAAACATACAACCAAATAAAAATTACACAGTCAGTACCATTGACATGTTGGCGAGGCCTTGTAGATTTTTGATATCGAGAAGGTGCCTCAAGGGAAAGTACCCATGTAAATTGCTCAGGCTCAGCAGAACTCTTTTTTGTGCTCTCTCCCATTTTTGCTGGTTATTTTTTTCAACAAGAGATTATGTCTCATGACTTCTTGTCTCCTCGCCCTTTAACCTAATTTTTAGGGTTGTGTTAAGCCCAAGATCAATTTCTTTACATGATATCGGAGGCAAATCCAGCCCAATTCATGATTATTGATGTTGGGCCCCCATATTAAATTTCTCATACGCTAGATGTCCATCCCGAAGCATGACAACGGTGTTGAGTGTTCCACATCGATTGGTGTTGGGAAATTTGATCTTATATGGACTAGGACAATACTCACCCTATAATCTAGGTTTCGGGGTAGAGTTGGGCCCAAGAACCATTTATTCGTACAAACTAAGTACAGACTTCAAATAAGGCCCAAATTAAAAGTCCTTGATTATTTCTTTTTTACAGACATAATCCTACTCATAGGCATTAATAAACCGCAATCCAATCTTTAATTTTCAAGGGATCAAGTTTGATCAACATGATGGAACCAAACTTTAAGGTCCACTCCCCTCATGCTCCATTCCCAACCCACTACCAGGACAAAAGGAAATAAGAAAGACACATCTAACTAAGGATTATAGTGACATCTTAATAAGGTCTATGCTTGCATTCTTGAAACATTAAGAGCACGCTAAAAGGTAAACACTCTTCAAGTGCCAACATTATAATACACAAGCCATAGGAGGCAACGGGAATACAATTGAATTCCCAGATACAGACAAGTTTGAACAAGTTATAATAATGGAGTTAACACGTGATGCAAGAGATTACCAAAATAATTGAGTAGAACTGATGCAATTAATCCAATGAATTTTGTACAACAACAACACAACTCAGTATAATCCCCACAAAGTGGGGTCTAGGGAGGGTAACATGTATGCCGACCTTATCTCTAGAGAGGCGATTTCTGATAGACCCTCAGCTCGAAGTCTATGAACTTAGTATCAAAATATATAACTAATTAAATAACCATAATAGTTCAATCATAAATGGGAACCAATTAATACCTGTCAATGTTTTCCTGATTGGAGAACTCGCCTTGATTTTTATACGTACTCAACAACTGAAAAGTACCCAAAATATACTTGCTTTCATTCTGACAGGAAGTAAGAGGGGGCAAATTACCTGAGGAAGAATGGTGATTTTCAATTTCCAATGGTGTTCATGTAAGGACCCAAACAAGGCAAATTGAGCCAAACATGGGATGCATAGACCGGCAAGAGAACAATAGTCACACGTATAATAGAATCCAGAATTTCAATCGCCACCAGGAACACAAAGCCTATACATAGAGCAACATTTATCAGTATTTAGAGTAACCCCAAATAGCATATTTGCCTTTAAAGCATTTAGAAGTCCCTAAAAAAGACAGGCCGATCACTAATCAGCAATAATTTGAAAGAAACAAAATGCTCTAAGGAATCAAGTCAGAGAGCAATTAAGCAACCAAATCAGTTAGCAAGTAAGCAACAGAATCTTGAATTTATGTAAAAAGGAAAACAGAGAAGGATGCGATTGCTTACTGGCGTTGCCGATAGAGTATTGACCCTTTTCCCGAGTCAGTGCTTCCATCTCCAAAAGGCCACCATTTCTCTTCCATTCCTTTCTGCTAAGTGCTCTCAACAAAAACCCTCTGTTATTGTTTCTAGGTGATTATTGTTGTTGTTGTTGATGTTAATAAAAATTTTGTCTAATATATCAAAATATTTTGTTACCGTATGGTGAAATTAAAAACTTGTTAAATTCGGCTTAAAATCATATATTTTGATTAACTAATTTTTTGATTTGTGCCATTGTACGCTAACGTTAAATAATGTACTTAATATATTAACACTTGATATAATAATGTCAACAAAGATAATAAATCCAATAAAATCTCATGAAATGGAATCTGGAAAAAAATAAAGTATACGTGGACGTTATCACTATCTTTCCAGGATAAAGTAGATATTATTGAATTTCATGTAATAGTATCAATACTGTTGAACCAAAGCTTTAAATAAATAAATATAATAATTTCTTGACATATGTGTTGAACGTGGGTTAAGGGTTAAATTTTGTAGGTTCATTCAAATGTCCTGTGTAAATTTTTATAGATTCATTTAAACGACAAAAATTACTCTTTCTATTTTAAAAAGAATGACCTGCTTCGAATTGACGCATAATTTAAGAAAATAAAAATATGTTTTCAATTCTGTGGTCCTAAATTGAAGTTATGTCAAATGTACCAATTGTTATTTAATCTTCTAGTCTTAAGCATGTCATATAAAAAGTTGAAATTAAAGCTTCACCAAAAAAGAAATAAATTTTCATTTTGAAACAGATCAAAAAAATAAATAAATTATTCTTTTTAAAAGTAAGCCATTTAATTCTTTTTTAAAAGAGGAAGGTTGCATGTAATGGATAATAAAATATAATAGTTACATATAGATCTTTAAAAGCGTGACATGAAACATCAAATGAGGGAGTGTAAGGATCCGGACTTTGTAAGACCTCGACAAGGCTTTAAAACTTGTTTTCGAGAGATTTGGATCCAGGGTGCCCACCAAGGAACACACCACCACTCGTGGTGTGTCACGTGGAGGGACCCTTGGGGCAAGTTCTTGGCTGCCTTGGGTGTTTTCCAGTGAAGGGTTCCACCAAAATCTCCATGGCTCATGGACCCCACCACGATCCATGGAGCGCACCCTCCACTTGGCCCCTTTGTTTCTTTCCAAGGCTGCACACCACGGATCCCACCACTAGGCATAGTGTATATCACGATCCGTGGTGTGTGTGTCGTGGTGGTGTACACAGTGATTTTTCAGATTTATTATAATAAGGGTTTATTGGTAATTTTCTCTAACTTTAGGGTTATTTGGGACGTTTATGACTTTTTTAACCTCCCAAAATCAGCCCTTGTGCATGTTATAACTTTTCATGCAAGAGTAATACTTAGCTTTACAATTCTATCTTCTAAAAACACTCTCTACTTCCTATATACAAGTGTAAGCTTAGGATTCATCTAGGGTTCAAGTTCAAGCTGATTTCTCTTTAAGTTCTTCCCTGCAAGCTTAGGTAGGTGGGATTCATTCTTGATTTCTTTTTAATTATAGAGCCCAAACTTTTTTCAATCTAAGTTCTTCTACTTTTATGCATGAACTAATAGTGGTTTTCATGTTTTGATTATAAATTGTTGAGATTATGATATAGGTTAAATTCAAATGATAAATTTAAACATGAATTAAGCATTACTCTATTAGTTCATAGAGTTTCCATGAGATTTGAACTTACGTGACTTGATGAATTATGAATTCATGCATGGGTCATTTTTGTGTTTCTACATATTTTGCCTCGGTTAGAGTCTATCTATAGTGACATCGAGTCATTTGTGACTCCTGGCACTGATAGTCCGGTTGCCTGATCGCTCGTTTGAAATGTTATAATTTTTCGTAATATGTGCTGATATAATGTTGAAAATGAGTTAAGCAGTAAAGTCAGAATAAATGGCCTCAGAACTAAATTATAACAGTTCCATCAGCTTCGAAATAGCCAAATTGGGAAAGAAACATGTTTGGATAGAGTACTGAGGTTTTGGGTGTTAGTTCATATCGAGATTTTACAATTTAGCCTCCACAATAAGCCAATAGTTGACTTTAGTCAATACCATAGTAAATGTGCTAAATGGGAACTAACAGCGCAATTAGTCTGAAACGTCAAATTGGTCAAGCACGGCCTTTCATTTGGTTCTCGAGGCTTTCAAGTATGTTTACCCCTTGGTAGATTTCAATATTGAGAAGTGAGACTCATACCTGATCTTAACAATCTCGATAAGAATTTCAACTATACCATTAAGTTCAAAATATTATTTAAGTTAGATTTCATATATGGTTTGTACTGTTTCGACTTTGGATAAGGTTAGAGAATTGAAATTAAGTTTGAGCAGTTGTTGAAAGTTAAAGGCGGCTAATGACATGATTCACTGGGAAGCCGCCACATGGCAAGCAGCAGGGACTTTTTAAAAAAAGAGTATATATCCAAAAAATTGCCCAAAATTGTTCCCAAATTCGTGAAATATTGAAAGGAAAAAGAAAATGGCGGTATATCTCTCAATTTTGATCCTTTTTAAGTGATTCAAAGGCTAATTTGTGTATTTTTTTGAGAGGAACATCATGAAAGTGTCAAAAATTACTTTTGACATATCATTTGAGGTAAATTTGTTGTTTTTGTTGTTGTATATTGATATTATTTATCAAAAACTTTGGGTATTGATATCTTTATCGTTCGGAATCGAAATTCAGTGAAACTTTAGTCTAAATTGAAGAACTTTCCAAAGCGAACGTTTTGATTTCATCAGATTTTTCAGATTTGTGGCATTTTGAGGTAAATTTTATCGCATTACCGTTGTATATTGGATATGTCTTTTGAAAATTTCAACATGTGCTTTTTCATCCATTTTGAGTCGGATTTTTGGTGAACTTTGGGTCTATTTTGTGTGTTTTTATGAGTTACACATTGTGGTAATGTCAGAATTGATTGATTGAGTCTCGTTTGCCGCGAAATGCTCATATATATTATTTTATATACGTAAAGAAATACTTTTCATTTTTTGGTTGTTTTATATCATTTTAGACCTTGAATTGAGCCCGAAGATACGTGCTTAGAGAAGTATGTCGAATGTTATAGGGCTTTTCAAAATTTTGCTTTTGGGCCTGCTTTTTGATCCAAAATTTTACTTAAGCTTATTTTCTATGATTTTAATGTTAAAACGACTATATTACTGTCATGAGTCATGTTTTGACAGTTTGACAACATTTTGAGTTTGAGAAGAGGAGTACAACACTTGCAGATTGAACAAGAGTGCATGTGATTGACATCCATGTAAGCTAGGTCTTCCTTTCTAGTTGGCTGAGTTAGAATATGTAAATATTGTCTGGATAGCCTGGATATCTGTTGGCATGATGATGACATGTGTGACTAGCCTATTGATTTTCTGTTGTATTTTTTATTGTCTGGGCTAATAGAGTGATTATTTGATCTACTAAGGATCCATTTGGGACTTATATACTGATTTTATATTGTATACTGGTTGGTTGTTGTACTTCTGATTACTTGAGGTTGACAAAACTATTGTTGACATGCTAGGCAATCCTGTAACTGTTGTATTTATCATTGTCTACTATATTTATACTCAAATGTTGTATATTTGTTGTGGTTGATCTATTAAGGGTCATGATTGTTAGGATTGATCTATTAAGCGCTATATTGTTATAGTTAACCTGTTAAATATTGTAATTGCTGAATCTTGGCCTGTGAGTTCCACTAATGAAACACTGAAAAAAAGGAAAAGGGTCACATGAGCCGTAACAAGTGACATTGATATAAAATAGGGGACATGACATACGAGTCTGATATGTAACACTAATTCATAATGGGGGATGGCCCACACGAGCCGTGGTATATGACATTGATTATACAGGGGACGGGCCTTACGAATCGAGGCAGGTAAATAGACAGATATGTCCCTCATGAATTTCGGGCTGATGATATTAGCGAATATGCATCGTAGGACATACATATATCATTATTACTTGACACTACATTGATTCATTTCATTTCATGTCATATCATCTCATTACATTTCATACTATCCCTTCTTATGCTTGTGACTTGTGATTGGATGCCTAAATAATTATGTCTGGATTGTACCTGTTGAAAGTTTTGGTGTATAATTGAGCTGAATATTGATACATTAATATAGATCTGATATATATCCTACGGAATCGTTGAGAGTAACTATTATGTATTTCGTGAATGAATATATATGTATATATTGTTATTGTTGTGCTAGGACTTTTCTGAGCGTAAGTGTGTAGTTTGACAGTATGTGGTTGGTGTGTAGGGAGAATTTTGTTCTATATTCTTTACTTGTGTTTAGATCTCCTTGTTGAGTGTCTGTTCTATTTGTTGAGTGTGTGTACTTGTGTTTAGGTTATGAGCCTGGTTCTACTTTAGTTATCATCCTTCTTTGACGGATCGAGCTTCTGGACGCTCGAGAGGTAGCAGCTTATCTATTTTGCCAAATTCTAAAAGTTTTTTTTATCCCATTTATGTTCTATTTGAGAACTTAGACATCAGACTTCTATTTCCTTCTTCGATACTCTTCTATATTAGAGTTTTGTATATGTGATATCAGTTTTGGGATGGTTTATTGACTTGATTATCTAGCGTTTGTCCTATCTGTTAAACTTTATTTCTTCCGCTTTTAGAATTATGTATTGAAATGAGCAGATTTAAGCCGACTTGTCTTGGTGAGTTAGGCAAGTGCAATCACACCCATTTTTGGGTCATGACAACATCGTCGAGAATTAAACTCCAATCTTATACGATATCGATATGGTATCAATATGCAGATATAGTATCACAATCAATATATTTTCTACTAATTTAGAGTTTAATTTTTTTAAAAAATATTTTTTATTCTTTTTTAAAAAGCATGAAGTATCAATATATCATCAGAGTATCACAGAGTATTGAATTTATTCTATATGATATATATATATATATATAGTATCATAGAATTTTATCGGATAATATATGTAAATTTTATCCATTTTTTTTAAAGAAGAAGACCTCGAATTATTTTCATTTTGCTTTTTCTTTTATTTGCTTTTTAAGTTTTTTTTTTTTTTTAAAATTATTACTATTATTAAGTATTAATGAGGTGTCAGTTGTCATGTCATGAGATGCGAAGTCAGTGCGAGGCAGCATTTTTGACACTTCTCGAATTATTTTACTTTCTTCTCCATCTCTTGCCGCTTCGCTCATCCACCTCCTCTCTGCTTTCTTCTCAAAGATCGAAACTTTAGGAATTTCCATATCCAACTCATCATGAGTCTCTTTGGTCTTGGAAGGTAAACTTGCAATTTTTGATTTTTTTTCCGGAATTGGGTGTTGATTTCTTGTTTTCATGATCTTTGATTGGTTTATGGTGGATCTGCTGATCTGGGGTTTTTTTGGTAGTAATTTTCTTTGTGCTGTTTCAATTTTAGCTCCGCTATATTTTGTTTTAGTCTACAAGGCATGTTTTCTGGTTTTTTGAATGCTGATAGTGTAGATGAGGTTTAAGGATTTTTGATTTGTGTGGTCAATTTGGGTTTAACTGTGTAATATACTTGAGAGTTATGGGGTTTGTTTGGAGCTGCTTTTCACTGTGGCTTTGATGATACGCATATAAAAGTAGTACTCTATCCGTTTCAATTTGACTTGGCACGTAATTTAAGAAAACAAAGAAAACTTTTGAATTCTGTAAGGCCATTTGGATAGGATTACTCTTAGGTGCTCTTGGATTTTAAGCATTTTTTTTGTAATTTCTAGAAGTGTTTGGGGAAGACATAAATGCTTTTAAGCACTTTACCAAAAGTCTATATGTAATTACTGTTGGCGTTAGTTTTGGCTTTTTAGCTTTTAAGTCACTTAAAAAATGCTTTATCAAGATACCCCTTAAACTAAAAAATTGTAGAATGTAGCAAAATGTCTTTTAATCTTGTTAGGACAAATAAATTGAAAATAGGGAGTACTTCTAAAAGAGAAAATTGGGTTAGATATATGTGCCCCTTGACACACATTTGATATAGCCAAATAGTACAAATTTTAGGAGATAGTTGTGTGCCCTGTTTAGTTGAAGCTGAACATGTCTATTGAATGAACTGCCATGCATTTTTCCATTCTTAGAAGGATAAATCAAACTTATTTTTTATTGTTCCATTTGTATTGAAGCTGAACATGCCAAAGAATGGAGCTTTCACATATTAGCCTATTAGTAATAAATTATGTGTGTAAACAGAATAGTTTCTATTTCATATTTCGTTTGTAAAGTATGAAGCATTAGTTTACTTGTCTTGATTGGTTGAAGAACTAAAGTATAATTGAAAGATTGTAACCGAGAAAAAAGCCAAGGAAACATTTTAGCAAGTTTCTGGCTATTGATTAATATTAGTGGTTTGTTCAAGTATATATATTTGCTTTTACACTGAGCGAATATTGCATTAGTATCCCAAATTTTACAGGTATTAGTTTGACCTACTTAATGCTGATTGTGTACTTTGCTCACGTGTTTACCTGTGGTTGTGTTCAACTTCAGCGTCTAGTGCACCTAGCTTTCAGATTTGACTGGATGTTATCTGTAGCCATATACATCTGTCATCTAATGTACTGTTTGCTCTTTCCATACAGGAACCAGAGAACATTCCGGCCCAAAAAAAGTGCACCCTCAGGGAGTAAGGTTGCACTATTTCCTAGTCCAGGAGAAGGAATTCTCCTCTAGTCTTCTTTTATTTTTCGTACTTCTTTCCTGCGTGTCAACTCTTTGGCTGCAACATTTTGATGTTGATACCTCCAATTTCTTGATCTTTAGTTGCATAGTTCAATCTTCAAGCTTTAGGGCAAACTGACTATGCTCGTCCGATCCTCTAGGAGACTTAGGCAGCTTAGCTTTTCCAACATTTATACTAAAATGTGTTTATGACTGATCGACCAGTATAGTTGGGTTTTTTTAGAACTACAAGAGTTATTCGACTTGCTTAGATGGTGAGACAGTGTCTATTTGAGCCCTGTCTGCAAATGTTAGTACTACTTTGATTTTAGAGATTTTTCAACTTGGCGAATGAGATATCATGATATATAATAAATTGAACTTGAGAATGTTAAGTGAGCGAGTCATTTTGTCTTGCTGGTGCCAGAGAACTGCATCCTAAAATTATTTAACTATGTGGCTAATAAGGTACTTATATAAATATGTGCTTTTGCTTCACACGAAGTATGGTTTCTATTTGGAGAGGTTTGAGGCACAGATATTCAGGCTTGTATTTTTAGTTAGAGATGCATCAGGATGATATGAAATCATGTGAATAGTCTCATAATTGTATTTGGGGCTCTTAAGGCTCGTCTAAGCTTCAAACTTTGACACAATAAGATTTAGTTCAGTAGGCTAGTTCCAGAGTCTAGACTCTTAAGAGTATTGCATGCTATGAGTTTAGACGCTTGTGTCAGACATTGAACTTGTAACCAGTTCAGATATGCCTAAAGATACAGAATTGAGTTGAGCAGCATTGCTAAACAAGTCTTCTTGCTAGTTTATAATTCTTCCCGAAAACTCTTTATGGACTTAAATAATCAACAAGCTGCGGAGTAGAAAATATACAAGAATAATATTTTTTCCCTACTGTTTACTATTTTTTTAAAAAAATGTATTAACTAGGTCATATTCTTTAATTTTCTCTCCTCTTCTGCACTTTCAGGGGGCACAATTGAGGAAGCATATTGATGCCACATTGGGTAGTGGAAACTTGAGAGAGGCTGTGAGGCTCCCTCCAGGAGAAGATATTAATGAGTGGCTTGCTGTCAACAGTACTCTTTTACCCTCTCCACCTTTCTTTCTTTCATGCATGTGTTATGTGTAGATCATTAGCTAGTACCCTGTTTTGTGGCTTAATGTTTCTCAGACACAAACAGCACATATGATTGCTGTGTTCACTATCACCCTTGAGCTGCAGGCCTAATCTGTTGCCGAAGAGGAGTTGCTCTAAATAGACAAAAAGAAAAAAAGAGGACATTAAAAATGACAAAGAAAGATAACCGATCTATCCAAACTAACTGCTCTACTTTCTTTTGATTGTCCCAAAATCTTTGTCACTTCTCTGAAAAGGTTCTCTACTATTTCATGTACCTTTTCAATATATAAGCCTGCAAGAGATCACATAGATGACTTTTTTTTTTCCCAATAAGTCTGCATATGGCCCTTTTTAATGTCTGAAATGGTATGTGTTATTGATGTCAAAACCAGAACTAAGAAAGTGTTGTGATTACATTTAAAAAGTTAGGGGAAAAAGAACGTTGGGTATCTATACAAAAGATTCAATGAATTGTAACATGGTTTCATTATCCTCTTTCCACCATTCCCTTTTACACCAAATTCTCAACAAATTTGATCTTCAGGATTGAGTTCTTTTTCCCTTCAAAGCATCTCTTGTTCTTTCAATCAATATACACCACCAAATGAGTTCAAAGTTAACAGAAATTCCCATTCATCTGAGGTTTATATTATTCTCTGCAGTTTAGTATCTTTTTTTTTTTTCCAACAGAAATCTTCAACTACCCTTGCAGCCATTCCTTGTTGAATTAGGTTGGTAAATGTGATCAGAGGTGTGGTAGGAGTACATGTTGAATGGCCAATTCTGGTAACAGGTGTTATAAAGAATTTGGATAGGTCGTAAGCTCGTGTGAGTATCATTATAGTATGAACGAATTTTAAGTTATGCAGTAGTTTGATCTCTATCTTTCTGGGTAATCCAAACGCCACAGGAACATACCATACCTAAAAAGTTCCACCAACTGTTAATAATTCACAATTTGAGCAAAGCTTTTGACGATTTGCTTACTAACAATGAGAAGTGATCATGATGTTTAAAGGCTGGTAAAAAGTAAAATGAATTGTGTAGAAAAGAATTCTAGGAGTAACTTTCATGCTGCTTATATGCTAGTTTCCTTTGAAGCCAATTGTGAGAACAGAGTGCTTCATATACTATGTTATCATTGGCTCATTGCTCTCATAATGTGCGTGCACACATTAATTTCGTTGCATTCGTGAGTTATTGCTATTATCGAATCTAAATTTCAAAACTGAATTGAGACTTTATCTTGCAATATCCAGCTGTTGATTTCTTCAACCAGGTGAATCTGCTTTATGGCACATTGACTGAGTTCTGTACACCAGAGAACTGCCCTACAATGACCGCAGGTCCCAAGTATGTTCATAAATGACTGCTTTGATGGTACTTGTGCAAAGTACTATTTGCTATTAGTTCAGTGATGTATAGGATAATAAGTAATCATTTAGATGCTTGCTGATTATATATCAAAAAGGTTGCTTTCCTGAGAAAATATTTGAGAAGGATTAAAATTATTAGTCAATCCCTCATTTCTTTCTCTAGTTGGTATTTTGTACTTCCATTGATGATTTCAATACTTATTAGATCCTACTAATTGGTGAATGTTCTACAGTTTTGCAAAGCTATCCTCCAAGTGGACTTTAACTTATTTAGGTTCTGATTTAGATGCTAAAAAACTAGAAATATGTAAATCCTTCCACCAGGTTTGCAATTTGACCAGCATTCATGTGAATTTACCTTAATTCCGAGTAAAAACACAAATAAGGGTTTTGACAGATGGAGTAAAAACACCAAAGGAAGTCTGGACCAAGATTTTCTTTTCTTTTTCGGAACTTGTTTTTGCTGCACTGTTGACTTTCATTAGTTATTGGTCAAAAGGAGTTTCTGCTGCACTGTTACATAGAAATTTTACTAATTTTTCTAGTTATGTTAGCCTGTGAATTCTCATTCCTCCTTATTAAACCCAAAAGTTTCTTATGCTTCTGTTTTTGATGTTTCAAGAGAAGAAAAATTCAGATGGTATTCCTGACTTCTTCGCATATTGATTTCAGATACGAGTACAGGTGGGCTGATGGAGTACAAATTAAGAAGCCTATTGAAGTTTCGGCTCCAAAATATGTTGAATATTTGATGGACTGGATTGAAACTCAATTGGATGATGAATCTCTGTTTCCTCAAAGGCTTGGTAATTACTTGTCTTAAATCGAAAGTAATAACATGATATTTTACTGTATTGGTGTGAAGTACACAGTTTCTACTTTTGAACGTATCAAAAATTTGACCCTCATGGAAGATATTGATGTTCTCTGCTATTTCACATATTTCAAGAGTAAAATCTCATTTTATAATTTTAAGCCTCAAGTATCTTCTCACTGTTCCACATCGAACCATCTCGAAAAACTACACTATTATCATTCTACTTTTCTACTCTGTTGTTGTTTCTACTTATATTGCATCGTTCTGCTTTTCTGGTTAGTGGTTTTTCAACTTATAAAAGAAGTTACTAGTATAATACGAAAGTCTAACTTAGTCTTCAGGCCATCTGAAATTGTATTGGACAAAAAGATTGTAGAGAGGCCCCTTTCCTGCACAACCCCGAAGAAAAAGAAAACAAATAAATTGCTTTAGTTGTTTATTTTTTAATTATTCTTGTTGGGTCTGGGTGGGTGTGGGGATGTGGTGGGTGTGGCATAGTGTGGTGGCAGACTCTGGGCTTGGAAATGGGTCAGTGGGATGAGGTATTCCAGCTTGCTTATATTAATCTATTTCCGTCTTAGTTTGGAGAATGCTAATGCCTTTGGTTTTTATTCTCTGTCCTAAATTATGTAGGTGCACCATTTCCATCTAACTTCAAGGATGTTGTGAAGACAATTTTTAAGCGTCTCTTTCGTGTATATGCACATATTTATCACTCCCATTTTCAGAAAATTGTGAGTCTTAAGGAGGAGGCCCATTTGAATACGTGCTTCAAACATTTCATACTCTTCACCCATGTGAGTTATCTGAATCTCTTTCTTGTGCACATTACTAGTTTATCTTTCTTCCAAAATTTGAACATTAATTGCATGTAACTGCCCAAATTATTGATCAAATTTATGTTGTGTTATCTCTGTGTGTTTTTTTGGTTATCTGTTTAACTTTTCTAAGGATTTGTATAGAAAGTCAAAAGAATTGATATCCGAGTAAACACCCGAGGTGATCTTTTTTGGTCTTCTTATGGTGTCCGTCATCCACCAGTTTAGCATCATCTGTTTGCTTGCTTGTTGCTGAACCAAAGTAATATTGGTCACGAGGAAACAATTTTAAGCTTCAATATTGGATGACTGTCAAATCTAGGAGTAGAAGACCATCTTGAATATTTGTTCAGAAAATGCCATTTAAAATGGAATGATTGATCCAAGTTTATTGTCTTGAGAAGCACCCAAAGTGTAGCCTGGTGTTCAATGAAGCGGGTCGAGCACCATGAGATATCATGTTCAACTCCAACTCCAACCGAATCGAAGTTACTAGATGACTTTCTCATTTCTTCAAAACTTGGTGGACAAAGTTACCCCGTATGTCTGATGTGAGGTAGTAGTCGGGAAATTGCGCATGTTGACCCAGTCATCACCACCAACATATCATCTAATCCCACGAGTGGGAAAGTTGACCTGGTCACCACGGTTATCAAAAAAAATTTTATTGCCTCAAGAACTTTAATCATTGATAGCTAGGAAAAATCAAATAGGTGTGTGTTCTCCAGATAAAACTAGGGCTCGGTTGGGTAAGATTATGTAATAAACAGATTTTGGTGCTTTTAAGGGAAAATAATTTTTTTTTTTAAAAAAACTCAAAACTATATCAAAATTCTCAATTACACACTTACTCTTTATTGGGGTGGTGACTATGACCCCCCTGAACTATTTGAAGATTAAATAGAAACACCATTGACATGCACAAACCAGATGTACACTAAAGAGTGAACTACACACACCTTTGCTCTTGCATTTTTTTTTATGAGAAGGCAACCTTCAGTCGCTACCTTGTGTGTGCGCACAAGGTAAACTCTACTCCTGTGCAATAGTTCATAAACCTCATGAGAGGTAACACACTGCTGTCACAAGCAAGGGTTGACAACTTGACATTGGTCATTCCCTGTCAGGTGTATTTTAATTTTACTTATAATTGTCGTTAGAGAGCATAAAGTATAAATTTTTCCATGATTAGATTAAATTGTGGGAGAAATGTTAACTGGAGTCTGCTGCTTTTATTCTGATTCTGCATCTCTTTCCCTGCTAGAAGGGGAGATTATGGAGCATAACTTTTGACTTTTGAAGGTTAGATCTTTCTCATAGGACCTGATTTACACCCCTGAACTCCCCAATTATGTATGGCTCTTCCTACTCGCTATCCTTGTAATCAACAAAATTTCTAGCACTGCCCTATCCAGAGACTGAAAATTGTCGCTAGGAAGGAACAAAAGATACTCACTAGTCAGTATCCGATGCTCTTTTTGAGATCAGGCTAACTTCATATTCACAAAAAATTCATCATCCAAGGGATGATGAATTGGAAATTTACATCTCACAGGGTTATGGGCACACCCTCAAAAAGATATGCACAATTTTATAAGTTACCTAAAAAATTGACACTCCTATGCTTTCCCTACCAATTCTTGCTTACATCAAAAAAACAAAGACGAGCATTTCAGTTATCTTTTTGTCCTTCAAAACACCTAGCATTCCTTTCTTTCCATAGAGTCCACCATATACATTATCCAATGCTTCTAGGGGAAAAAGCTTTTGGTTATTTATTCGAAGGAGGCTATGCGAGTTACTTGGTCATTGTGCAACATAAGTTTGTTTTTGTCTATGAATTAATGAATGATTGTATGTTTATCTTGTAGGAGTTTGGACTGATTGACAAGAAGGAACTGGCTCCACTCCAAGAGATTATAGAATCGATCATCGTCCCATACTGAACAACATGATATTTCGTTTTGCTGCTAAAGCTGGAACTAAATAGTGTAATGTAATAAAGTTTCTTGTTTTCATTGAAGTGTATAGCCTCAGCTGACAATTTGAAGTGTCTGTGAATGTATAATGGTTGTAGTTTTTTCTATTTTCAAGCAAAGCCTTTTGTGTATTGACTAAATGAAGACCAAACTGATAGAAGCTAGACAAAATTAATGTTCTTTTTTTGGTTGCTGTAATGATTAATGATCATCAAGGGGTTACGTGTTTATGGTTAATGCTATAGGAGTCAGAGGTTTATCAGAAATCACATCTCTATCCCACAAAGATAGAGGTAAGGTCTGTTTTATCGAACTCTCTCCAAAATTTCATTTGTGGGTGGTTGTTTTTTGTTGGTGATATTAACTGAGGTGGTTCGATATTTTTTCCCCCTTAAAGCATCGAGAAGCCATTAACTTTTTTATTTTTTTAATCAGACTGTTTTAATAAATGATATCTCTGTCGCTAAAATTAGATAACGTTGAGTGATTTTTTTAATCACAACTAAATAATTAGGTAAGTTGAACGACTTACTCTTTATAAAAGATAATTTAAGGACTTTGATACAATAATGTATTAGCTCAGTGATCCTTTGTAATATACAGTAGTTGTTCACTATTAATTTGATACAAGAATTAAAGAGTAAATAATGAGAATAATTTTATCAAATTATTTTTATTAAATATTCCTGGTGTTTCATTGTATTTGATACTTTTTTCTTTTTGTTCTATTCTAAAAAGAGTATCATCTTATTACAATTAGAAATAATTTAACTTTAATATTTTGCTGTTATCCTTAATAAAATGAATTTTAACCAAAAATATCTAAGGATTGTTTAAGATCACAAGTTTCAATTTTTTTTAAACATTGTGTCAAGACAAAAAGTGCCACGTAATATGGGACAAAGGGAGAATAAGTCATTTAAATATTGAAAATTGAACGCTATTTACTCTTTTTGTCTCATTTTAATTGTCAGGATAAAATTTCTCCACAAGCTTTAAGAAAAATTAATAAGGAGTGTAATTTGATTAATACTCCCTCTTTCTCATATTAATTAAATTTGTGAGATAATGTACAAATATTAAGAAAAATATTCAAAGACAAAATTTACATTATATTTTCCAATGAAATCATAAATATTGTAATTTATCTCCTAGAAAATATATAATTTCAATAAATGAAAGGGCAAATATGGAAAGAATTTTAAACATTCTTCTTGAACTTTGAACAATTCAATTATTTTGAACATTGATAAAAACCTCAAAAATTCAGTTAATTTGAGACGGAGAGAGTATAACCCAATAAAATGATTGATACTTTTTGAGAATTGCAGAGGTTTTTACATTTCAAAATAATTTAATTATTAAGTATAGAGTTGGAAAAAGTGACTAATGTTTCTTGATTGTTTAAATTGATAAATAATTTTGAATAATTATTTTTAGTATCTTTGGCAATTAAAATGAGAAGAATGGAATTATAACAAGAGTAAAATACACACAAGATGATAACTTATTCATTGCTTTTCTAAATTAGACGAGTACTATTGGATGTTTCAAAATAGTATTGTTGAAACGTATAAAAATAAATGACGGAAGTATTATTTTTAAGACTATGAGTGTATTTGAGACAGAGCAATATGTTTTTTTTTAAAGAAAAACTTATTGGACTTTTTTTTGTGTGTGTAAAATTAGGTCTTGGATCTAACTCAACCTCAAAATTAGCTCAAAAGGAGGAGGTTACTCAATCTTTATAAGAAGTCCATCCATCTTATTAATAATTAATATGAGACTTTGTCATTCTTCAACACCCTACCTCAGGCTCAGTGCTAAACATTTGGTGTGTGGATAATTTTTAATTTTTGAGGGCTCAATATTAGGTGAGATTCTTAATATAATGTAACGTTACATTTTGATCTTAACTCATAACTTAAAAATTAACTCATGGAGAGAAGGATCGATATTTCTTATCCATACATATGGTTTTTTTTTTTTTTTGGTTCGAGTAAATAAGGGTTCATTACAATACGATTACCCAAATGTGAGTTCCCAAAAGAAATTTCTTTTCCCACAATTTCCACAAAATCAAAGAATCAAAATTTGTTAAATATTTGACAGAAAGAAATAATTATTTTTGACAAAAAATAGATTTATGGAAATATCGTAAACTTACCCCTAATATAAAGAACCAGTTATTGTCATTTTCCTATCTTTTCTTTAAATTGTTTTCTTTTATATCAATTATCCAGGAATAGATTTAAGTTAGTTCTTCGTTTAGTTTATACAAAAAAATGTTATTTTTCTAATTATGTAAATAAATAAAAAAAATGCTGGATACTTGTACATTTTATAAAAGTTTTCTACCTTTTCACATTTTTACTTTATTCCTAGTCACTTTTTTCTTGGAAAAAAAATGACAAGATATTTTGAATAGTTTATTATAGACAAGATGAGCTGGACTTACAGTAATTTCTATACAAAATAATTTTCTAGTATTATTAAAAAGTTATTTTTCTTCTAATAATCATACAGTGAAAAAAAAGGTAAGAAAATAACTTTTCTTGTATTATTAAAAAATATTTTACTTCTAATAATCATACAGTGAAAAAGAAAAGGTAAGAAAATAACTTAAGGTAGAAGATATTCCAGTGAGGGTCAAAATACAACTAAATTAAAATATTCCCTTAGATGTGAATAACTATTAGTTGTTTACGTTTTTAGCTGAAAAATGTAAAAAGGTGACCGAGTAATAATTGAGATATACTTTGAAAATATTTGATAATAATTCAAGTATGAAACTCATAAATTCAAATATTTTTAATATTTCTTTTACCATTCAACTCAAAATATTTCGTGGAAAGCACTTTTTTTTTGGTTACCAAACCTACCCTAGAGTACTGAATTGCCGCCAACTTCTGCAGCTCAACCTAGTTGTCATTAATGTTATATTCAATTAATTATTTCTTATTCTCCACCTAATTTTTAATATCTTTTTTATTTTTCACTTACAATAAATGGAAAAAAATAGAGTATTTTTCTTAAAAATAAAAACAACAAAAGAAAAGAACAAGTTTGATGTAAACACCTAGTTATATCCAGTGTTGGACTCGATAGAATGTTACAATTTATCTTGAAAATGTAATTACCACAATTGGTCAAAATGGTCCGCAGTTATCAGCAACTACCTTCAAGTATAAAGTAGCAATACAACAATAGTCTGCTTTTTAATGTCAAGCTAAGACTAGACAAATGAATAATTCCAAAGAATCAACGACAACAACATTACCCCAATGCCTCAAAAGGCTCCCCCATTATGTTACAAAAATGGCTAATACTACTATCAATGTTCCTAACCATCAAGATGCACACGAGGATTCCTAATTTCTGAATGACTAGTCTTTGAAGCAGCAAAACCATAAGCTCCAGCAGTGGCAGCAAGGACAACAAAAATAATGGAGAAAAGTTGGAAGTTTGCTAGCAACTCCCCTCGAACCTCGCTATCTTCTGAACGACACATGACCATGTTCCCCTTGAGCTGGCAACCTTCTGGCATCATAGGACCATACAGAGTGAATGCAGTTTGGTAGAACCAGAGGCCTTGGAGTGCTACAGAAATGCCGCTAGCCAAGTCAATAGGGAAACTGGTGGGCATAAGAGCTCCAGCGATAGTTGATAATATGCAGAGGCCTATGAGGAGGACAAGGATAAGGTGATAGTACCCTTCGAGGCCTTTGTGGGTTGTGGAATGGAAAAAGAACAAAAAATACTCTGCAGCGAATGCTGCGGCAGCGATGAAACAGAGAGCTCCTTCAGGCAAGGGAAGTAAACTGAAAGATGAAAGCAAATATTATCAAGTTAAAGACTGATGGAACGGAAGATCCAAGACAAACAGGTAGTCATATACACAAAAGTATTCAAAATTAGGCAAGATAGTTCCTATATATTCCACACGCTCAGTGTAGCACAGATAACTCCTCAAGGAGATTAAGACAAGTTGAAAGTTGGATAACTCGTGGTGGAAATGACCCCTGAAGAAAGGTCTATTCATCATATGCCTAAAGCAATGAATGTATGTAGTTGCTACGTTCAAATTTTCCTTCACTCACCAAATGATTGTGAATAATGCAAAGTTTCCTTTTTTACTTATTAAAGGGTACGCAAACTGTAATCCCACTCTGAAAATTTATGGAACTGCTGGAAATAAGTTATCATTATAAGGAAGAGTTTCAACACATTGCATGATAGCACAACTAATTCATGAATATCTAGTCTAAACCGACTCTTATCAGGCTTTAAAACCACGTGATGAGGTTGATGATGGTTATAGTCATCTATTTTTTTCCTCTTTTTTGATTTTAGATAAGAAACTGATTCCAAAACACGTTTACGAGCATGATTTCCAAGGATTGCATGAAGACGTATGAAATCTAGGGGATCCACACCCCTGTTCTGTTGCCCAGCAAGAAAGATGCTAATTACTTATTGATGTGGATGGAAGAAACATCAAATATTATTAGTTTAACATACACACAGTATTCATGTTTACATGTATTAGTTCATCCAGAAACTTTAGATCAAACATGTCATTGTAATAGTATGTTTTCAAGCATAAGCATGTTCATTGACTTGCAGACTCAAATCTCATTCTTCACGTCGATTCTAAAACTTGTGAACGGGACTACTCAGTTCAAGAACATATTGTCCTTTTAGGGAAATAACAAAGCAGGGATTGACTTCTTTTCTTGAGCATGGCTCAGTTCTGGTTCCAACTAATCAAATTTTAACACGATATATGACTAAATTAAGACTTGCTGTTCCTACAACTGCCAGTAAAGCTCTTTAGTTCAGCCAGTTTCCAAGTACTTGTAATACCTAACTGGTACCACACTCATCTTGCTAGAAGAATGTGTTACAATGCCTGTTTTGACTGCTCCCCTTTAACTTAGAAGGGTTGCTATTGCTTAAATGCCTAAAGACGCGGATGTCTAAAAACAGGAAAAGAGAAATAAAAGGGAAAGTGGATGGAGTATTCCATAGGAAAAATCAAGAAAGGGCAGCTAGAAGACTAGACTTTCGTCATTTCCCTTGGGGAAGGGAGGAAAAACCACCTATATTTGCTTGCAATCTGTGATTTTCCAGTTTATCATGAAGCAGTCTTCTCAAACAGGACTTACATGCATATAATTATTTCAATGGTATTGTTACTTGATTTGCAGTAATCCAACTTGACAGTATGTGAATTACATGACAAAAATTCAGACAATTGCAATTTTTGAGAAAATTGTATAACCAACTATATTGATGCCGAAAACAGGAATATGCAGTGTGTATGAAGTTCCAATAAATTCAAACTAAGCTGAAGAACTCAATGTACTTCCCCAAATATGACGAGAACACAAAGGAAAACTATCGGGGTTCTCTCTTTACTACCAAAATACCCTTTCTAGCTTTTGATCTTGGCTCATCAGTGTGTAAATTCATTAGAAAGATAACTAAAAATGATTACAATAGGATATCTGACACTCAATCTTCTCAGCATCTTCACATACAAAGAAAGAAGGTTCTAAATTTAAGTCCTTTACAAAGAGAAAAGCCAGAGCCTATGCCCCTATCAGCAAATATTTATAAGAAATCAGTCCTATTTATAATTTCACTCAACCTTCTATCATATCAAGCACCACAGCTAGCAACTTCACAATTCACTTGTGATGACACAGAAGGAAACATAGTGAGTATTAACTTTATGGTTCAGCATCAGAAGTCTAAAATAGTAAACTAGGTTGAACATAAGGACAGTTGGATTTCACATGATCAAAAGCTAATAGAAGAGCAATTGTCTGGACCATTTCACTTCTACACTACTACTATGATTCTAACATATAATCTAACAAAATACCCTTAGGCCAATAAACACCAAAGTCGAGAGGATTGTGAATCAGAGAAAACTAACCTGGTTTTCTCTGAAAGTAGCACAATCAAACCAAAGATAACGAACATGAGAAGCATTCCAGCATGCTCAAAGTTATTCATATGAGTAGGATTCAAAGCTCCATGAACCAAAAGTCTGAGATGTGTGGAATAGAAGAGCTCAATACAGAAATCAATGAAACCTCCAATTGTTATGACATAAAGTTCCAAATATTTCAGCTTCCCATCAAAACCTGGAACAGGGTTCCAAACCCTTACCCTGAATGACTTGGGATTTGATGAATATCTAACCAAAGCAGACCATATATGCCACACACCAATCACAAGAAACAGTGTTCCAGGAAGAACATGCCCAGGAAAAGAACCCATCTTTTCTTGCACAACAAAGAAAAGATCTACCACCCAATTCTTGAAAACTTCACTTCTTCAACAAAATATCACCAAAAAGGGGGAAAAAACTTCTCTCATATACCCTGTTCTTTGTAATTTATGCTCTGTAAAACACTAAAATTTTTTCCAGAATCTAAGAAACAGATAAGCAAGAAAGATGTACTCCTCGTACAGTTAAACTTTCTGAGAGAATATATTCTGCACCAGACTGAATCAACGCCCACTTACCCAAAAACAAACTCGTTAATCACAACCTGTTCCATAGAAAAAACAGCAATTAAACATAGTGGTGAAGAACAAATAAAATTTAGTCATTTACCAAACTACTTTTACAAAGGAAATCATCAGGAGACTTTTCCAACGAAATAATTTCTCAAAAAGCCAACTTTCAAATAGACAAAAGAGAATCCACAAAGGCAACTCCGTGTATTCTGGTCCCAAGTAAAGGCCCACTAATGACAACTACCACAAAAGTCAAAACAGTAAAACTATTGGCGGAACTCGAATTTTCACTCAAACATAAAAAAACAATGAACCCTTGATCCTAACTAACTCCTTCCCAAATAACACTACATAACTAAGTCAAAACACAACAGCTTGAAAACAAAGAAATTCAAACATTCCACATTTCCATGGTCATAGTTTTCAAGATTTTCAGAACCCAATATCAGATCTATAATTCATTATCCAAACACAGTTCCAGATAAGTAAACATCCCAACAAAAAGGGAATTATCAAAACCGAGTAAAGAACAGCAAAAGGGTAGTTACAGGTAAATGTACCGCACCTTTTCTTATTGTGAATGCCGAAAAAAGAATTTTTTGTTGTTTGGGGTGCAAGAAAAACGAGGGATAAAAGTGAAAAAGTGAAAAGAATGATGAAGAAAGTGGGGATCGGAGAAAGTTTTGAGATGGGGTCACAGAGAAGACAGAGATGACGGCGATTATGGACGTATTATTGAGTCTATATTAATTTAATGGTGTGTCAGCTTTTTTCTCTTTTTGATGACACATGCATATGCTTTTAATCCAACCGTGTTTAATTATTTTTCCTTTTTTTTTACTGATTCATTTGAATAAATTAAGAAAAAAAATTGTCATCTCTTTTTTCCTATACTAGTTGACCATTTTTTAGGGAAGTATTAAAAAAAATTTGAAACTTGTGCAAGTTATTAGTTTCATTTTCAGATTATTAATCGATTTATTATAAGTGATAAAAATATTTTTTAACATAACAAGAATATATTTCAATGATGTATGTAAATATAGTTAGTTAAGTAGATGTGTGTTTTTAACACTGTCAATAGTTTTAAGACGAAACAAATAATTTGTGCCAAGTTTAGAAGTGTTTTTAATACTTTTGTCTATCTCTTTTTGTCTGAGCCAGAGATTTTAGGAAACAACCTCTCTACTTCTATGAGGTAGCGGTAAGGTCTGCGTACAATCTACCCTCCCCAGACCTCGCTTGTGGGATATCACTGGTATGTTGTTGTTGTTGTTGTTTATCTCTTTTTGTCTACACTAGTTGAGCATTTTGTATTTTTACCTAATATTTAAAAAATTATATATAAGATGGTCAGTTTTATTCATTTATTTTTTATTTATTATTTATATTAATGAATATTAAGATAAAATTTATAAAAAATATGTTTAATAATATAAATAAATATTATTGAAACTGATACAAAGTAATTAATGAACTCTTGTAAAACAAATTAATATTGATTTGA
>JAOTQR010000100.1:18432077-18446360 GCA_025774065.1 Solanum ossicruentum
TACAAAAATTTTATTTTACAAAATATTTTTTCTTCTACAAAAGTTTTGTTTACTGCAAAAGTTTTTGTTCTGCAAAAGTTTTTGATTTAAGTATTTTAGTAATATATATTGAACAACAGCTTCTTCTGAGCATCTTTAAGCACCGCTTGGATCATAGAAAACCTGCTCGAAAGATTTTTAAAATCATTCTTAAAACTGAGAAGCAATGAAAGTTCCTCTTTAAGGAAGGAAGTGATATTATCAATCAGAATTTTAAGGAAAGCTTCTGCCATGTGTGTAGAGTGGAATTGTAAGACAAATAGACAATGAGTTCAAATTTACTGCTTTATGTGTTATGAATTACTTCTAACAAATACATACATTAATGAGAGAATATATAAATATTGATTTTATCTCTGTCATTAAGCAATATAGAGAATCTTGCTTTGGTTTGCGATGGGCTATGCCTCAAAGAATATTAGAAAGCAAATTTGAAAATCTCTTTGCGTTTTGGTTGGAAAGGAATATGACTTAGTGGGTTTCTTCAAAATCTTTACTTTTGGAATAGGGCAAGAATAATAACCCTTTCATAAATTTCTTACAAATGGACCAAAAGAATTATTCCTTTCATAATACTTTTGGAGTAGGGCAAGTTGAGCAGAAAATTACATAGAATGCCCACCAAATGTAGTGCTCTTGATCTTTTTTCCTCTACAAGAAAAGTCGTACAATCAAGAAAGACTGAGAGGATTCTTCTCCATGTAGCTTGATAGCACACTGAAAGTATCAAATAAAAATAATAGTGCTGTCTATCCATTGTCCTCATAAATGAATTTTTTTTTTAATATTTCCTTACCCTGAAGTCCACAAAATTCATGTAAATTGTGATACCATTTGACCTTGTCTCTGCTAGAGCCAATATTAGCAGGGCATGGAATATCATGCTTGACTCCCTGTAGCAGTTTAGAATATTGAACTCCTCAAAACAAGTTGCCAAGGCCAAGATATCATTCATCAGGTTCCAGGGAGGCTTCACTGGCCCTCTATCCAGTTTGCAACTAATAGCAAAATGTACATTTTGCCCTCCCCAAACCCCACTTGTTGGATTTCAGTCGCATATTAACCAACATAAATGTCGAAAATCTTGAGAGATACAAAAGCTTTAACATTAACGTCTATTAGATAGAATTCAAACACGAAGTACATAAAAAATGGTACAAATGAATACATGACATTTCCAGATGTAATATATGAATTTACAGTGAGAGGGATCAGATCAGTTGATAAGCCTTACATTGGGAGAAATTCATAGTTAGCAAGAACCAATTAGATCATAGTAAGAAACTAATTTCAAGTAACAATAACATAATGACAAATAGATTTTAGCTCCCAAGCATGTTGGGTATGAGTTTCATTTGAGAAAAATAGTGAATGATTTATAATGAGGTCGGACAGTTCACTAATAACAGCACATTGTTAGGCTGTTGGCAATCAGTCAGTCTTCCGAGCTCACTAGAAAGGCCTCGTTTATGAGGGCTTTGCAACAAGATCCCGCTCCAGAAAAGTATTTTCAAGGCACTCCTGAATGTGATCAAGTGATATAGCAGAAACCACGGAAAACATTTCAAAGGACGGAAGTGGTAATCCACCTTTGTTAGTGAATAATTAGAACTAGGAGCATATTGAATAAGACAGCATGTAGCAAGTACAGAGAAAGAGTTTCACATAATAAGTTTATAATACAAATAGATCTTGATAGTTGATTTGTTTCCAAAAGAAAATCATAAAACTACATTCAATGACAGGAGAATAAACTGTTTACGGAAACTCACAAATAAAGAACCTCAGAAAGGAAAAAAACAGATCAAGACAAACCGATATACACATTTGGTATGTGAGAAATTTTTTCCCAGTCCTCTCCAATTCCCCTCTCACACCGCTTTGCCACTTCTGGACAGCCAATAACTCTTAAACTTGTGACAGCCGTTAGGTGCTGCAATGCCTCAGGTAAAGATTTTAGCATGTTACAGTGTTCAACAGATAACTCCGTGAGTGAAGTTAATCCATCCAGCCCTTGCTCGGGGAGACTCTCTAGTGCATAACAATAACGAATATCCAGACATTTCAAACTGTTGAGACAACCCAGGCTGGTAGGCAGCTCTTTGAGATTCTCCAAGTAAGAGACATTCAAGTATTTGAGACTTTCAAGGCTTTTGAACATCTCTTCTAGGAGTGAAGTCACTCTGTGGTTACCGAAAATCTTGAGGGATGTAAGAGTGCTAAGATTAGATATGGAGCTCAAACCTCCTGCATCTGCCTCTCCCCAAATTTCTAATTTCGTGACAGAAGAAAGGGTTGGAAAAACAAACATAGGACAATCCAAAATGTTCATCTCTTCAAGCATGGGAAAATGCTCTGCTCCTTCCGTTCTCTGCAATCCTTTCAGATTACAGAAGCCACCTATATGAAGTTTTCTCAGGGATGGAAACCTTCTTCTTGTGGGGAATCCAGACTGAACAACATAATCTTCAACATACTCCACCTCCGCAGATCCGTCTTGTAACTCTAGACTTTCTAGACAAGGCAGCTCACCAAAGGGTGGTAAGCAAGAGCAGTTTTCACAACCGTTAATTAGAATAGAGACAACATTTTTCAAAACTGAGTGATTCATCCAGTCTGGGAGACAGAACCCTCCGAAGCCAATGATTTCTAAATATTTCAGATTGGGATGTGGTTTGAGGGCTTCAAGCACTTCAACTTCTGATTCATATCTGTTTGGTCCACCCCAACTCATGCTTAAGGAATGCAGATTTGCTTTTGCAGATAAATTGGCTTCTTTTGCATCCGTATCATTCTTCACTCTCTCAAGGTGTGTGATTGAAATTGCACCACGGAGGTTTAAATTTCGTAGTTCACCAAGTTGATAACCTTTCCTCTCACCCACAAGAAAGTAACTTAGTGTCTTAAGGCATGTCAACAATCCTATTCTTGGTGGCATAGAAGTCAATGGACAGTGATCAAGTACAAGATTTCGGAGACTACGAAGCTTACTTGTCTGTTTTGGCAAACAAGAAAGTGACTGGCAATTATATAGATCAAGAGTCTGCAGATTTTGAAGCTTGCACAACCTCTTCGGAAGACTACAAATTTTATTGCCAGACAGGTCCAGGTACCTTAAATGTACCAGATCTCCAATGGAAGATGATAACTGTTTAAACTCTGAGTTACTCAGATTAAGCACCCTTAACGAGACAAACCTTTTAAAGAGCGAAGGAAAGTAAGAAGAAACCACTTCAGAAAAACCAACGGACATCATATCTTTATAATCTTTTACAATGAACATCATATCTTCATCTTTCACATTTATTTGGCGGATACTGCTGCTTGATGCACTTGATGTAAAAATAGACGTAGCCAAATCATGGATGAGATCATGCATCTTGAAATAAGTTTTACCAGATTTAACTTCAATCTCTTGGAAGAAAGACCTCAAGTATAATTCGTTCCATACTTCATTACCCACATCCTCTAGCTCCATGTTTCCTTTCGATAAAATAAACCCGTGTGCCATCCAGAGAGTGATGAGATATCCCTTTTCTATTTTGGTGTCCTTTGGGAATACCGCACAGTATGCAAAACATTGTCGCAAATCAAGTGGAAGATGATGATAACTCAGCCTCAAGGCAGGCAAAACAGAATTTTCATCTTGAGGTAAATTCCAAAGCTCACTATCTCTCACATGTTCCCATTCACTTTCTTCCCTCTTGAAGCATAAAAGACCTCCAAGAGTCTTGGCTGCTAGAGGCACACCCCCACATTTCTTCACAATCTCCTTTCCGATTGCTATAAGTTTTGGATTTGTTTCCGTCTGGTGGCCAAATGCACATTGCTTGAACAACAACCAACAATCTTCTTGAGACAAATTTGATAACTGATATAGTTGCAAAGTTCCCATAATTGATCCAATCTTTTCAAGACGAGTAGTAATTAGAATTGAAGCACCACTTGCTCCCACCTTCAATACTGCTCTAAGATTAGCCCACTTTTCTTGATCTTCATTCCAAACATCATCCAAAACAAGAAAGTATCTTTTTCCATTCAACAACTCCTGAAGCTTTTTCTGGAGAGGAGCCAGGTCCATGTCGGCCAGTGACTTTCCTTCAATAGATTCTACAATTGCCTTAATCAACCGCTTCTCATCAAAATCATCTGAGACACAAACCCATATCGTTAGATTGAAATGCTCAGTCACTCTCTGATTATTGAAGACCATTTGGGCAAGTGTTGTCTTTCCTAGTCCCCCCATACCAAGTATTGGGAGAACCGAAAGTTCTTGGGCATCACTAACATTGTTTATCAAAATGTTCACTATCTCATCCTCCTCTTTGTCCCTTCCATAAACTTCTGGTTCAGTTAAAACAAAACCTGTTACATTCAAGATCATTAGGAGTCAGCAGAAAATAGAGAAGATGTTTGCATAATAGGATTGAGAAAATCATGCTGAGTGAGTGAAACCCACAAGGCGGAAAGTGATTTAAGAGGACAAAATATATTTTTTGAAGAATGTTTAGAGGATTTCCTAACTTTTCTAATTAATGAAATTACTTTCTATATTATCACATAAAAGTAAGCAATCATTAAGTCTGGAGACAGACACTTAGATTAGAGAAAATCTTGGAAACTTCCTCTCAGCTTAAAAACACATGACTTTGATAATTGCCAATAAAATGAATATAATAAATCCCTTGTTTAAAAGAAAAGATATTAAGATGAACCTGTTTCCCGTCTAGCAACTTGTCTCTCTATAATCCTTTCATCCAAATGAAAATTCCTCCGTTCCTCTGCAATTGCATCTAGCTTTGCCATTATTTCTTTCATTCTTTTTCCCACCTTGTACTGGAAAGTGATGGCCCCTGGATGATAACACCCCGATACAGCCTGCTTGAATCTTTCTGCCTCAGTTTTACATTCATCCAAGATGTCATCAACTTCATATGCAGCAACGTTGAGTTTCTGTAACCAGTTCTTTATTGCTTTGTACTTCAGTTGCTTCTCTTGAGCATCTTCCAGCACAGCTTGAATCATAGAAAATATGCTTGACAGTTTTTGAAACTCCTTCTCAAAACCAAAAACCAATCCAAGTTCCCCTTGGATGAAAGAAGCGAGATTATCTAGCAAAACTTGAAGGAAAGCGTCAGCCATATGTTGGATTCACTATAACATAAACTAGATTACTGGAATTGTAAACAATGAATCTATTTTCTTGAAACAAAGTAAGATGTTGGAATAAAATATGGACAGTTGAAAGTTGACTTGAGCAGGCCATGGACTTGTAATATAATGAATTATCTTTTCTTGGGGGTTGGTGATCAACTTTGTACATTTTGATTAATTTATCAATAACTTAATAGCTACAACTAGCCATGTTGGACCCATTCAAATAGTCATCCATTCAACTACTTGTAACAAAAAGACTGAAGTCCCTTCATATGCACAAATAAAGGGGCCTTCTCTGACTAGCTATTTTCCTGAAGGATCAAGAACCATTTGAACGGCATCGGAATTCTTATATCCCGACCATTTTCCACCGGAAGAGGACATCAGAAATTGGCGAATTTCTGGTAGTGAGATGTTCACAACTTGATTTTCAAGGTCAATATACAAATGTAGTGTGTAATGGGATCAATATATTCACATTGTAAAGGGATATGGATAATGCATGAATAAGAATTCGGCAATAACATCGGTCACAAAAAGAACACAGATATGAATAGTTTCTCTTCCTTCAAATTACAGGAGAAAGAAGGCAAACCGAACACTTCCACTGTGTAAGTTACAAATAAAACAATCAAGCTGACGGAAGGATGTCCAAAGCAACTTCTTTCAAGGATGGCATTGATTCCTGTCGATGCAAGCAGATGTAGGTACTTCCTACTCTTCGGAAAACTTTCCAAGGACCAGGGTAACACCTAGTTTTCAAAAGACAGTCAAAGTGAAAAACAAAAAGGAGCTAAACTCAAGTGATAACAAAACAATCTACCAAATAGTTAGTCATTCGAAGCTTTGGTAAAAGAGATTACCTAAACAGGACACCTCCATTTGGTCCTTTAAAATTGTGAATGTAATATACTGTCTCCATCTTAGGAAAAAGAGTCTTGGAAAGTGCAGCCAGCTTCGGATAAAAGAATGGCGGATAATCTTATTGTGTCAAAGATAGCATGGAATACAGTAACTTAACATGGAACAATTGTTAAGAAGATCTCTTTTCTTCTCTGTAATTCTTAAAAGGCAGCAATATATATATATATATATACACTCGTCGTCCATCCTATTTCCAGTGCAACAAGTTACTCATTACCACAATATGCAGAGCAATCAGAAATTTTGATTCTTCAAGAGATTAATGGAAAAAAAAAATAGATTCAAGGGTATAAGTATGGGTGAGTTTATAATCAGATAGAACTTCAAAAATGGTGGTAAGAAAGGATACAACCAGATCTTATTCGATCAAGCTCTCCATTGAATATAATCAGTTTCCTCGAAGTGTTTGTCACTGCTTCTTTGTATAGCTCTTCCACGACAAGCATCTCTACATTGAAGTAGTAAATGCTTTCATCATAATATTTCTATGAAATCAATCACTTGATATAGACTAAGGTGCAAGATTTTGATGTTACCATTGACATTAAAATATGGATAGGCGACTATAAAGAGTTCATCTTCTGGCTTGACACGGTCAGCCATCTTGACCTTTTCGGTGAAACCAAAATCCTCAAAAAAAGAAGGCTTTGTCAAATAGTCCAACTTAAAAGATGCTCCTCCAAAAATTGATTGTCTTGCGAATTTCACTTCACTAGCCTCCGGGAAAAACTGAAAGGTTTAATGCAAGTTTGATAGATTGGACCTGGTAGAATAAAAGAGCTTAATGGGAAAAGAGATGATCACAAACATCATCAGGGAACACTAATTTTGATTTACAAGAAGACGAAACTATTATGAGCAATATGATAAGAGGTAAAGCATGGCCGCTAGTTTTGAAACACCATCCCTTTAACATTATTATGAAATGTCTTCACCTTCTTGTCTAAGTTGTAATGACAGCTTACATGTGAAACAACAAATGAAGGCAGACCGATTCTGTTATATCGAGAAATAATTAACAAAAGCAAAGCTCATGCATGGACACAAAGACGAACTCAGCAAATAGCTGAATTTTAGTTATTTTGTATAATGTGGCAAATAGAAGAATTGAGCGCACACTCTGTGCACTACAGTCTCAGCAGTTTTTCCGTGCTAATTTTGTGAGCTCATCTATTATAGTTAAAATTTTTCTTATTTATTTTTCGATTTGCCAGGCAATCTCTTCCAATAAAATGTACATATGTCTCTAAGTGGAGTGAACCAAATGAAAAGAGCAATAGCCAGCAAGCAAGCCTTTCTAAGACTCACAGTGCATACTATAAAATTCATTTGGAACTAGAGACTTACGATTCTGGTCTTTGTGGCTTTCTCTGGTATAACCAAGAGATCACAGAACTCACGTATTAATTGCATACTTCCAGTCATTTCTGTTCCACCCTCACCATCACCTGTGGACAGTTAACACCAGAGTAAAATCACCGGACATGAACGGGAAATAATCGAGCTAGTGTAGATTATACCAATCTTCACATGCCCAAATCAGGAGAACTGCCAAGTTAAGAGGACAATTAGGCATAACCTGGTACAGAACCCAATCCAGCAGTTGGAAATTCAATTTCCTGATACAAGAAAGTTTTTGCTCTTAAAGTCCAGGGGAAGTATGGATACCGTATTATTTTTCTTTAAAGTGTTGTTGTCACTTGAAGACATACAGGGAAATTTGACTGACCATCAGTTGTCTGTTGTCCTTCAATGCTAATTCAGTTGCTTTTTTAGCCTGTTATACATGAAATTCCGGAATTATGATTGAAGAACTGCTGCACAGACTTAAGATAGTGAAGAGAATAAAATGAGTACGCAATGAGCAACAAGATAAGCATCATGGAAATTTGAAATAGAAAAAGTTCAGCATGGTAGTATACATAATTTCAAGAATTTTAAAATCAAAAAAGTATCATGTAATGGACATGAACTGTTATGTCTTTTAGTGAGTGTTTAATAATGTTTTCACTTATCATCTACATTTCGATTTGAAGTCACAAAATAGTGGACAGATTTGGCAGTTGATAAGAACCCCATAAAAAGTTTCAGTTGCACATTTACAAACATAAATCTTGAAAATCTAGAGAAGTGCAAGATCTTAAAGAAATATACTCTATTAGATGGTAATCAGACATGATGTATAAACGGTAGCATGGCATTTCTGTATGTAACATATGAATTTACAGTAAGAGGGATAAGAGCATTCAATTATGAAAAATTTACAGTTAGCAAGAACCAGTTATGTTAAGCAGACCAAGTAATTTAGCTTATATTAAGGAATTCAAGCAAGTATTGACAATTAGTCAGTCTTGTAAGCGCACAACAACACCGCGTACGTAAGGACTTTGGAATAAGAACCCACACGAAAAATAGTCTTCTAAAGGCTCCATGAGAGCTACATGGTGCAGCCAGACACACTTCTTATCAAGTCAGGATGGAATTCCCATTCTGAAGGCTATCATAGTGATATAACAGAAACCGCAGCAAACATTCCAAAGACAGCAAGTAGCTTACTTTTATTTAGAGAAATACTAGCAACAACTATAAATGATTCAGTCTATGATCCAATTACGATTTACTTGAGAATTGGAATCATTCTTACTAACGTCACACAGGAGTTGCATTATGCTAGTTCATTGCCATATGTTATTTTTAACTTAATTTCATCCTCCTATCTTATTTGTGTACTAAATGATCCTTCATATATTTGACCACAACTTAAAACCCTCTGAAAAAAAGGGCTTTCAGAACTCCAATATGCATGTAGGCCTTATTCACATTAGCAATTAAGTTGACCATTCTTAACATGTTAAAGCTCTTCACATTCCGTCAGTCTACTTCTCATCACTTTAAGCATTAGCAACCAACACAGGTGGCGCCAGATTTGAAGATTATAAGTTCAGATTTTGCCACCAAACTCATCGCTCGTCTTAGTTAATGGATTTGTATTTAAGTATTTATCCATATTTAATGGATTCATAATACAAATACAGGTCCAAGAAAAAGCTATTAGGTTCGTCCAACCCGTAAGTAATATACTCTATCTCCACCCCTCGCAAATAACTACCTTAATCTCCCTGCCAATATTCAAGGAAATATGAAAAGGCAACCTAGTATGGTTAACAATAAGTTGGTGGAAAATGAGCTTTTTCAAAAAAAAAAAAAGAAACCTTCCTTTTAATGTGAGTGCAAAAAATTGGGGAATATTAGTAGCTCAGTCGGGTTGTCGAGGGTTCAATTTTGAAGTCCCCACCTCGTAATCCCCTCCGTTCCCTACCCCCAATTTTAAGAAGGAAAAAAAGTGAATAGAATGAATACTTGTTGAAGTAATTCAGTGTAGTCCTTAGGGAATGGCACATCAAACCCAATTGAAGCAGCTTTATCACCAGAACAACTAATGGCAAATTCAAAATTTCTTGAAATCTTCAGATTTCTCTTCAATTTAGACTGTCTCCAATTGAAATCCTACAATATATTCCACAAAATCAATCGAAATCGAAAAAAAAATTGTGTAGAAAGCATAAATGTGATTTTTTTTTTCTAACAGTAAAACAACACTTACAAAGTAATCAACTAATCAAATGAAACAACTCTAAATCCCCAACAAAATTAGGAAAAGGTTACCTGTGGAGTAAGAAAGGAAGGGGCTGAAACATTAACTGTCAGTGCAGGGGAAGTGGATAACCACATTTTGAATTCTAACCACAAGGAGAGAGAGGAAGAGAAAGGGCTGAAAACAGTTAGCAATAAACTAGGGGAAAAAAAAAAGTCTATATCCATAACTAATAAAATTAATTGTTTTTTAAATATTAATAGTTTAGATTGTTTTTAAAAAAAGAAAATTGGGAGTAGGGGAAGGAGAATGGGAGGAGATTACAATGTACAAAATCAAACTCTAACCAGTAAGGTGGAAGTTCGATAGTCAATCAATTGAACTACTAAAATACAATCGTTTGGTTTGATTGGCTTATAATTTCTTGCTCTTCGATTGAAATAATTATTGCATATAGTTTGTTTGTAAAGACTTTTTATCTCTAAAATAGAAGTAAAGTTTATGCACAGTCTAATCTCCACGTAAGGTATATTTAATTTCAATTTTCTATCTAAAATACTTATAACAACAAAATTAATATCTATATTTTTTGCCAAAAATACTCTCTCTTTCTCATTTTAATTGTTATATTGTGGCTTTGAAATTCGATTTGATTAATTTTAAAGTTAAATTAGATTAAACTGAATTGATATTTTAAAATAAAAATTTAGATATTCAAAAATTATGTGAAAAGTATTTTTTATATTAATATAATAAAATACATATTAAAATATTAATCATAATTTATATAATGTTTCTAAAAATAGAACCATGACAACTAAAATGAGAGAGGAAATATAAACTCCTTCCATTTTAAAAAGAATTATCAACATTTTTTTAAAATCTATTTTAAAAAAAATAATTTTTCCTTTTTTATAATATTTTTATTTCATTTTTTATATAATAAATTTAAAATCATAAAATTAAAAATATTTTAATACATTTCACCTAACTTTAATTTAAATCATAAAATTAATTTTTTTAATTTCCTAAAATTTGGTAGTGGATCAATACATCACCCCTTAGGCAAAAGCAAGAGGTTGGGAGTATGATCCATACCTTGATGAATAGAAAAAATGCTATGACGAGTTTCCTACGCCTTAGTACGCTTACCATAGAATGGACTCTGTCGGCTGTGGCCATACGTGGGAAACCAAACGAAACTTGGGAGTAGATAGTCAACAAACTACGCTAACAGAGACTTCTTCCATAAAAAAGTGTGTGTCTGTGCAGTTTTCATGAAATATAAATTCCACACACTGCTCAACTGAAGAAAAAGCAGCCACTTTGATTGTATACATGGCGGAAGCTTTCCTTCAAGTTGTGCTAGAAAATCTCACTTCTTTCATCCAAGACAAACTTGTATTGCTTTTCGGTTTCCAGAAGGAATTTGAAAAGCTCACCAGTGTGTTCTCGACAATTCAAGCTGTGCTTCAAGATGCTCAGGAGAAGCAATTGAAGGACAAGGCGATGGAGAATTGGTTGCACAAACTCAATTCTGCTGCCTATGAAGTTGATGACTTATTGGACGAATGTAGAAATGAGGCGGCAATATTCGATCAATCTCGATTAGGGTTTTATCATCCAGGGATTATCAGTTTCCGTCATAAAATTGGGAAAAGGATGAAAGAGATAATGGAGAAACTAGATGCAATTGCTGAGGAAAGAAGGAAGTTCCATTTCCGTGAAAGAATTACTACAGAGAGACAAGCCGCCGGTACACGTGAACAGGTCTGACTACTAACTAATATAGCTTAGTATACATTCAGATGGTGTGTGTACCGGATCCCTAATGGCAATGGGGCGGATTGGGTTTGGAGCTAGTTTTACATGAAAAAATGTTTGTGTTCTAAATTAAAGTTTTATATTAAATTACCAAAATATCTAAGGAAAAGTAGGTGATTCGTTTTTAAACGAAAGAAGTAAATTTTTTAAATATGAGCTTTGCATTTATTTAAATTATGATCCAGTTTTATATCAAGGGGTCTGGATTCATTTTGCATCAACATTTGTTTAGATGATTTTGTTTTATCGAATTACAGACAAATGATGAGCTTATTACTTGTATATAGAGATAACAAATTGAATTTGGTTGGGAAGGATTTATATACATGTGGATAGTATCTAGCTGTTTTTTTTGTTAAAAATAGCAAATTATGCGTTTTGGGGTAGGACGGGTTGAAAACAGCAAGTTTTGCAAGGATGGGGTGGATTGAAATCTTTGCGGGTTTGTGTGGGTTTGCCCGCACCACCCCACCTGCCATTCTTGTCTACGTGTTTGTTTTTGTCTATATTTCTTGCTGACTCTTTCCAATGAGCTCAATTGTAACAAATCCTTTGTGTCCACACTACTTGGAACAGGTTTTGTTTTAACTGAACCAAAAGTCTATGGAAGGGACAAAGAGGAGGATGAGATAGTGAAAATCCTGATAAACAATGTTAATGTTGCCCAAGAACTTCCAGTCTTCCCCATAATTGGTATGGGCGGACTAGGAAAGACGACACTTGCCCAAATGATCTTCAATGATCAGAGAGTGACTGACCATTTCCATCCCAAAATATGGGTTTGTGTCTCAGATGATTTTGACGAAAAGAGGTTAATTAAGACAATTGTAGGAAATATTGAAAGAAGTTCTCCTGATGTCGAGGATTTGGCTTCATTACAGAAGAAGCTTTGGGAATTATTGAATGGAAAACGATACTTGCTTGTCTTAGATGATGTTTGGAATGATGATCTAGAGCAGTGGGCTAAGTTAAGAGCTGTCTTAAAGGTTGGAGCAAAAGGTGCTTCTATTCTAGCTACTACTCGTCTCGAAAAGGTTGGATCAATTATGGGAACATCGCAACCATATCATTTGTCAAATTTATCTCCACATGATGGTTTGATGTTGTTTATGCAACGCGCATTTGGGCAACAAAGAGAAGCACATCCTAATCTAGTAGCCATTGGAAAGGAGATTGTGAAGAAATGTGGTGGTGTACCTTTAGCAGCCAAGACTCTTGGTGGTCTTTTACGCTTTAAGAGAAAAGAGAGTGAATGGGAATATGTGAGAGATAATGAGATTTGGAGTCTGCCTCAAGATGAAAGTTCTATATTGCCTGCTCTGAGACTGAGTTATCATCACCTTCCACTTGATTTGAGACAATGCTTTGCATATTGTGCAGTATTCCCAAAGGACACCAAAATGGTTAAGGAAAATCTCATCACTCTCTGGATGGCCCATGGTTTTCTTTCATCAAAGGGAAACTTGGAGCTAGAGGATGTGGGTAATGATATATGGAATGAATTATACTTGAGGTCTTTCTTCCAAGAGATTGAAGTTAAATCCGGTAATACTTATTTCAAGATACATGATCTCATCCATGATTTGGCTGCATCTCTGTTTTCAGCAAGCACATCAAGCAGCAATATCCGTGAAATAAATGTAAAAGATTATAAACATACACTGTCCATTGGTTTCACTGAAGTGGTGTCTTCTTACTCTCCTGCACTCTTTAAAACGTTTGTCTCGTTAAGGGTGCTTAATCTAAGTCACTCAAAACTTGAGCAATTGCCCCCTTCCATTGGAGATCTAGTACATTTAAGATACCTGGACCTGTCTCGCAATAACTTTCGTAGTCTTCCAGAGAGGTTATGCAAACTTCAAAATCTGCAGACTCTGGATCTACATAATTGCTACTCGCTTAATTGTTTGCCAAAACAAACAAGTAAACTTGTTAGTCTCCGAAATCTTGTACTTGATGGCTGTCCATTGACTTCTACTCCACCAAGGTTAGGCCTGTTGACATGCCTTAAGACTCTAGGATACTTTATTGTGGGAAGGAAGAAAGGTTATCAACTTGGTGAACTAAAAAACCTAAATCTCTATGGCTCAATTTCAATCACACACCTTGAGAGAGTGAAGAATGATACAGATGCAGAAGCCAATTTATCTGCAAAAGCAAATCTGCAATCTTTAAGATTGAGTTGGGATAACGATGGACCACACCGATATGAATCGGATGAAGTTAAAGTGCTTCAAGCCCTCAAACCACACCCCAATCTGAAGTATTAAGAAATCATTGCCTTTGGAGGATTCCGTTTTCCAGACTGGATAAATTACTCAGTTTTGGAGAAGGTTATCTCTATACGAATCAAAAGCTGCAAAAACTGCTTGTGCTTACCACCCTTGGGGGAGCTGCCTTGTCTAGAAAGTCTAGAGTTACAAGATGGATCTGTGGAGGTGGAGTATGTTGAAGAGGATGATGTTCATTCTAGATTCCCCACAAGGAGGAGGTTTCCATCCCTGAAAAGACTTCGTATATGGTTCTTTCTTAATTTGAAAGGGTTGGTGAAAGAGGAAGCAACAACAACAACAACATACCCAGTGATATCCCACAAATGGGGTCTGGGGAGGGTAGATCGTACGCAGACCTTACCGCTACCTCATATAAGTAGAGAGACTGTTTCCTAAAACCCTCAGCACAAAACCCAAAAGCAGAAAGACTAGATATGATAAAAGAACAGGTGCGACGAACCAGACAAAACA
>JAOTQR010000100.1:18446460-18457201 GCA_025774065.1 Solanum ossicruentum
AATACGATGTCATCCGCAAATAGCATACACCAAGGTACCTCTTCCTGTAATGGCCGCGTCAGCTCATCTAACACCAAAGCAAACAAGAAAGGACTCAGGGCAGAACCCTGGTGGAGTCCAATCTCGACGGGGAAATACCCAGAGTCGCCTCCCACCGTACGTACCCTAGTTATGGCTCCATTGTACATATCCTTGATCAGCCTGATATAGACCCCAGGGACACCTTTCGCCTCTAAACACCTCCACAATACCTCCCTAGGGACCTTGTCATACGCCTTCTCGAGGTCAATGAACACCATATGAAGGTCCTTCTTATACTCCCTATATTTTTCCATTAACCTCCGAACCAAATGGATTGCTTCAGTCGTCGACCGTCCCGGCATGAAACCAAATTGGTTTTCCGAGACAGATACTACACCGCGCACTCTCCTCTCCACAACTTTCTCCCATACCTTCATAGTATGGCTTAACAACTTGATACCCCTATAACTGTTGCAGTTTTGAATATCACCCTTATTTTTGTACAGTGGCACCATTGTACTCCTCCTCCATTCCTCAGGCATCTTAGCAGTCACCCTAATAGCATTGAACAACTTAGTCAGCCACTCTATGCCATCCTTGCCTACGTTCTTCCAAAAGTCCACCGGAATCTCATCGGGACCAATAGCCCTCCCCCTCTTCATCTTACGCATGGCCAGCTTTACTTCCTCCACCTCGAATGGGAAGTCATCCCCAGAAACACGATGATCTTCGAAATATACCAAGTTATCCAGCTCAATAACTCTATCACCTCTCTCATTTAAGAGTTTATGAAAGTAGGTTTGCCACCTTAGTTTGATGGAAGTGTCATCCACTAACACCTCGCCCTCCTCATCCTTAATGCACTTCACTAAGTCCAGGTCACGAGACTTCCTTTCTCGAACTCTAGCGAGCCTATACAGTCTCTTGTCCCCGCCTTTATCGCTTAAGTCCTCATAAAGACGCTCAAAAGCAGCAGATTTAGCAGTTGTCACTGCCAGCTTGGCATTGGACTTGGCCTTTTTATAGGCTTCCCTAAGCCTTTGCTTCTCAACGTCATCCCTACACTCCAACCATTTGGTGAACGCGACCTTCTTATCCTCAATTTTGCCCTGGACTTCCGCATTCCACCACCAATCACCTGTACGCCCACCGCAAGGTCCTCGCGTAACGCCTAGAACCTCAGTCGCTACCTTTCTGATGTAGCCAGCAGTCGTATCCCACATATTATTCGCATTACCTTCGCTAGTCCACGCCCCGAGGTTCCTCAACCTATCTTCCATCTCGCAAGAAAGGGCAGGTGTCAGGCTCCCCCAACGAATCCTAGGTCGGGCAAACAAAATCTTCTTCTTCCTTTCTCTCTTGATCCCCACATCCAACACTAAAAGCCTATGTTGCGTGGAGACATTTTCACTAGGAATAACCTTGCAGTCCTTGCAGAGGTTTCTATCACCCTTACGGAGAAGAAGGTAATCTATCTGCGTCTTAGCTACCGTACTGCAGAAGGTAACCAAGTGGCTTTCCCTCTTTGGGAAACACGAGTTAGCAACCACTAACTCGGAGGCTTTGGCAAAATCCAAGAGCGAGGTCCCACTATCATTCCTTTCACCAAAACCAAAGCCCCCATGCACAGCTTCGAACCCACTATTAGACGCCCCAATGTGCCCATTAAAGTCACCCCCAATGAAGACCCTTTCAGTCACTGGAAAACCTCGCACGACCTCATCTAGATCCTCCCAAAAACACCGCTTGACCTCCCCATCAAGACCCACTTGGGGCGCATAAGCACTGACAACGTTCACAACCAGTCTTCCCACCACAAGTTTGATAAACATAATCCTATCGTTAACCCGCCGAACCTCGACCACGAAATCCCGAAGAGACTCGTCTACCAGGATTCCCACACCATTTCTACTTCTAGTACCACCCGAGTACCACAGCTTAAACCCATGCTTGAAGAAATGGCGATTTTACATTGCCCTATGTTTGTTTTTCCAACCCTTTCTTCGGTCAAGAAATTAGAAGTTCATGGCAACACAAATGCAACAGGTTTGAGCTCCATATCCAATCTGAGAACTCTTACTTCCCTCCGCATTGGTGCTAACTACAAAGCGACTTCGCTCCCAGAAGAGATGTTCAAAAGTCTTATAAATCTTGAATACTTGAGTTTCTTTGACTTCATGAATCTCAAAGAGCTGCCTACCAGCCTGACTAGTCTCAACGCTTTGAAGCGTCTCCAAATTGAAAGTTGTGACGCACTGGAGAGTCTCCCTGAACAAGGGTTGGAAGGTTTAACTTCACTCACACAGTTATTTGTTAAATACTGTAAGATGCTAAAATCCTTACCAGAGGGGTTGCAGCACGTAACAGCCCTTACAAATTTAGGAGTAACTGGTTGTCAGAAGTGGAAAAGCGCTGTGATAAGGAAGTAGGAGAAGACTGGCATAAAATTGCTCACATTCCAAATCTGGATTTTCATTAGTCTTATTGTGATTGTTTCTTTGGTTCATTTTTTTTCTGGGTCTCCCACACAGGTTACATTCCTGTCATTTAATGTAACGTTGTGATTTTCTTTTGGAGACAAATCAACTATTAAGATCTAATCCGAAGTCTATTCCCTATACTTGCTCATGTTATGTTGATATGCACTAGTTCTGATTATCCTCTACCAGAGGTGGCATTGATAAGGATACAAAGGAGTCTATACTGCAACTGTCAGAGTATGAAATGGAGGACTTGCCTTTCAAATATCCTGGTGTACCTCTCTCTACCAAGACGCTCGCTATTGCACAATGCCAACCCTCGGCTAAGATTACAGCTAGAATTACCACCTGGATGGTAAGGATACTGTCCTATGCAGGCAGACGTCAATTGATTATGGCTGTCCGATTTGGAGTCCACGCTTATTGGACTCAACTATTTCTGCAACCTCAGAAAGTAATCAGATTGGTGGAAGCTATATGTGGAACATTCTTGTGGACTGGTCTCATGGGACAGAGTATGCTTCTCAAAAAGTGCAGGAGGGCTAAACATTTGGAAATAGGCAGCCATCTGCAAGCTGTTCTGGATATTAAGTCTAAATAAAGAGAAATTGTGGATTACTTGGGTTCACACTTACTATACAAAGAGGCAGGACATCACAATGATGGAACTTCCTAAGCAAAGCTTCCTGGATGGTGAGAAAGACATTGGACATGAGGAAACATGGGCATCAAACAAACATTTATGTCATGGTTGGCATAACAGGGCGGAACCGCCTATTAGTCGCGGGATTTATAGAAAATTATACTATTTATACTTGGTTAAAATATTTTTCCATGTATCTATAGTAGATGTCAAACCCCCTTCGGTAAGTTCATGTCTCCCCTTCTTCAAATTTTGAACCCCCGCCACTAGTATGGAAGAGTTTGTACAAAGGACAACCTAAACAAATGGGGAATGAATGTGTCCTATGCAATTTGGTTGATGAAACTGCTCAACATATATACTTTGAATGCCCTATTCTAGAGCTGTTTGGGAAGAATATACATACATGGATGGAAATGGACTAGAACCATATTAGATTGGAAAAACTGAATAGTAATGTGAACATCATTGAACAACCTATTTTAGAGGTGAAAATTGCAAATTACTCGCAAACACATGTCATGCATCTATTAATTTGATATAGAAAGCAACGGATATAAATAGTATAATCGATCATATTCATTGTTACAACAACAGATCATCACCATATATACTAGAACAGTTATTGAACATTACAAATTGATAATTAGTACATGCCAAATTGATAACTCCGGTTAAAGATAACGCTTTAAGTAGTCTTCAGCTGTGTTATAGTTAATCTCAGGGTAGAGTTTAGTTGCCTCTTCTTCATCTTCTCCAATTTCAAAGTTTGTAAGGCAACCTTCATAGCAAACATTATAGTAATGGCCCAGTCCAACTTGGTCTTCATACCCATATTCTATTTTTTCATGACAAGAAAACATAATTATATTTTTTAAAAAAAAAAAACACAGTTGCATTCATAAGATAAACATATAATAAAGGATTCTACTTAATGTATGCATTCATAGTCCAAAAAATTATATTATCTGATTACCTAAAAAATATTTACAATTAACTTTTAAAAAATGGGACTTGTAATCTTCATAATACGATAATTAAGTTACTAAGTAACAAATAAACAAATTTAGATTATTGGTGTATATAACTTAAACTCTTTCACTTTTATTCTATGAACAACGTATATTTCAACTTATTATAGTTGGTCGACTATCTTATTTTTCATGTTATTAATCTTACTTTTTACATGCGAGTTAACTATAATTATCTTTTAAGTCATAACTTGGTAGTCTAAAAGTTCTTTTATGCACGATTATTTATATATAAGGTAAACTCATGAATTTTTCTATTTGGACTCTTGTTTAGTAAATAATACCTTTTTTTTATTTGCAATTTATGATCTTTTAGACGCAGGATCAAGATTCCTTTTGAACAAAATTAAAACATGATGAGAACACGCTAAGCTATATTCTAAAAATTATTTGTAAGTTATGCAAAGATTAGACAGTTTAATATTTTATCTGTAAGACTGAGTAGATTGAGTAATATATAAACAAACATCAAACTCGAATAGTCTAAGGCTATCCAAAAGGTAATTTTCAAGAGCTATATTTTTACAACTTTCAATGCATGGATAAGATATACTCTCTTCATTCACTTTTACTTGTTTGTTATTTCACTCATCGAGGTCAAATTATATGAACTTTGATCAATATTTTAAGATTTTTTTTCATCATATTAATATGAAAGGATTGCAACTTATAACACTTTTTTGTATATTTTTCAACCATCTAAGTTTTAGATTTTAAATATTAAATTGAGCTACTTCAATTTAGTTCTGAAGTTTAGTCAAGTTGATCCCGAAAAGCAAAATAATGACAAGTAAAAGCAAATAGAGGGAGTAAGTAAGATTCTTACCTTTCATGGAAGCAAGAAAGTCTTCTTTGGAAAGAGTAGACTTTTGGAGTTGTTTACCAATGAGTTTCTCCCATATTTGAACCACCTCTCTTTGAGAAAGTATGTTTTTAGGAGGTCTAAGGTGAAGTGTTTTATTCAATGTTGTTGGATCATCTATTGTCTTTATGGTGTATGTTGCTAAATCATCTTCATCCACAAATATTGCTGCATAAACAACAAATTAAACATGGAGTACTTAATTACCATAAAAAGAAAAATAAAAAATCAAACAAAGAAAGAAATTAAAGTAGGTAACATTAAATAGCAGAAAGTTTATTTTCTAATTTCTAAAAATATGTCTTGAAATATAGTTTTTACTTATACAAAAGGAAATTAAGGCATTTTACGTGCAACCTTACTAATTAATGGTGAGTTGATGACTTCATTTGTTTGTAAATATATGGAGTTTTACTTATTGTGACAAGTTAGAACTACCATCAACAACATATTCAATGAATCCCACAAGTGGAATCAAGAGAGGGAAAAATGTACGTAAACGTTATCATTACCTCGTAGAGATAAAGAGGTTGTTGCAGAAAGTTAGAACTACCAGTCTATCATCAAATAGGCAAATTAGAATTCATTGCACTTCTTGTGTTTCATTTATGTGATCCTATTCTTTTAGGTTATTTTGGAGGGAATAAATTCTTTATAAATTTGAAAAATAGTTATGTTATAATTTGTCCGATCAAATTTTTGAAAAGCCAAAAATACTTATTTTTTAAAAAATGATGATCATATTAGTATTTGATCAAGCTTTTAGATAAAAACATAATTAAATATTTTCAAGTTGTGACGGAAGTTTTCTTTTTCAAAAGTTAAAAGAATCTTTTTTCCTGCCAAAAATATTTTTGGAACACTGATCAAACATAAGGTATTGCTCTAATTAATACCGATAAAAGTATTTTTTTTGTTTTAAGTTGGTAAGTCAAACACAAACTATATTCTCTAAATTTACTTTTCAAGATAAGTTATTTTGAAAATTTTGATCAAATAATCTACTCTATTAAACTTCCTATTTAATTTGCTTTTTAATAACATACTTTTATGCCATGGTATATTGCTCCAAATTAAAGTATTACAAATGTTACAACATATTTACAATCTCTCTTTTTTCAAATGAAACAATCACGGTAATAAATATTATTTTGTCTATGTAAAATATCATTAGTGAAAATTATATATTATCTTTGTCTCTAACTTATATTTTCTAACTTAAAATTTACCATGAATTTGTAGATAGAATATTTAAACTTTTTTTAAAATAAAATTTATACATTTGATAACTATGTATTCAGATAATTTTATTTTATTGAGTAGAATAGATGAGACTTTAATAGAAAGTTGACAACTAAAATCAGAAGAATATATGTTATTATTATACCTTTTTGGTTGGCATCTCCAAGCAAGACTACAGAATCTGTGGTAGGAAGAATTTGAAAAAGTTGACAAAGACCAGCAAGGAAGTAACAAGCAAAGCAGTTGGCAACAATATATGTGAAGGGAATATTAGCTTCTTCAATGGCTTTTCTCACACACATTTTATCATCAAATGTTACTCTTCCTGGTTGCAATGCATCTAACATTCTTGATGAATCTGATCCAAACTCAGAAGGCAAGAATCTCTGCACAATTACAACATTATTATTATTATCGATCATCATTGTCACTAAATAAAATAATCTAATCATGTGATTAGGAGATTACAGGTTCAAGCTTTGGAAACAGTTTCTGGTAGAAATGCAAGGTAAGACTGACTAAACCCTTGTGGTCGGGTCCAGGGGCGGACCTAGGAAAGAGGGAGGGGGTTCATCTGAACCCCTCGATGAAAACTTACACGGTATATATAGGGTAAATTTTTTTATATTTACACACACACATATTAAATTTAAACCTCTTGAATAATAAGCAAAATTTAGCAAAGTAGTAAGTCTTCTTTTAAAAGTATTATTTTTCAGCTTCTCTTAATTATTCCTTGTAATTTAATTTCGCATCGGGAAAGCCAGTCCAATATTTCACTTTATTTTTTAAAAAAAAAAGTGTTGAAATAATAGTAGATTATGTATTACTACTTTCTTTGAAAATTGTTTTTGTTGGTTTATTCACACGTTTAGACTTTTATATATAGAAACCCCTAACTGAAAATTCTGAATCCACCATAGGTCCGGCCCTTCCCTCGACCTTGCACATAGCGGAAGCTTTAGTGCATCCTACTTGCCCCATGCCTATTATAAATATAGAATTAGCTATTGAATTTATAGATAATCCTCAGCTGATTCATCACTATATAGCTCTTAGCTGATTAGATTTCTTATAATCCATCACTAATTCATACCTAAAGTGATTAGTAAGAAATTTTGTTGTTTAATTGTGAAACTTTTAAATAAAATAAATCAAATCCACTCATTTTTCTGTTATAAAAAAAGAAAAACACCAAGGCGTGATACATACAAGGCCTTGTGTTAGGATGTTTCATTTAAATATTTGAATTAATTTAGTCATGTACCATTGAACACCTCAACTCGTAATAAAATACTAGAGTAATTAAATTTTTTCAATTTAAATGTGTCGAAAAAACTTTTATATGTGTTTTTCTTCATCTATAGTTAAGTTAATCACATACAGTGATATATTTAATTATATGCATCAACGTCCTTAAGTAGAAAATGTAGGAGTTCTACAACTTGTTAAGGTGATAGGTGAATGAGAATAATACGCTAAAAAAAATTCAAAATTTTAACGAAAAAGAGTCTAATTAAAACATTCAATTAAAACAAAGCTAAATTCGAGTATCCAAATAAAATATTCTGACAAATCTAAGAAGGTAAAGTCGTCTATCCTATTAAACCTCCAAAAAAAAAGTTTTAATAAAAGATGGAGAATATTTAGACCTTTATATTTCCAGCTTCTTTAATGGCTTCAACAAGTTTAAGCTGAAGCAATATCTGATGGCTACGACCATACACACCGGAGATGGCACAGATAACGATGTCGACGAGTTTCACGGCGTCTACGAGGCTCCGATGATCATCAAAAGAAGCATGAACAAGATGAGCTCCTTGGCCCTTGCAGTTTAAAAGAAATAAGCATTTCAATTTTTTCAATATTATTTGCAATTTCTGGACGTTGTAAAATATAAGTATCATGACCACTTTCTAAACTTGCTTTCACTAATCTTTTCCCTAAGAAACCTGTTCCTCCCACAATTAAAACTTTACTTTTTACCTTTTTTTTTTTGGAGTATAGTTTTTTGTTTTATGAATTTATATGCACAAAGAAGAAAAATGGATGATTATATATAAAGCTTGTACAAAATGTTAGTTTTTTTTATTTTTGTTTGGTTGGTGCATGGTTGGTGGAGCCATGGTACGTACTACAATCAAACATGTATAATTAGAGTGAAAGTATTTGTTGGAAAATTTTGTTGATGTTAATAAGTGACTATTTTTACTAAGGGGTAAAGAATTAAATTTACGAATTAATTGAAGGGTGTTCGACATCTACGATATATTGATTTTTTTTAAAAAAAATTATTTAAATTATATATAAATATTATAATTTTTCGCCGGAAAAAATTCTAATGAATAGTTCCGAATCGGATGTTAATAGAGAAGTGTTGCTATGTACTATATTAAGTAACGTTAGTTTAGATTTTGTTTAATTGTTATAAATAAAAATATGTGAAAAAGTTGATTTAATGATTTTGTGTATCAAGAATAAGGAATATATTTGTTAATAAGTGTAATATAAAAATGAAAAATTAAAGTATGGATGTGAAAAAGACAAATATCTCAATCATTTCTTAAGAAAATATGATCATAATTGGTGGACGATAGTGTGTATGTGTGTATATATAAGTGTAATATAAAAATGGATGTGAAAAAAACAAATATCTCGATCATTTCTTACGAAGACATGATCATAATTGGTGGACGATTATATATATATATATGATTTTTTTTCTTTTAGATATTCATACTTAAAATTTGCTCTCTACATGATATCAATGATGATTATTATAGATATTTTAATATTTATAATATATTTCTTATGAAATATAATTTATATATTACATAACGTTTAAATATAATTGTTATAGAAGGATAAATTTTACAAAAGAGAGTATCATTATAATAAATGTCACTATTATCATAAGAAGTAGAACGTTGTTATAGAGAAATAAAATATAACATGAACAATTGATTCGAGAGAAGTCAGATCATTTGTCATAACGGATGGTTGATAATTAATCGTATTAAGAAACTTTAAAAATGAAAAATATTTGTTTAACCTAACATATTTTACAGTTGTAATTTGATAAATGACTACTAATTTTATACTCCTAAATTTTTATTTACTGATTGACATATTTTTGTACGTAGAAATGACGTGTTTGTTAAAAATTGAAAGCCTCTAGAAAGTGTTGTTGGTAATTAAATACGTATTTAAGTTAATCTCAGTATCTTAAACTCTATTTTCAGAGGCAATTGTTGAAAAAATGCTCATTACAACAATCCCCGTTGTCGATCTAAATATTTAATTATTAGCAAATGAAATTGAGGGACCTACCCACATGCAAATGAGTAGTTTATGATAAAAATCACAACAATATGAAAATGATGGACAAGTGTGTAACATCACGGTAGGTAAGAGGTTATGGAGATTGCGAATAAGAATAAAAGATTAATAAATGATTCGGAATCATCCATTTGATTTGATGATAGCATATATAGAGTATTGTATTCGTCATTGTATTAGATTTTTTATGTAGTTTTTGATTTTGATGTCTGATATTATTTGTGGTTTACTCAGTTTAGATGATTACATCTTCTTCTTGTTATAGTGCCTTGCATAATGTTGTTTACCATGACTTACCATATTTCTCTTCACTATCATCATCTTCTTCCGAAAACCACCTCTCTATTTTGGACAGGTAATAGTAAGGTCTCTATACACTCACTCTGTTTTGTGAGATTTTATTGATATATTGTTGTAATTGTTGGGGTGTGCTTCCTATGAAGGAAATAGTTTTTTTCCTAAAAATGTATTTTTGAAAAATATTTTATAAGAATTTTTTTTTTTTTACTTATTTTCTTGTGTTAGATAGAAAAGTAAAAATTACTATCCTAAAAATATTTATATATAATTTAAAACTAATACTGTGGAAAGTGAAAGAGGGGGGAGATAAGGGTGGTGGAGAGGCTGTGATAAAGATTGGTTATGTTTAAGAGTGGAGAGAACATGCAATCAATATGAAATATTATGACTAGTAAAATTTGTTTCCTCAGAGAAGTCACTTTTTTTATTTGTAAGGAGTTTAATTTATTAGAAAGAGTTTTTTTTTAAAACATGTATCAACAACAATAACATACTCAGTGCAATATAAAAAGAATAGTTTAGCGACCTTACCCTTGCCTTTTGAGGGTAGGGAAGCTATTTTCGACACACCATTAGCTAAGAAATTAAGATGTATCCTTAAATATAAATAAGCTGTGTTTTTTTATCTGATAGTGTCCTGTTCCAATATATTGTCAATAAACAATTCCTTGTACTATAAATGAAATAATTTACATGGTGTTATAAAATTAAATAAACTGAAAGAAGCTTACTAGAAAATTAGACTAGAAATTAAAGAAGGAATGAAAGAAAAATCGTATCCTTAAATCTCCTTCTCACATGGCTTTATATAGCCATATATTTT
>JAOTQR010000100.1:18476266-18496917 GCA_025774065.1 Solanum ossicruentum
ACACCATATGTCTTGAACTATATCAAAGGATCTCTATATTAAAGTTAAATACAATTCTGTTACAATAAAATTCAATATAATGTTTATTAAATGTACATGAATTTTTTAGACATTTGAGATTACATGTTTTTTTAAAAAAATATATATATAAATGATTATCGAATAAAGAAAAAGATATTACTATGAATATTAATCAAACACTTACTTTTTTATGAGCCTAATTTGTGAGCAAGATTCAAAATACTTATCCTCAAAATAGTTAATTATAAATATAAATTCAGATTAATTTTATTATATTTATATCCTAAAGGTGGAATGGCTAGAGAATGTGAAAATATAATAACCAATACGAAGTTATATTTGAAAAACGTAAAAAGATGAAAATGTGTAAAATAAAAATTCACTTACAATTTCGTATCCCGAAGAAATTTCATCTTGTAACTATGACAATTTACATACTTCTCAACAAAAAAGAAAATGATTATGCATGAAATAATAAAGAATACAAATATATGAATTAGCAAGCATTCTTACAATTACAAATTGATAATGAAAATTTTACAAATTATGCGAACTAACCAAATGTAGAAGGAAGATGATCACAAATTTGGATGAAAAGGAGAATATATAATGTTGTTGGTGAGTATCTTTGATAAACTCTTTACTTCCCCTACTTATTACAAATTAAAATTGGAGGTTATCTTAACTCTTCGTCACCCACATTTAGTACACAAATATTATGATTGTATTATAATTATTTCATAATTAATTAATTCTAATTCAAATTGAAGGTTATCTTAGACTCTTAACTATCTCTATTTAGTACATAAATATTATGATTGTATTAGAATTATCTAATATTTAATTAATTAATTAAGTATTATATTAAATTTAGTTCAAAGGTAAATTGTCCAACTTTTAAAGTTAGGAGCTTCACATTTTTAATAATATATATATATATATATGATGATATGATAGGATGGTCAAATCATACTAATTTAACATGATTAAATGATAAATTAAAACTTCGACAAAAGATAGCACGAGATATAGAGCATCTCATGTTCACTCAAAGTACAAAGAAGATTTTTTTTCTCCACATCTAATTTATTCTACTTATGAATTTTTAAGACGAGAGCTTCCAAGAAACCTCTCTACCTCTATGAGGTAGTGATAAAATCTACGTATATTTTATCTTCCCCAGACCTCACTTGTAAAATTCCACTAGATATTATGTTGTGTAGTTTTTGGGAGGGGTGTGGATTTATCAACTATATTTGAACATACATCCATTATTGACTTGATGTAAACATCGAATACGGCAAAGAATTATAACTGCAGATGCATAAAGTTACCAAATGATTCAAAACTTAAGAAGAAACAAGATGGAAGAAATCAATGAAACATTTGAGAAACACACAGAAAAAATGGCTTGGCTACAAATGCAGCTGATCAAAGATGTACAATGACCTCTATCCAAAAGAATAGTCAAAACAGATAGAAAAGAATTAAGCTATTTTTAGAACTTTACAATATTAGGATCTAAAATGAACCATGTAAGCACCACAATCTTTCTATCATCATGTTGACTATATCATCACCTTGAAGGTGTTTCTGATGGCTGACTATTCATTGCAGAACTTGAGGGAATAGAAGGCATAGCTCCATTATCTTGAGGCGATGAACTGCCCCACTTCGGCTCTGCATCTGATGGCTCGATCACATGCACTGCACCATCACTCATACCAAGCGCGAACTGGTTTGGATCAGATGGATGTGCTGCTATCACTACAGGAAATGCAGCGCTGCTGCCACTGCTTAAACAAGTGAAATTCAGATTAGTTGGCTACAGTTACGAAATAATACACTCTAAATTCAGATAAGAGCAACGAGCAAGACACTATGTCATGTCACTATGTACAAAAACTTGTCCCCTTCTTCACCAACTATAAGCAGAAATAGAAGTCTTACCTTCGTTTTGACAAGAACTTTCTAGCAAGTTAATTTCCATCAAAATCGTCCTCCATATAACATAAAGTGTTATGGGGAAATTGATCATTTCTTCTTTTAGAATTTCATTTTCTTTTTGAAAACATATGCAAGAAAATCATTTTCCGTTACACTCGGATACCATTCTAGAGTACGATATCTCCCAGCAGCTAAGTTGGCGTCCAAGCAAAAGCAAGTCCCAAGAAACCACTTAAGATCTGGCATCAGCCTTTAGGAATCATATACTATAGTATATCATTCAACGTAAAGATAGAAATATGAACGTTTTGCTTGCTTGGAATAGAGTACAGTTACTATTCAGGGTCTGTTTTACATGTTTGATAAATCTTGCTATAGGAAACTATCCGAGGACCACAGTTATATGTTGGTCTCTCTGCTCATCTATCGTTGAACTTATGTGTTCTTTGGATTTTCAAGGGGGAATGGTTAAGGTTGGACCTAGGCTTGGAAAAAGTCGAACTCAGGATCTCCGAGCTGAGTTACAGCTCGAATACGTGACCAAGTGGCCTTCTGAATTTCTCCTTTCATTTACGCACTCAAAGTTCCCTCGGTTCAATCCACTAATGTAAGCCTGCAGTACTACTGTAGAAAAGGAGAGAGGTGTAGCCACGCGAGCCCACGAACTCTCTAGGACATGGTTACACATCAAGCTTAATTTTGAAGCATCTAGAGCAAATCAAAGCCCCATTAGACAGCCACTCCAACTCCATTATCCGTCACTATTGTCCAAAACATGTGCAACACTACCCATTTATATGCATTAAAATAATGAATCGATCAAAGCATAGCATGACTACCTGCCAATTGAAGGTAAGTAAGCTGAGGGTGCAATTCTACATCGAAGTCTAAGACTGTCTGCATCAAATATTCCGATTGCACCATCACCAAATCCAGTAAATATCAGCAGGCCATCACATGAGTATATAGCACTTGAAATGGGAGCAGAAAGTGATTCTCTTGGATACCACTGCAACCAATTAACGCGTCATTTATATTAGGAATAGGAAAAGTAAGAAACTTAAGAGTCAAAGTTTGGGGCCATGATAACGAATGTATCGTGTTCATTATAAAATATGCCACATGAAAGTTCTCTTTTGTTGAGCCATGCAAGCAATATATATGCAGCTACATTGCCAAAGTATGTAAAGCAGGAAAGAAAATAGAAACTAGGAAGAGCAAAAAAATGTCAAGACGGTAAAAGAATTAACAACTAACTTTTAAACGGGAACACAAAGAACACAGACAATTGCATTGGTTCCAGCAATTCTGGTTTAGCATTGCCATAATAGATCCTAAATACTTGAAATACAGCACACCTTTATAATACGGGAAAACTTACCCCAAACAAAGAAGCATGAATCAGTACAATCGCAATTGAAGAGATGAGAATGATATACTGATAAGTGGAGTTAGCCTAAAACACCTGCTTTCTGCGGAATTGATACAAATTCTATGTGCACATTTAACGATAAAATACAATATATTAATGTGTAGACTTACTGAACGTTGACATTCAAGTTGGGTATCATAGATACCAATTTGGCTTTCATGAACGACTAGTATATGAGATTGGTCATTATGGAATTGGACTCTAGTTTCGCCAACTAAGGGAGCTTGGTGACCTGGCGGCAGTTGTATAGGCCTTGCTTTTTTCTTCTCCCAGCCATCAACACTCCAGATACATAGCTGCATCACAGAACAAGCAGCAAATATTCTGCCATTAGGATGTCATTGAAATTATACAACATTACTGCTATAGCATCGACACGGCAAAATTGAGAAGGAAGCACCATTGCCCACCCTAAAGAAACAACAAACTAAGATTCATGCATAAACGCAATCCATAAATCCAAACAGTACCAACAGTGCTGTCCCTTGAAAAAGGAAATGCATACAAGAGACGCAAAATTCAAAGAGGAGAACACCACCAACTTGCCTGTGCATCTGCACCTGAAGACACCAGTACTTTCAAGCTCTGCGAAAAAGCGAGGCCTGTGATCCGTTTCTGGTGACCCTTGAGCTTGATTTTGACCTATGACGTAAAATCATAAAGAGGCAAACAGAAAAGATCTGTTACCACAAAAATCTAGTGCGCAAGCGGGAATAAGGGGAAAAAAAACAAAGTTGACAAGTATATAAGGTTGAAAGAAGTGGAATTAAATAAGCCTCTAGCTTTGATATCCATGGTTCCATATATTCCTGACCTGATAGTATGTTTACTTTGAGGTAAGGAGTAAAAAAATGGTTAGTTTTGTGAAATATTATGATTAATATCCATTTGTCTAAGATAACAGATAAGTAAAGGTTTTATACTTTCATGCTTCCATCCAGTTTTAATTAATTCATAATGCTGATGGGGAGGCAACCCAACCCTCCATGTTTCCCAAATGAGTGAAATGAATCTCATCCCTCAAGATTTACCTCCACTCCAACAGTACCTCCTCTTTACAATCCAAAACCAAACAAAGCATAAGAACATTGTCCAACTTCATAATCTAAACTTCACTAAAACAATGAAGTTTACGTAAACTCATAGTCATAGTTGTCAGTAGGCATATTTAAAGACAAACATCCATGATGATATTCCCAACATGCATGGCTAATGAGCATTGTGAACAAACAAGAGGAGAAAGAGGAGAACATAGAAGCTACAAAATTAAGTTTCGGTATCAGAATAAACGGTGACAATCCAAATAAGCAATTCTGTTCCTTCGAAATGAAATGTGCAACCTAGGACCAAGACATAAAAAGGGAAAAAGTACCTCATCAACCCTAACATTGTATATCTGGATAGTGGAGTCCTCCATTCCTACAGCGATAACATTGTTATCTTGAGGATGAAATGCCAAATAGGTGGCTGCAGGGGATGGCGGCATGAAAGTTGTCATCACCTAACCAGAGTTCATGTATCAGTTTAGACAAACCAATTTATCACCATCAAAGAAGAGACAAGTCAATTCTGTACATAATGATAAAAAGTTGACAAACGTCAAGTTTAAGAACTAGACGAGATCATCATCCACACCCTTTCCCAGAGAGGGTCAACAAACCTTAAAAGTCATCATGTTAAACAAGGAGACCTTCCCACCAGAAGCAGACATGACATAAGAATCATTTTTAGATAAAGCAATACACGCAGCCGCATCTTCAGCTGATTTCGCATCACCAACATCATTAGACATGAGTGCTCCATTTGTTGGCTGCCACAGCTGTGGAACAACTGCCGTGGAGGACTGGAAGAAAAAATTAAGGATAGCAAACAAGTCAGAATTTTCTGACAAGAAAAAACAGTGAGATTTTGATGTGAGACGTATGGATACTCCAACCTTTCCAGATGGATTTCGCTCATTTCTCTGCCATTTCCATAGCTTATGAATGGCATTAGAGCCTAGTGCCAGCACAGAAAGCCCAGAATTGGTATAGAGCAGCCGCAGCACCTGCCATCATTACAATTCAAATGTCTTTAGGTTGCTGATAAAGACTGTTAATCGAAGAAGCTTTTTGTGCCTCAATAATACTAATAGCAACAATTCATATTCCACCAAGAAAGACATAAACATGCAGAAGGAGATTCCTACACTAGTCTCCAGGAAAATTAAGAGTTGTTACAGATCTAAGCAAGCAAACAAAAAAATGGTACATCTGATAGTACAAGCTATAAATGGGATTGGAAGCAGGTGAATCAAATGGATTAAATAGTCTCCCCACTGTCAAGTATTCTATATTGGTAAACAGGGCGCCCGTTGGTTTCTTCTCTCCTCAAAATGGACTAAGACAAGCGGACCCTCTCGCCCCTTTTCTGTTCTTACTGGCCATGGAAGGTCTTAGCAAAATATTGGACAAAGCAATTCTGTCACTGGATTGAAGCAGACCAAACCACTCTATTAGTTTCTCGCCTGCTTTATGCAGATGCCCTTTAATATTCTGTGGGGCAGAAAAACTCCAAGTGTAGTATCGAAACTAAACTATTATGCTCTTTAAAATCATCTCAGGGCTCCATATCAGCATTTTGAAGAGCAACATTAATCCAGTAAGTGTAGTACCTAATCTGGATGAATTGGCAGATATAATGGCCTGTGAGATAGGTTCTTTTCCAAGAACCTTTCTAGGTCTGCCTTTGGGAGCACATAATAAAGCAGAAGAAGTCTGGAACGGAGTGATAGAAAAAGTGGAGAAAAGCTTAGGGAACTGGAAAATGCAATACTTATCCACAGGAAGAAGGTTAACACTCATCAACAGTGTTCTGGATAGCATAACTACGCATACTATGTCCTCATACCAATGCCTTCCAAGTGTTGAGTAAGTTGGACAAGCTGAGAAGATCTTTTTTCGGGGAAGGGAATAATGAGGAGCATAAAAGACATCTGGTGAAATGGGAAAACATGATACTACCCTAAGGATCAAGGAGGATTAGGCATTAGAGGTTTAGCAAATATAACAAGAGTTTGCAACTGAAATGGTGGTGGAGATTCAGCCAAGGAGAATCAACCCTATGGAAGGAGGTGGTTAATGCCAAATATGGAAGACAAGACAACTAGTGCATACCAATGATCCACATGGAGTGGGACCTTAGAAACACATTAACAACCTGAAAGGCAAATTCTTTCAAGAGGTGTCCTTCAGGATTTGGAATGGCACAACTGTCAAATTTGGGAAAGACAAATGGTTACTCAATCTTCCATTGAAGGACTCTCATCCAAAGGCTTTTCTTAACAGCTACACACCCAGATTCAACAGTTGCAAACAACAGAGAAAGCAACTTATGGGACTTACGCTTCAGAAGGAATCTGCAAGATTGGAAATTGGATGAGTTCTTTGATTTATACAGTTGCAGGAAGGTTGCTCATTAAATCCTCAAATACCAGACAGTCTAAGATGGAATGATTCAAGTAAAGGAAATTATTCAGTCAAAGAAGGCTACAAAAGACTCAACAGCCCAAATGTCTTAACAGAACACTGGCCTTGGAAACTGAATTGGAAGACTAATCTCCTTCCAAAAATCAAAAGTTTCACCTAAATCGCTCTTCTAAATGCTACTCTCACTCTAGATAATCTCAAGAAGAAGAATTTTCAGATAGCCAATTGATGCTTCATGTGCCATCTTACAGAAGAGACAGTGTACAGTGAACCATTTGTTTTTACAACAATGCCCTGTGGCAACAGGTACTTGGTCCATGTGTTTCGCAATTTTTGGCATCAGCTGATCAACCACCACTCACCCTAAAAGAAGCAGCTGAAAGTTGGAGCCTGAGAAAAGTGGATAGATCCATTAAGAAAATCTGGCAAATTGTACCAGCCTGTGTATTTTGGTGTATATGGATGGAAAGAAACAGCGGGTGTTATGATGGGATTCAAGTCCTAACTGCTCCTTAAAACAAAAGGTTTGATGAGTCTTTTTAGTTGGAGCAACCTTTCCCTGTAAATGATGTCATTCCCCTTATTTCATTAGCTTCCCCTCAATGGCTTAACAGCCCTGAGCTTTTGTTTTAGGTTTTAACTCCCAGATCCTAACTGATTTTTGTTGTCCTGGTGTTATCACCTATTTCTCTTTGTAAACTCTTGCGTCTTCTTGATGCTTTTAATACAACCTTTTAATTCATCAAAAAAAAAAAAAGAGGTGGTCAAACAATTCAATGGTAGAGCAAGCCGAGAACCTAGGCCCAAGTTTCTGTAACCCTTCATCAAAAAAGAGTTTCTGCGTACTTGGCCGCGAAAAAGAATCAAGCCCTCACATGAGAGAGCATATTCAAGATATTAATCAAGTAAATAAAAATCGTCTTTTTTCTAAGTCTTTTACATGAGAGAGCGTATTTGAGATATAATCAAGTAAATAAAAATCGTCTTTTCTAAATCTTTTACATGAGGTAGTCGCATAATCAATTCAACAAGGAGCATGACAAAAGATGCCACCAAATTTAGTCTTCAAAAGAGAACCTACGAAAAGTCAGTGAAACTAAAAATGTAGATGAAGTTTTATAACAACCTTGCTGGCTGACAGAGGGTCAGGCAACTTTAACGTTTTAAGTTGGGATGAGTCAGCAATGTCAGAGAATTTCCAGCTTTTAATCTTGTCCATATTTTCTGCAATTCTAGGTTTCACATCAGGAACTCTGCTGCTTTCCATGGTGGCCTATTGATATGAAAAGCATCATATTAAAATATAATAGAATCATACTTCAAACAACAAGGTCAGGAAACACCCTGCATTTCCCTGTCAAAGGTAATAAAGAGAGGAGGGTGGGGGGGACATGGCAGATAAATACCAGATTGCCAATAGACATTGATTGCTGAATCCTATCACTACGTTCAATGATTTGAGGTGCCGACCCAGATATATTAGGAATTGGACCTAGGGAACCAGCAATTGGTGGCTGCAGAGTGCATCAGGATTAAAGACAACAATTATACTGGTAGTATGAATATGACAATTTAAATTAGTCAAGGACCTTGTATAGCAAAATAACTATACAAGCCCACATAAAGATCCATATTACCTTAACATTGACATCAGAAAGAGCACGAGAACCCTCAAATGCCCTGCTCTCCAGCATCCTCAGCATTCGCTGCCCATCAGCATTTGCCAGAACCTTGATTCCATTATCACTAGTCGTGACAGCAAGCAACGAGCCTTCCTTATTGAATCTTAGTCTAGGACTGGCCTGGAAAGAAAAATGGAGTTCAAGAATTCTCAGTTTCAATAATGTCAATCAAACAAATGAATTCAAGTAACAGCAATACTAACAGGCAGTCCACCATCGCCATCAGTAGCTGTAAGCATGTTGGTATTATCCATTTCCCAAAACTTTATCTGGAACTCATCACCTGCGGCTAAGAAACGATTTCTCGTTGTGTCGAACTGCACAACACCTAATGAACGCTTTCTAAAGCCAGAGAATGTCCTCTTGATTGCTCCTTCACTCTCATTCCACTCTACAAGGTGGGATTCACCTTCTTTACTTGTTCCACAAGAGAAAAGTCTGAAAGAAGATGGGAAAAGTTAAGAATCACTACATAAAAAATCAAAGCAAACAAGTTTGTCTTGTTCAGAGATCTTTCTCAAAAAAGTGTCTTGTTTTTTTCTTTTTTTTTTTCCTCGATGACCAGGGGAACCCGCAGCCACTACCCTTTGGGGTGTGCACTGGGTAAACCCCTGCTCCTATAAAATAGCTCGCAACAAACCACATGGGAGAGGTAACCCACACTAGGCAAGGACTTTCTAGGTTTGTAACATAGGCTCAGGGGGCTTTGGTGTGATATTTTGGGAAAATAATTACTAAAGGTCCTCCTTGAAACTGCGCTTTTCCACACGTTTGCCCCACCAACTCTATTCCTTTCACCTTATAACAACTATCATTCTAGCATTGGTATGGCTCCATTTGAGGCCCTAGGCGTTGTAGGTCATTGGTTGGGTGGTTTGAAGTGGGAGAAATGGCTTTGTTGGGTCCGAATCTGGTTATGGAGGCCCGGTGCGACAAACTCGACCCATAAGGCAAACCCCTTGCTTTCACTGGCAAGAGGTTTCAAACTTGAGACCTCTAACATGTAAGTCCCAAGCCTAAACCACAGGGCTACCCCGAAGGGTTAAAAAAGTGTCTTGTAGGCCTTTTTACAATTCTTTTATCATGGCACCTTTGAGTATAAAACTCACCATAATAAGTCCTCCAATGGCTTCATGTTTGGCCTTAGGGAGCCCATAACTTTAGCCCTTGTTCATTTTTTTGGGCAATGGTATGTTAGATGGAGTACTGAAGAAAGGACTTCTTAAAATTCTTAAGAATTTGAGAGAGTTCTGGAAAATCTACCAAGGGAGCACTCTACTAGGAGTATGTTTGCATTCAAAAAATAATACCATGAAGAATATTGAAGTATGTGACCATGTCATTCAAAAGCTTAAGTTGTTTGAGAGAGCACACTTTGATAATGAGTGACATAAGACCTACGATACCATGTTGAAGTGTGTGACCATCTAGCTAGAGTCTAGAGAGAAACCTCTATATATTTAGTGGATATTTAGATTAACTTTATTTAAGTAGTTTTGGGGGGAGGTGATCAGACAAAATATGGCGAAACTTGATCTCACCGAGGACATGACCTTAGAAAGGAGTAGGTCGCGAATTAGAGTAGCAGGCTAATTGGTTGGTACGGTTAGGTAGATGTCTGGCCTTGGGGTATAATAAGAGTAGTCGTGTTTTATATCATGCGTTGTCTTTAATATACATGTTGATGTTACCGTTATATTATGTTGATTTACACACTATCATGTGCTTTGTGTTGCTAGTCGTCCTTTCTGTTTCCATTTCTTTTCCTTCTCATTTTTTCATATCTAATTTATCCTGCTTATGGGTTTTTGAGACGAGGATTCCCAGGAAATAGTGTTTCTACCTTGTGAGATAGTGGTAAGGTCTGCGAACATTCTACCCTCTCCAAACCCCACTTGTGGGATTCCACTGGGTATGTTGTTGGGCTTTTAAGCTCTTTTTTATTATTAAAGGTGTTTGGGAAAGACAAAAGTACTTTTAAGCACTTAATTTAGGCCAAAAAGTACAAAAATAAGTTAAACACCAAAAGTTGGGTTTGGCCAACTTATGCCTTTTGGCTTTTAGCTTATAAGCTACTTTTAAAAAGTCAATCCAAACACCCCCTTAATCATGTCTTTCAACAAAGAAATCAAAATTAGAGCTAAGAGGAGGAAGACCAATGAAAGCACAAACAGCAAAGGAATTAAAGATGATTGAGTTCAATACGAATTATGGCAGGTAAAGACAAATTTTTGTTAACGTATGCCAAAAAAAGCTATGTTTTGTGAGTTGGAGTGCACGCAGACTTAACAGCAGGAAAGAAAGTGAGAAATATTGAACTATTGACTCAAACATAGAGAGCTGCCATTTACTGTTTGCAAAAGACTAAACATAGACCGCTGGGACATAAACTCAGTTCAAAAAATCTGGGCAAATACATGGCTAGAATATGCTGACTTTTAGGACACAAAATGAAATTAAAGTTGACCAAGAAAGCAGGCTCACAGCCAGTAGTAAGGTCTGGATAAACAACACTATATATGGCTTAGCTAGATCGAAGGATTTTCAATCGACATGGATAGCAGCAACTCTGTACATATTTTTCTCATGCTTTATACTGATATTTTGTGACGTTTTTCTTGATGAAGTCAACCTAGAGTAGGCAGTTAAGCATCTCAGAATTATACAGTTGGTTTATTTAAGGCTTCTAGATAGACTATAATCTCTAATACAACCATCTTTATCCCGTAAATGACATATAAAACATTTCTTCCCATAAAGGTGGTGTCCAGGCCAGCTTGTGCACACCTCGACAACTCAATCAGGTACCTATTCCCCCCTACCCCCCTTCCCCAAATCATCATAAGTACTAGGTAACTTTGCCCACCAAGGCTGAGTAGATAGGAAGAAATCACCTAATGGTTTTTGTCTCTGCCGGATGCAGAACATTCATTAGTTAGCAGAAATTATAGGTTTCGGAGTTGGTTCCTTCCCTACCACTTAACTTGGCATCCCCTTTGGACTAAAGTCAAAACACAAGGATGGGACTATATGGCAGGGACAAGACAATATCGCTCATTTTGAGGAAGAGTTGTCCACAGTGGGTTCTAGATAGCTACCAATATATGTCATGTCTCTTTGTCCATTACCTCTTGAAGTTGAAATGAGACCTAACAACTTTAGAAGGAAGTTCCTTTGCAAAGACAACAGGGACAAAGATACATTTCCATTAAACAAAGGGAGTCCAGTGATACTACCAAAGAAAGTGGGAGGTTTCGGTATATTCCAAAGACAGTACAATAAGAACCTATCATTTAAGAGACACCAGACATTTGGCCAAGAGTCTAAATATCCCACTGCTGATTATTAGAGTTCTTAAAACTTGGTGCAATGGTTTGGAGAGTATTAGGAACCTATGGAAAGATTTTCTTAAACTTCCAATTCCTAGTACGGAAAGCGGATGAAATTGAGATTTTGGCATGATGCTTGGGCTGGTCATACCTCGCTAAACTGTTCAGTTTTGAACTTAATACTGAAGGGTAAGTAGCCCAATTCAGGTCTCGATCTGAATGAAACCTATCTTTCAGAGAGGACTTTGAAAATTAAGATATACACAGATCAGCCAGCTAGCAGCTCTGCATATCAAATAGGAAATGAAAGACTCAATAACATGGAAACACCTGAAAAATGGAAAATATTATTGTAAACTGGTTTTTTACATCAATCTTGGATGGAGCCAAAGATTCACTATTTTTTGACTTTGGGATATGATGGAATAAAGTAAAATGGCTCTTTAAACTGTCTGCGCTTCTTTCAATTGTGAAGTAGCAGTTAGTCAATGCAACTTTCGACGCTCATCATGGGTCATCCGGAACAGTCGCGCTATGTTTTTAAACATAGGGGTCAGGCTGCGTACATCCGACCCCCCTTACCCCGCAATGGGCGGGAGCCTTTGAGGCATTGGGGTAATGTTGTTATTGATGTTGTTGTATTATTGTAAACTGGTTGTAAATTGTAAGTGTCAGAATGTCAGTTTGAACGGTAAAGCTGGCTGTAAATTGTTGTGCTCCTCCATTTAACAGCCTATAGAATGATCTTGGAATCTATCTGGGATATAGATCACTTCCCATAGTTGTTTGTCTTAGTCCGGTTGGGTCTCATAAAAGCCTGATTGACACAAGTTAGCCAACAAAAAAGAGGTGATTTAGGTATGAACAGAATGGGAAGATATAAACCATCATTTGATTCAGCATCAAATTTCTGGACAATCTAGAGTATGTTCCTAAACTCAACTCAAGGAATTTACTGAGTTGGACCATGCGAAAGCTGAGCACAAAAGACGGGAGGATATGGTTCACTACTCCAGCAAGTGTTTTGGGTGACTGGCTAAAAAGAATCATAGGTGCTTCAATGGCAGGAGAAACCTGTCCATAGACCTTTTTTTTATAAGGCGAGTAGAAAACTTGTTCATACCAGTTAAAATTTTTTGTGCTTTGGGTTTTTGGCATTACATGCTGAATGCATATGATATGTACAATCCGCTTGAATCCTTCTGTTCTCAAAATTTATGAAGAAAATCCAGGTTTGTGTAAGCTGTACTAGTCTTCACTTCCTTCATGCAGTTTTGGTGGAATAAAAATATTTTACTTGCCAAAAAGTACAAAGAGACAAAATGAAAGTGTAGAATGATAACACAAAAAAGAGGAATAGAGTGCATTATCCCAAATCTGAAGATAAAGAAGTAGATTTAGAATAATTATATTATAATTGATATAAGGATGGCAAAATATTTGTATTACCAAAATTTGCATCACAAGGATAAGATCTTATCAAAGAAAGAAAAGTAAGATTACATGCATTGCATAAAAATCATCAAAGTTTCCTTGTTTGAAATAAATAAGGTCACTTACTAAACAAAGATCAAATTATATTGGCTTTTCGACCAACCTGGTTCCATCAGCACTATATGCCATTGTTGTGCACCAAAGACCAGGAGCATCATAATCGACTCTTGATCCCATGCCATCATACAGCCAAGCTTTTATTTTGCCATCAATGGCCGTAGAGAAAATAAACTGCAAAATACAAATTCAGAAAATATTCAATTTTCAAACATCAAACATAATATTATAAAATTATAAGACTGCTTTCTGGACTCTCAAAGAAGCTCAGTGAAAAACGTTCAGCAGCCCAAGAGTCAATACGTTTGTGAAAAGTAACCACGGAATGCAATTGGTTCACCTGGATACTCTCTTTGTAGTGAGGGCAGACAGAATATACAGGAGCTTCATGCCCCTCAAACATATGTTGTCTACGACCACTTACTGCATCCCAGACCTGTTATAAGAAAGCAAATAATGAAGAAAATAAATCCTACGGTACCAACAGCTTTCTTCTGTTTTATAACTAAAGGAAGGAATAAAACCAATATTATGTTATCATGTCTGAGAGAAAACCTTGATTGTCTTGTCATCCCCACACGTCACTATGCAGAGTTGCTTATTAGGGTGGGAAAATGCAATATCGTTAACACCGCCAGCATGAGCATCAATCTATAACATGGAAGAATATGAAGAGTTAATAAGTTAGGTAACTATTGATGTCAGAGTGCGAGACAAAGAGACAGTGTCTTAGCAAGGCTTACTTCTAGATGCTGTCTCAATTCTCCCGCTGGGCTGTATGTATAAATTTGAACAATGTGCTTTGAAAAGGCAACACCTACAAAAAACAAAATAACAAAATCATGGGTACAATTGAGTTCCTAAAACTGCAAAAACTTATCATAGAAAATAAAAAGTGAAACAATAAAAGACCATCTTACCAAGAATAGAACCATCTGGGCCCCACACGCATCGGTTGACTGATATAGTGGCATCTTTGACCAAAGCTGACTGAATGACAAGGAGCCAAAGCATGTTAATTTGGGAAGCAAAAGTGGATCTTACAAGTTACAACCCAAAGAAGAAGAGGGAAAAATATGCTAAATTGAGGAAATAAGACTTAATATAGACATGCTCTTTCCATCCTGAATCAAGAAAAACCTATTAACAAACTCAAAAATAAGAAAAGAGAGTTCAAGGGAGCTTCTTTATTGGGGTGTACTCTGATTTATGTGAAAAAATGTTAATATGTGCTGTGAAGTAAGATAGTTCACTGAACGATGGTATGCCGAGATCAAATAATATAAAATACAATACCAAATTGTTTGGCATCTCATGATGGGACAGGATTCACACTTAAACGCCCATTTGTCCATGACTATTTTTCACTGTTTTCTGGAAAACTGTCTGGACATAATTTCCAGAATTCGGAAATCTCCCAAATGCTGTTTTCACAATTTTTGCTCCAAATCACTCAAAAAATTCAAAAACAACTCCTATTTGTATTCATGTAGAAATACAACTCCAATTTCCAAATACCATTTTCATTTCTTCTCCAAATTTCACAATTTTTATTGTTTCGCTATTTTTTTCTGGGGTGGGGTGTGGGGGGGATCAAAGAAGCAATATTAGAATTCAAAACCCGGAAGAAATTCTCACCTGGAATGGCATTGAGCATGCAGATATATCCCAAACCTTGAAGGACTTATGCACTAACCGTTCTCGAGATCCGACTTCCCAAATGCTAATGTCACCAACATTGGTACCCACTACATGGTGATACAGGAAAAGGTGGAAATTACGACCAACAGAAATTGAAAACCACGCAATGCCCCCTTCCCAACCATAGGTCTAACTTATAAAATATTCTGATAGATAACAATTTTGAATAGGAATCTGCACATAAACGCCCAATAATCATAATTATCCCTTCCCATACTAACTATAGATGGGCCAGTCAGAATCAACCTAGAAGAACAGTCTGTTGTTGTGGATGGAAATCCATGCTCATAACATTAGATCCTTGGCTAAGGTTCCGCACAACAGTTTTGGGGAGGTCATCCGGTGAATACATATTGGGAGGATGAGTTGAACCAGAAAATGATACCTGGAGAATTTTTAAAAAATGAGTTTGTTTGTCTTGTTAATCAATTCGATAATGTAATCTCGCAAACTTGTTATTCCATCATATATTTCATCTCACCTCATCAGATTGACCGGCACGCATTCGTTTCATCAAATGCTCTGAATCAGCCATTTGAAAGTCCATTCCAGGACCGCCTGGGTTAGTTCTTGGATGTTTTAGAAAGCCAGCTGATGACATTACAGTAGACAACTTTAGTTTAAGAAAAATACTAACTTTCTGGAAACGCAACCACAGTTTCCTCCAAACCAATAATAATATAACAGACCAGCGCCAGGAGCCTGCACGAGTCCAGGTGGACCAGGAGCAACAGCAGTGTGAGGCATAGAAGAGTTTGCACTTGACATCCACCCTGCGATGGCACTTGGTGAAGGTGAAACAACTGGTTGGAATGGCTGTCATAAGAAACTAAAATAGCTGAGACACCACATGGAACATAGCAAATAGTTTAGCATATAAGTAACGAGGTTGTACTGTAATAGAATAACATGTTAAATGAACTCTACTCACACTGTGAGCTCCAAGTGGAGGAAATGTCCCAGGCTTTGGAACTGGTCCAGCAAGAGGTGTATTTACAGGAGGAGGAGGCCGAGTTCCATTGTTAGAAGCGCAAGTATGATCAGTAAAAAGTGTTTTAATATCAGGATTTGGACGTGGATTCTTGCATAGCTGATGCTGCCAGTTCAGACTGAAATCCAAATGACACAAAACTCAATAATGTAGTCTCAACAAGAAATCAGATTATCACAGAAGGGGGTTGGTCTCATCCTTAAAACTATCAACAGCTAATAGTGGCGTAATAATGGAGCCCCCAAGGAATTGCTTAGCTAGGAATAGAAACTAACTTGATACGCACTTCTAATTAAGGTAATCTTTAAAGGGTGGATGGTAGATGGATCATGCCAAATCTCTTTCTCATATCATGTAAGCATACGAAGCATTAAACATCTCCATATAGATAACCTCAGTGGATTAAATGCAAGATAAAAAGCATGCATTAGCACAGAACCTTTGATTAATCAATGTCCGCAGTCGTGAAGCTTTGAAAGAAGGAAAAGCTAACTTGTCACGGAACAGAGGGTTTGCCTCAATAAGCTTTTTTAGTTCTACCAACATAATATTTCTTGCCGACTTTGTATCCCCATATTTGGAGAGCTGCTCGTTCTGCCTAGGGACACAACATAAGATTTTCAATTAATCATCGACAAAAGGAAAGAGTACACATCACGTTTCAAGCCAAAATATGGTACCTGAAATTGTCAAGAGTCAATAACTGGGTGATCTCCTTGAAGAGATCCTCATTAAAAGAAGCAAAAACTTTAAGGTCCTTCACAAGAATCTCAACTGCTTTTACTCGATCATGCCTGGCAAATATATTTCAGAAACCAACCAAATGATTAAAGTTGCTGATGAAACTTATGGAATGATTTAATGGTAAATGACATTTGAACTCACTTGTCAAGAGCTTCGAGATATTTTTGCTTTCTTATTTCAAAGAAGATCTTCATTGAATAGCGATTGTCTTCAACCTTTGTGAACCCACTTAGGTATCGCTCAACTTCATCCCATTCACCAGCTTGCACTTGATCCTCAAAGTATTTCATGTTGAAGAAGAAACCAGATTCTTGCTCCAACCTAAAGTTGATATTCATGCAATTTTATGGTAAGATGGAACATGCGAAAAGAACAAGAGAAATAATATTACATCCCCTTAAGACTTAGGAGTTAATGTCATCTAACTTACTCTCTAGACTCTAGCTAAAATGAAATGGGAGAGAGTACAACCAAATAACCCAAAGGAAACAATCCTAAGATTTCACCATTAAGCTGAAAATTCCTTAAAGAAAGTAAATTTAAATCTACTCAAGGTGATCAATTGGCTACATCAAATATCGAGTCCAATTGAAATGAGATAGGAAGGAAAAATCAATTTTAGAATACTAAAATCACATTTCGAAGGCTAAATTATATTGGCATGTGAGTTTTAATAATAAAAGGCTTGATAGAGAAACTTACTTATGAACTGTCTCCTTGAACTTCTCCTCATCCAAAAACTGGAGGATTAAAAAAACCAGTTCCCTACTCAAGAAGTTAGACATGGTAACAGCTCCAGGAACCCCTAGCCACTCCAGTGCAAATATTTGGAGGTTAATTAGCTAAAAGCAAATAAAAAGTGACCAACTTTTCCACTCTAAGTACTTAACCTAGATCACTTCCCAACAAGTGCTCAAATTTTTGAAATAATAACTGTTATAAGCCGAAAACACAATGTACCAACACCAAGGGTCCAACAAAATCACTTCAATGGTCTTTCAGCTTCCAGACCATACACATCAAACAGAAAAGCCAGTACTTCCTGCCTTCACAACCAAAATGCAATGCAATGCAAAAAATAACAAAGAACTTCTCAAATCAATGCATCCAATTCAAATCCCAAGAAGATGGGACCCCAAAACCCCAATTAAACCACCACAAAACAAAGCTCAAAACTTTCTTGGAAAATGAGCTCTCCTCCAAATACCCAAAAACCTCAAATTCCTAACACAGACTCATAAAAATCCAATCTTTAAACCACCCAAATATTAAACAAACAAACCCACTTCAATTTTCCTATAAAGAACTCATTTTTCTCAAAAACCAACAATAATGAGAGCAAAAAGGGATTCTTTTCAGATCTGGATGCATAAAATATCTGAACAAGAATGCATATGTTGAAGAGTTAGATGCTACTTTTCTTGTTTATGACAACCCACATGATGTTTAACAATGCAAAAGCTAGGGTTTTTTTTCTTCTTTTTTTTCCCTCTGTAGAAAAAGAGGACTAAATACTGAAAGGGACTTCCTTTTTTTTCCTCTTTTTTTTCTTTGCAGACAACCACCCACTACTCCTACTTCTCTTTCTTTCTTTCTTTCTTTCCCTTCTTTGTATTCCCTCTTTCTCTCTCTCTTTCCATATATATATATATATATAGATATATATGTGTGTCTACACTGTATTTTATGTGTATATCTATACACACATAGCATGTGTTCTAAATTTTTGTACTCATTGTTGCCTTTTATTTAAAGGGATGCATGGGTTTTTTTTGGGTTTTATGACTTTTTATTTTCCTTAAAAAACCACATGAGTGATGTCAAACTCTTTGCAGATTGTTAAAATGACAGCCTGGTGAGAATAAGAGAATGTCACAATATGTTGTATTGCAGACTTAAAGTTTTTTTAAAAAAATAGTTTCTCACCTAGTGTTTGTTGTCCATATTAGAGTTAGAATATATCTGAATTCATGCCGAGTAGAGCTCCATTTAGGTGAAGCACTCTCCACCAATAATTTTTCTATTTTCAGGGTTTGAACTCGAGACCTCTAATTAAAGGGATACACATATTTAATTTTAATTAGTTAATGGTTGAATATAATAGGAAAAATTGGCACACTAAGGAAGTATTTTGATTGGTTTTTTCAAGTAACTTATACAGTAAAAACCAAAAGTCATAAATTGGGAATCATAACTTTTGGCTTTGATTTTTATAAAAAAATTTCAGCTTAAAGAAAGTGTTTAAAAGTTTTTTTTGTGTATGTGTTATGAAACACTTTCAAAACTTAAGGACTTAAAAATCAAAAGGTAAAGAATACGTCAATTCAAACACCTACTAAATAATATTGTTGGTACTAATTTATATAATATAGTTTGACTTGATACGAAGTTAAATTTATGATCTAAAATAAGTCATACATATTTGAGTGATTATAAGTTATTTTATTAAAAAAATATTTAAAATTACATAATTATTTTAAAAAATTGTATTAATGAACTAAGAAATGACATAAATTGAGACAAATTGAGTAATATTTATTTTGTTTTTTTTTCTTTGGATAGCTCAAGCAAACACCAAAAGAGGAAAGATTATTTTTAACTTTTTTTCAACCAAACTGCTCTCATAATTAAATCATGTCCTTTTGATGTGATAATTATTTATATCTTTTGTTTTTATGATGAGTACACATTTTATCTATAATTGAAAAATAATATCTCATATAATATTTTATTAATAAATTCATAGTGAAGATAGTATTAAGTTCATCATGTATTTTATAAAAAAAGATATGAAAAGTATACACCTTTTTAAAAGTTTAGATTAGACTTTAATTTTTAATTTGTCGTATAGGGTTGATGATTGATGAACAAGTTACAGTAAAATTTATAATACAAAATTAAAAAGAAGAGATTAGTAGATAATTAGATATGTTTTAATAGTGAATGTTTGATTAAAATTAAATTTATACAGTATAGTTTATACAAAGCATGTGGTTGATTTTACACTAATTAAATTGAGATAAATTTTATTTTTAAAAATTTAAATTTCTGTTTAAAGAAATTGAAAAGACATTTTTATCATTTTTAATATTTTCTTTTGAGATAAATAATTTAAAAATTGTTATTCCATTTTAGGTACGTACAAAATAATGTCATAAATATGACCTAAGTAATCTCGAAAAAAGAGTAACTATAAGTATAGAATCGAATCTTATATTTTGAACTCTAAATTATTGCCACTATGGAAGGTCAATATTTTGCTTTGTTATTTGTGAGTTGAAATTAAAAGAGTAACTATAAGTGTAGCGTCGAATTTTATATTTTTAACCCTAAATTATTGTTACTATCTTTTACCTTTGAAAATAAATAAAATATTATCCCCTCCATTCACTTTTAGTCGTAAAAAAATTTTCAATTTTATTTTCACTTCTACTTGTCGATTTTTACAAATTAAGATAGGATATGTTTATTTTTCTTATTATATCCTTAAGTTATAATCATTGAGTTATTGACTTTGAAATATATAATGAATGGATCATATTAATTAATAGAAATAAAATGATAACTTATTATATCAATAATTATTTTTTTAATAAATATGTCAACTCAAAGTAAACAAAGGGAATAGTAATTAGTGGCTCTTGTTTGTTTATTAGAATTCAATTAAACTTGTATGCATGTCAGATATTAATGGTTTATTATTTCTTGTGATCCAACAATGCATTTTTATACTCCTTCCATCTTATTTAATAATTAAAATTTTCTAATTTAATTTCTATTTTTACT
>JAOTQR010000100.1:18533322-18557971 GCA_025774065.1 Solanum ossicruentum
CCCCCGCAAAAAAAAGGAAGGGGTAAACAAGGAAACAGCCCTTAAATCAGTCATCAGATTAAATATTTCCAAATTCCGTCACTCAAGCATATAGAACGGCAAACATTAGTTCAAATTTTTTAACTCAAAATAGAACTCTACTTTTAGTCATAGATATACTTAAAAGGAGAAAAATCCAAATTTCATATCTTTTCGGACTGATCAAACAAGTAACCAAAACAAACTGGATGTTTCATGCACTGATTAACCAATCCTTCTAAAGAGCAAACCTAAAAGACAATCTCGAGAAGATATCTTTACACATTTTAGTTAACCAAACCACACGATGTTCAGTAACAAGTGATATAGCTTGAAATATTAGTGATCGATTTCCTCAATCACATGCATAAAGCAACCACCTCTATATCAGTCACTTTCACGCTCCTAAAAGACTATTTCTATTATTTTACCAATTCAATGTTAGTTACATGAAATGAATTCAACTTTTAATTGCTGACTCGGAGAGAAATTCATAACTGGCACTGTGAAATAGATCTACTTTGAGGATTTCCAAATTGAAAATATACCAATTCAGCCTACTTGATGTAACCTCTTGTACGGTTGTACCTTTTTTTTTTAATAATGGTAACAATATTCATCAGCTTAGGGAATGCTAGCCACCCTATTTAGAAGTTGTAAGCAGAGACAAAAAATCTTGTACATCTTACAAGAATTAATCACATATCTTCACAGGGAACCCATGAAATCTTCCAAGGATTCATCAAATCCTCTCTAAAGCTTTCTTTACACCAAATATACAATGAAAAAATACATTTTATTATCATCTTGCTAGACTATTTCAATTCAACAATTTCTTGCAAAATCAAAGAGTAAGCAAATATTCTTTCTCAAATCTATGAACCAACAATTTTTGTATTCAATGCAAGTGCATACCATCTTAAGCTTGGGGCATTCTAAGTACATTCAAATCTGCATAATCCTCGTCATGAAGCTTTTATATAGTGTAGGTGTTAATCAAGGAAGTAGTACACACCGTATTTCTACATCACCTTTGCCATAATCTGGTAATCCAAATGGTTTTATTTGCACATCCTCGCTTACACCGTAAAAAAGCGTTCATTAACATTCCTATAAAGGACGGTGTATTCTGGTTTAATTAATTCAATAATTTAACAAAATAAACTATCTAATTCACAGTAATTAGCATATGCTGATGCTCAATATCAATTGTTTGAATTGGACTATCTGGGCTCACTCTTCAACCAAAGTTCTATTTCAACTAAAATAGCATAAAAATACACAAATACTGTCTAATTTTCACCTGTCAAATAGTCTTCATAAACTCAAACAAGTATTTTAAGCTATATTGAGATAACACTTCGTCTAGTCTCAATTAGTACAGCGAATTTATGATTGTTTTTCCATGCCGAAACTAGGCATATTTCTTTTTCTCCTCTTTTCCCCCCTTTATACTTGCAGTATCAGAAACGCTAACCAGAGCACTAAAAAGCCAAAATAGCTACATCATGAAGCTATAAACAGTATAACTAAGAAGCTTACTTTGGAGAAAGAAGGAGCGAGAAGAGATTTGGAGTCGGAAAATGCATAGGAGTGTTTCAAACCGCCGGCAGCTGACGGAAGAGCAACGGACAGGTCAGCGAACATTACGGACATTTGCGTCAACTATTCCGGCAACCGAGGGACCGGTGGTTCTCCGGGGAACGGGAGGAATCTTCTGGTGGTTGCTGCGTCTGTTGCTAATTTAACGGTAGACCCGCAATTTTTCTGATTTTTTGAAGTGGTTACGTGGCTTTCAAACTTAAGTATCTAATCTTCTCTCCAATTTCTTCCTCTTTATTTATCCTGCTTAATAAACTTCCTAAATTGTTTATGTCAAATCACATGTAGGGGCGAGCAAAAATAGTAGAAAATTGAAAAATCAAATGGAATCATACTAATTTGATTTTTAGATGTTGATTTTTGGTGATTAGATAAGATATGGTAAAACTTGATTTCATCAAAAATATGACATTAGATAGAAAAGAGTGTTGTTTGCGAATTAAAATATCAAGCTAATAGGTTAATAGAATTAGGTGAATATCTGGCTTTGAGGTATAGTTGGATAGTAGAATTAGTCGTGTTTTTTATATTATGTTTCGTCATTATCCATCATATATATATGTTGATTTTATCATATTTACACACTATCACGTGTTTTTCATTGTTAGTCGTTCTTTCTATTTCTCACTCTTTTTCTTTCTCTTTTTCCATATCTAATTCATTCTGCTTATGGGTTTTTGAGACAAAAGTTCCCAAAAAACGGTTTCTCTCCCTTGTGAGTTAGTGGTAATGTCTGCATATATTTTACCCTCCTCATACATCACTTGTGGGATTCCACTGGTATATTATTGTTGGTTTTTGGTGTTTCAATTTGGTGTTAGTTCTCTTTTTTCAAAAACTTCAATTCGGTGTAGGAGTCGTGAAATCACGGTATATCAAAAAATTAAATTTTAAAGTATGGTACTTAATACTTAATATATTTTTTAATTGAGTTTTTGACACAAAAGTCAAAAATATTTGATTTTTAACCCAACCCAACATTCGAATTTGAGTACACTGTTTAAGTGTCTATAGTGCATGATGCACACGGTTTAATTGTTTATTTATACTATATTAAAAGCGTGAACGCCCTTAGAAATGTTATTTACTTTGCTTTAGATAAAGTCATTTTTTTACTATTTTTCTGAATTTATAATTTTGTCTTTTATTATTTAGTTTCAAGGTTCACTTTTGGATTATAATTTCTTTCTATTTAGAATTCACTTTTAATTTAGGAACATTTTATCTAAATAATTAAGTAAAATTTTGAAGATCAAATATTTTGTTAATAAAAGTATGTTGTATGACAAATTTTAAAAGAAAAAAATTTCTACTATTTTTCACATTTAATTTTAATCAGCTAATTATTCAACTCCAAATTATTACTTTATGTATTCAAAAACTATTAACATATTTATAGTATAAGCAATTGAATTGATTTTCTCATCTTTGTCGTTTCACAATAAATTAAACTATTGTATCAATAATATTTATTTAATTTTGTTTACATGAATATTGTACTCCTTCCGTCTCATTTTATGTGGCACCCTTTCCTTTTGATCTATCTCAAAAAGGATGCCACCTTACTCTAAATGGAAACAATTTACCTTTAAAATTTTCTTTTTACCCTTAATGAAATGATTCTCAGTCATAAAATATCTAAGAATGATTTTAGATCACAAGTTTTAAAAGTCTTCCTTTTTTTCTTAAACATCGTGTCAAGTGCCACATAAAATCGGATGGAGGGAGTATTTATTTAATGACAAGTACTATCTATATATAATTTTTAAATTGACACGGCGCATACGTACAAAACACATTACACTAGTCTGAACTAGTACTTTATAGTGCACGATGCACTATTTATACTTTATAGAACTTGATTAAATGAAACTATTCTTTATGCAAATGAATAGAATTTTGCAGTGATCACCTTTTGTAACAAACCATAATTTTGTAATGTTCTACTTCAATTGTATTCATCATTCTATACTCAGTTTTACAGTCGTATGCCCTATATTACATAAAATCGTAAATTGAAAAATCGTTTTAAAAACACCAAAATAAATCGAATCGAAGCTGAAAAAATCGAACCAAACCAATCTAGTTTGGTTCGGAATATGGTGGACACTTTTTTAAAATCGAACATCAAAAAATCGAATCAAACTTTAACAACACCAAATTAAAGAACCGAAATCACATGTTCCATTGTCAGTTGCTATATTTTTTCATTATCTTTTAATTGTTATTATGAGCTAATGATAAAATTTGTTCACATTCCAACGTGAAATTTCATTATGTTGTAGTATATGCTATATTTTATCTAACTCTCATATTTACGTGGCACTAAATTAAATTGAAATTTTTACTAAAACAAATGCACACTTAGCAAATGTTATCCCCTCCAATGTAATCTTACAAATTAATCTTCTAAAAAGGTACCAAAATTAAAATCAAAAATAAAATAGAGGAAAAAAAATCAGTATTAGTAACCGCGGATAGTAAACTGAAGAATGCATGGTCAATTGCATTAACAAGTATTTCTGAAAGATTTTTACTTCTACACGTCTTACTAAACAGTTATTGTATGCTGGAAAAATTTTTACTGGCATCTTCTTGAACCGAGATCTACCTTCTAAGATAGGAGTAAGATTTACGTACGCTGTCTCAAACTCTATTTGTAAAACTACACTAGGTATATTATTGGATCAAGTTTCTCAGTAAAAGCACCATTCACTTTTTCTAAAAACAAAACATCTTCACAGGTAAAAATGAGAAATGCCACCAACAGTTCTCTGAGGGGAGGACAAAGGAAAATGATTCCAAAAGAGGGTATAATAAGAGTCATATTGGAAATTTATTAGTTCTAACAGAAGCAAGCTCAACAACTATTTCAGTACATTAAAATTTGAGCAAACAGACACACCACCTATTAGGCACAAAACTATCCTGCGCCATCGGTCACATACTCTACATGTTGTCCTGGTTTCTCGACCATAAAAGATTGGTCCAAACTGAGAAACTATGGACAACAAATCCTGATACTAAAAAGCCTCACATTTCACAGATTTTTAAACTACATAATATGCAAATTAATACTAAGTCTGTTAGGTTAAGCCCTATTTTTCAATCCACCATAACACGGCCAGAACTTCACTGACCACCCTGTTTGGGCTCTGTTTGTGACGAATGCTGGGTATCTTTGTTTAGAGGTCTGTCATTTCTACTAGGTCTCGGATCATCTCGGCCTGGAACTTCACCAAGCCTCTCCTGCAAAGTCAAATCCAGTGAATCATGGCACACAAGCATCTAAAAGAAGAGATTGGTAAAAGAGAAGTAGCAATTTCAACTCATTTCTGCAATTAGAAGGTGACAAATAAAGCATGCCGAGAATTGAAATTAGCGTTGAACCATCACAGTCCACGCCATGTAAATATTACAGGCAGGTTGGTTCTGCAAATAGGAACATTATTCCTTTGACCTTTCCACTCTCAGTTTCTTTGTTGTGCTATCAGTAATTGGTTGACAGCTATTGGATCTGTCTTTCTTTTAAGAGAACTACAGAAGGAAATAAGAAAATACCTTAAGAGAAGCATTCTGAGCAGAAAGTTGGTCATGCTCACTCCTTAGACGACTCAGTTCTGCTCTAAGAGAGGCATTTTCTTCCTTTAGAACTTCTGCACGCTGTGCTAGTTCATCACACTCTGCCTGGCACCCAAAGGCAAAGTGGAGTCAGGGGTCAATCCAGATAGACAATGAAACAAGAGAGGAATTATCTGTACCTGCTTCCTTAGCCTAGACCTACGTGCAGATTCCCTGTTAGACTGCTTTCTTCTCTGCCTCTTGAGCTCCCTTTCATCCTAAAATTCAAGGAAAAGCAATATCATCAGTTCATGTGGACTAAGTTACACACAAAAAAGAAAATCAAGGGAGATATGTCAGTAATTAGAAATAGAAGAAAAGGACATCCGAGGAGCATGCATATAGGATGCTCCACCTTGAGTACCAAGCAAAGTTGTACTGCCAGGCAAATATCTGTGGCATTTACAAAATATCTCTGTGAACGAATTAAATGAGTTCTACCAATAATCCTATGAGGCTATGACGGGCCATATTGTACACTAGTCATATTCCTCTCATTTAACTGAAGTTCGTGCTCTTAAAGTGGGTGTTAAGGATCAAGATGGAACATTAAGATCACCTGCATATTACAAATCTAGCACCAGAATCTTGTTTTTATAATGCAGCATACAGAATCAATCTTTCACATGCTAAGTTAAAGTTGGAAATGAGGGAGAATATTAAGAGGACAAAAAGGGATACCTGAATCCACATTTGTGATTGGACAATATCTCTTGATCCAGCAGTAACCATTCCTCCAGCAACTGGAGCAGACGGTACCTTCCCATGGATTGCAGGAATACTCTGTGAAGCGGTGGCATTCCAGTAGTCCATACCAATATTTAAGTTGGTTGTGGGGCCAGGAACACTGCCGGCACCGACGGCTGACATTGGCATGATTGCCATAGCTTGGTTGACCAATGAATGAGGAGCACTAGTTCCTCCATTCTGAGAACTATGAGCAGAATTGCCATTTTGAGATGCTTCTTCAGCTGTAGCCGAGATGCAATAACTTCGACATCAAATAATGCATTTCAAAAATCATCATAAAACGATTAAAGCAAAGTCATAATACCAGACCTGAATCTTGCCTGCCTGCTGACTTCATTGGTGACTCCTACACACAATCAAGAAGAATAATCAAAGATGGTACCAACTACTGAATAAGGCAAGAATGTTTGCATGTATTCTGACTGAAATGGTAATGGACAGACCAAAATCTATGCTCCAAAAGCCTAAATTGATGCATTAAGATGGAAAACTTATTTAAAATATGCCTAAACAAGATATAAGAAACAGTAATCCACCACAGAAATGCCAGAATGAGATAACATAAGTCAAATATCCACCATACAGTACCCACATTTTGCGAATTCGCATCACTTCCTTCGCTCGAGCCTTCACATCCACTCTCAGCACTGCAAGCCCAAATCAACAAAGGTCAAACTTCTCAATAACAGACAGGACTTCCATTTTAACTTTAACGACCTACACAAAAATGCAGAAACAAATAGCTATCTCTTCCTACATTGAGAAGTGACCACACAATACAGGACATCTTTCTAGTTATGGCAGGATTGAGTTGGCAATACCAGGAAATGCCCTGGGACTGCTGTCGAGTTAGCAGAGAAGAGGAGGATCAATAGATCAGAGAAGAAGATGGAACAAAGTACCGGAGTGCATATCATGTACTAAACAGAGGGGGAATTCAAGATATTTTGAATACAAGGGCAATTCAATCAACAAAATAAACTAGAATGTATCATGTCATATGCTTCCTTTTTGAGTATAAGGTAAATAATTTCATCAACAATTCGGGAAATCCCATATACAAGCGGTATACCAAAGAAAGAGAACCTACACCAAAATATTGTTCTAAAAGAAATAGATTCAATCTTCTATACAAATAGAGACTTCTTGAGAAACAGAACCTACACCAAAATATGGTTCTCAACAGAAAAGATCCAATCTTCTATAAAAATAGGGACCTCATGAACACCAGAAAAAACTAGAAACGAAAACTACTTTTCAATTTTACATAATCTTATTCCACCCCTTCAAACAGCATCTTATTTACACGCCCCATGACCTTGGTCTTCTCTCCCCCCTCTTGTGAGTCCAATGTTGCAATGCCTCGTTGACTTTTCCCGGCATCACAGATTGCATCCCAAATAAATTAAGGACACCCTCCATAATTGATTAGTCATTTACAATGCAATAGAAGATGATCTACAACTTTGCCCAAAGTTTTGCACATGAAACACAATTATAGGTGATCCTCCTCTTTCTCAGATTTTCTTTTGTCCAAAGTACAACCCTTGCTGCCAACCACTCAAAGAACATACCTTGCTCGGTGTTCTATGGATCCAAATAGAACCATGAGGGTAAGTATGTTCCTCTCTCAGCAATAACCTCTTGTAATAGGAATTGGCAATGAATAATCTATTTCCGCTTTCCCACCAACTCCATACATCTGAAGTATTATTTGGTGTGTCCATTCATACAATATCTCTGTGATATTCTTCCATCTCCCAATCCAATAGATTCCTTCTGGATCTTAAATCCCACTGAATCACCCCCTTGTGAGACTTACAAATTTGTTTCATTATCATCTCTTTGGAAAGATACTCTACATATGCTAAGGAAGGCTGTCCTCAACCCGTTCTCCCGGCACCACTTATGCACCAAAAAACTAATCCTGCTTCCATCCCTAACCTTAAAAGAAGTATGTCCACTACAGTTTGCTCACCCCCTCATAAACTCCTCTATAATCCTCACATAAACGGAGTTGTGGTGTTCCTGGTCCTCCATCCACTTTCTATGATATCACACTTTTTCACTACCACCCCCCTCCAATATGCATCCTTTTCCACCCTAAATCTCCACATCCACTTCCTTGACAGAGTCTTATTAAACACCATGAGATCTTTCACTGAATCATCCCCCTTCCATCGGAGATCAGGCAACTCTCCAATTCACTATATGATATTTTCTAGTTCCTTCCACTGTGTCCCATAAAAAGTTCCATTGAAATCTAACCAACCTTCAGCCACTTTACCAGGAGCCTGCAATAGTAACACGAAATATGTAGGTATGCTAGAAAAGGGTGTTTTTGATCAATACTCCCTTCCCCTTCCAAAAAGTACCTTTTTTCCATCCTACTAGTTGTTTCTTTACTCCCTTATAACCGCATTCCACACTAAAAAGTCTGATGCACCCAATGGCAACTCCATATACGTAGTAAACACAGTACCCACCTTGTAGGTCAGCACCCGCACAATCTCTTTGGTGTTATCTACTTCTCCCACCATTGTTATCTCACAATTTCTAAGATTAATGCTAAGGCTTGACACAGCCTGGAACTGATAAAAATCTGTCTAAGTGATCTAGCTAGGACACCTCTGCATCACAAAAAGATCAACATATCATTTGCAAATAAGAGTTGTCTGACTGTCACATTACTATGCCCACTAAAAGAAGCATCAAAGCCCTTTTTGACCTCCAAATGACTGCCTTATACATCATTTTGCTCAAAGCTTCTGTCACCAGGACAGATAAACTGGCATTAAAATGCATAACTTAATCAATGTTATCTACTTAAACCCATCCCAAAGCTTCCATTACATTGTTCCATTTCCATTGTAAACAGGAATACATAGATAACACAGAGTCTGTATTAAATACTAGAATCTCTATACGGAACAAGACAGTTTTGCTAGTTTTACAACACCTTATTTTCAATATACTGTAATTATAGCCAGCACAACCTTTGTGTTAGAATCTCAAAAAACAATCATACATATTAAGCAGCAGATATTTTCATGTCAATAGCAAAGATGTCCACGGGCAACAAACAGACCCCACTGAATCAGCTCACCAAATAAATATCTACACTAGACACAGAAAATAAGAGTTAAAAAGGGGCAACACGGTGCACAAAACATCCTAAGTTAGTAGGGTTGGAGAAGGGCCACACCCTAAGGGGTGTGATGTAGACCGTCTACCCTAATACAAGCTCGAATCTGTGACCTTTATAATTTTACCGTTGCTCCAAGAATCCCATGGCATTATTACATTTTTTGGGGGGCAGTAATTCCCAAGAAATACTTGATTGGAGAAAAGGGAAAAAATGTTCCACTCTATATGTAGGCCCAATAAACGAGTCTGGAGCCAAAAGGGCAACAAATTAATTAAAAACTTTCAAAAAGGGCAACTTATTTTTTTGCGCCAAAACGGTAAAGGCGCAGCCGTCACTGCGCCTTACCCGTGTCAATTAACGTTCATTGTGACGGAAAGAAACTGGGGCTGTCAGGAAGCAAGGCGCACTGCAGGATGCGCCTTACCTTTTTTTTTTCTTTTTTTTGGCTGCACAAGAGGAGTTTATATGACAGATGCACCTGATAGTGAAATGAGTTCCACACAGTTTTTGCATTTTTTTTTTATTTGCACTGGGTGTCCGAGTCTCTTAGAGCCCCGACTAATCTCGAGGGTGTACAAGCCCTCGGCAAGGAGTTCCCACAAGTGCGTCATGGTTTTTGCCTTTTTAATGCTAAAAGAATTGAAAATTTTTACTATGGGTATGAGGGGATTACTTTATTGATATTATATGTTAGACCTATAGGGCCTACACTTTTTTTTCCTTCTTTCATTGTTTCTCTTTCCTCTTTTTTCCTAGTTTCTGTTTTTCCTAACTCTATTTTGAAACCAATTAAATTACTCCCTTGATTTGTATAAGATGAAATATAATTTTTACTTATTTGTTATAATAAAAGATATTTTTAAAAATTATTATTTTTATATTAAATTGTTAAATTTAAAATTTAAAGTATAATTAATAAAATTAATTTGATGAAATGAATCTCAAATATAAATATAATTAAATTTATATATTAAACTTGTAAAAAATAGTGAAACACTTGTTATTAAATTGCATATTAAAAATTAAGGCATATATAGAAAGCATGGTTTTGATTATTATTATTTAGCATTTGACTGTAGGATTTAAAATATATTTTTTTATTGTATTTGAAATATATGAACTAGAGTTGAAAATAAAGCTCTGATTTATTTAGTAAAGAAATATTTGAAATAATTCATTTTTGAATGTATGCAAATATAATTTCAAAAATGAAAAGTGAGTTGAAAAAACAGATCATACTAACATGCTTTTCAAATTCAAAATATATCTTCAAGTTGAAAAAGTTGCATTTCAAATAATAATTTAAATAAATATTTTTCATATAAAAAAATAGGTCAATAAATTATTTTCATCTATAAATTATAAAAAAATATTAAATTATTAAATAAAATCATTTTTAATAATAAATTAATAAAGAAAATATTGGAAATAATAATTTTTAAAAATAATTTTACTGAAAAAATAAGGAAAAAATTTCTTTTCATCTATACAGATCAAGGAAGCAATTTAATTGGTTTCAAACTAGATTTAGGGAAAAACAGAAAGTGAGAAAAAAGAGGAAAGAGAGGAGCATGAAAGAGAAACAAAACGAAAAGAGGGAAAAAAAATAGTGTGGGTCCCATTAAGCAACATATAATATCAATAAAGTAATCTCCTCTTACAATTTAGTACTAGCTGTATCTCATCCATAGTAAGATTTTTCTGTGAAATTTTGGTTCTTTTTCAATTTTCCCACTGTGTGAATTCGGTTGGTCTTGGAATTTAATAAAAAAACCATGAAAATCATGTAACCCTCAGGGGTTGGCCTGGTGGTAATAGACTTGAGCCTTGGGGTTTGCTCCCTTTCAAGGTCTCAAGACCGACACCCACTAGGTGCAAACAATTTCTGAGGGCCATCGTACTGGGTAAAACCTGAATTAATGTTGGTGCACTTGCAGGAAACTCCTTGCCGAGGGCCTGTGCACCTCCGGGATTAGTCGAGGCTCTAAGAGACTCCGACACCCGGTGCAAATCAAAAAAAAAACCATGTAAGACACACATATAATGCGCCTTACAAGTCTTATCACAAGAAAAGAAGAAGAAATGGCAGTCGGAGGAAAAAAACAAGAGAAAAGGTAAAGGCGCATCCTGCAATGCGCCTTACATCTTGACAACCACAATCTCTGTCACAATGGACGTAAACTGGCACGGGTAAGGTGCAGTGGCGGCTACGCCTTTACAGTTTTGGTATAAAAAAAAATAAGTTGCCTCTAAAATTTTTTAATTATTTATTGCCCTTTTGGCTCCACTCCCCAATAAACCCTTTCAAATCTTAACTGGTTTTTTTATATGGCATAACTTATCTAAATTGATCACTAAGGAATCTAGGCAATCATGATACACAAGCAGCTAAAAAATGGATGAACAAACAAAGGGAGCATGAAGACACCAGGGCTTTGGTCCAGTAGCAAGATCGCAGGGTGTGATGTATATAATAGGAGTATGTCACAAGTTTGAACCCTACTACAGCCCAATATGGTACTTGTGTAGAAGGGTAGAGGGCGGAGTCTATCATTTGTCGAGTTCTGAACTGTGCAGCAAATACCCCAAGCGGATTTCTTGGTAATCAAAAAAATTAAAAGAGAAAACATGAACTGGAGTCATGATCATGGAACAACTTCAACTCACTCAAATAGAGCATGCGTACTTGATAGAACCCACGAGACCAACTACCAACTAAGCTGATTACTTTATCCATCATCTAACCATCTCAGTCAAGCTGGTTATGTTTAGCAGACAGAAATAATCAAGGGAACTTGCATGAAGTACCCAAGTAACGTAAATTAATTCAAATAGCAAGCTATCCTCTGTTTATATATATTTTTTCAGTTGAAGCGTCTTTCATATCATTAATGTCGAAGTACAAGCTGGCTAAGCTAAAGGGCAATGAAGAATATGGGAAGAGCTAAAGGATTAGGAGACTGGCGTTAATCCCCATCTCCATGCCGTGATTTTTTTTTTTGGGGAACTGAGCTCCATGTCATAATATTGTAATGTATGTCTTTATTTTCCATGACATCTTCCTTCCGTACAATTTATTCAGTTGAGTGTCACCATACCTTTTCGAGTAAACTCCATTTGCAGATGCTCCAGACGTTTTACCAGGTTCATTGTTCTTTCCTGTAATCATATTCAAACTACCCAAGCTTCCTTTAGATCTTTTAATTGGCAACTTCTCCTTCCCCTCAGATGATTTACCATCTACTTCGGCATTGCCAGAGGTGTTAACCTACAAAAATTCATGTCAGGAGCAGCATGAGAATTAGAAATTTGAACCATTGGCATCACTGCATAAAATCAGTGAACATATCTAGCTTTGGACTTACTGCAACTTCAGCAATGCCGTTTGCAGAAGGCATCGCAAAGGGGCTGAAGGGGTAAGATCCCTGATTATAAGGAAAAACATTGCATCTTAGCAAAATTAAACACAAGCTATGCGTAGAAGCTGAAAATTATTAGGGAAGAAGAAGATACCGGAGGAATAGATGGATGAGCATATATTCCGCCATGGGGATACATTGCGACATAAGGATGTGGTGGAGTACCATAGGGTGGCATAAGATGCTGAAAAAAATTAAAAGATATTGGTTAAAAGAATAACAGTAACTTGTATGAGTTACATCCTTGAAATAATAGCACATATTTTTCCAAATAAATTCAAATAAAAATAGATGTAGTAATTTAGACATATGGCTCCAGATGCTTGAATCCAGCAAAATTTATCAGAACTCTCTCATTTCAGAACCATGGAGATGCAGGAAACAAGAAATTAGCACAATACTTGAGCAGAAAAATAATTCACTCAGGCATCCTTGTAGAACAACTTTGTCTTTGAGGCTTGGCATAGCCAATCTGAACTCAGATAAAGGAGGAGGATTGTGGTAACATACACAACATAATGTAGAGGATTCATATGACTGGTTTTGGAGGTGTAAAGTGTACTACTATTGATAGTATGCATCCTTCTAAAGGTCACACAAGGAAACTTCAGAACCTTCGGTAAGGAGTTGACCAAGGAGACTCTCACATTACAGTGTTGTTTTTGCTCAATTTTAGAAACTTTGGCAAGGACTCAACCAAGAATTTAATTTGCAGTTTGTAACTAATTTACAACCCAATGATTGTCACCTTTATTAAGACTTTAGAAGCAATGGAAATACCAAACACTATGAGCTAGATAATAGGATCGATTGCAATTCATGTATTTCTTGATAATTTAGGATGAAAGTCATTATCACTTGATCTAAGAAGAATTAAGATGAATGGTCATGAAGTGGCTTGAACCAACAAAAAACTCTTGAATGGCAAGCAACTTAAACTCCATATTTATAGGTGTTCCAGAGTCTGCATCAACGCAAAGAGGTATCAAGACCCCAAAGTTTTTAATGAATCATGACAACAACAATAACACACTATTTCATTTATTCCTTCCACTGAAAATTGTCCATGTATACATACATATATAGAGGTGACAACACTACAAAATATGCAGACACCAACGTTTTCTCCATTATAAGCATCACACAAATCAGGAAAAGTTGGTTAAACTTTCGAAGTGAGCACTCTGAGTATTTTCGGAAGAAAAGAGATTTAGATAACTGCCAAATTTAGGTCGACATGCTTACTCATTGCCTTCAATTTGTTTCTTCAAAATACCATATACAAAGCTATCTATATTTATAGATATTTCTAGTTAAGAAGGTTCTTATACTGATTAAGAATGCCTCGAATAGTATCTATCAAAAAGGGGTTTATAATGCCAATTACCAATAATAGATGCTTCCTCAAAAAACACAAAATTGGAAAAAACAAATCCATAAATGTAATCTGAAGCAAAACAAAGGCTCCAAAAGCATGGTAGTTATGTCCATAATTAAGGAGGACGCTGAAAGAAAAATGACTATGGCTTTAAATTCTGGTATAAGAGCAAACTCCTTTTGCTGTAATTTTTTTGCCTTGCATCTTCTTGATGCCTTTTAATGAAATCTACTCACTTCATCAAACAAAAAAAAAAACTATGGCTTTGGCATTCCCTAGAGACAGGGCATCATTTAAGAATCATAATTTAAGAATCTATCATCACAAACAAGTATTTAAGTATAAGATATACTGAAACTTACTAGTGATATTTTCGTATTCTCTTTTCCCTTTTTATCTTTTTGACTTCGAAGAATGAGGGCATTATTGAATATGAAAAACACTATCAGAATTCAAAAGAACAGAAAAATAGAATAATGAGACATCAATGCATGACATGAACTTCAGTAGCAAAAAAGCAGGTTCAACCAGTAAACAATTATTGTCAAAAATTGAGGATGCTTATGACCAAAGCTCATCAGCAATAAAACAAGCTTCCTGAAACTCTCTAAAGTACAAGCCCAACTCTCTCCTAGTTTAAATCCAGAATTGTGATTGCAAGAACCTTTACATTGATTATCACAGACTAATACCACATATATCCATCATTATAGTAACATTTAACTCTATTCAGCATTATGAACACCAAGCAAGTGATCCTAAAATATCCAGAAACATGCTTGTTTACGAAGACATGATGACTGAACTCCTTCATGTACAGCCAGCAGATCTGATTCTTGAAAGAATCACTAAACATAACATGAATCATAATTCCACCATACCTGAACTCCCCACATATAAGGATGTGCTTGAGGACTTGAAGCCATGAATCCATGTGGAGGCATTGGAGAATATCCCTGCATGAGGACAATCCATGTCCTTTGAGACTTTGACTACGAACAATGAAATTTCACCAGATGAAGTAAAAGACTGAGTAGAATGCTACAGAGAAACTCAACCTGAAACCCGGACCAGTCTGGATTTACTGTACCAGTAGCAGTAGATGAAGTCTGCTCCTAAATGATACTATGGATTTAGGCTAGCTCACATGTTATATAAATAACTCTGGTTATTAAAAGAAAGAAAACAGTTACATGCGAATTGGCAGTCTTCACCTCCTTTGACTCCTTTGCCTCCTTAGAGGATTTGTCAATATCACTGCTCCCCATGGCTAAACTGCACCACTACCTCAATAACTCCTCAAACCATCCTGTCATGCAAACAAAAAACACATACATGAAGTTCTTCATAAAAATCAGCTAAAGTTATCTTTTTCGACGCACACAAATCCAAGGCATGAATTTACATATATCTGAAAGTAAAGCACAAACTAGACCAAAATTTCATCTTTTTTCAACTTACACGAATCCAAGGCATTAAATTACACATGCCCAAAAGTAAAACACAAATTGGACCAAAATTATATCTTTTTTCAAAACACAAAATCCAAGTCATGAATTTACATGTCTAAAAGTAAAACATAAAACACACCAAAATTACCACAAACTAACATAAATGGAAAGATGACACGAGCAATACCAAATTTCCAAAATTACACCAAGTAATCAAAGCTAAAGAGCATTACTTGTTCATCCCAAGTGAACATTCACACAGATTTACTGTTCCTATTTACCTAGCTGAAATCTCCAAAATTCGAACAGTAGAAAGTGAAAATTATCTTAAAACAAAAAAAGCATAAAGCTCAGTTCCACGTCACCATATCACACAGGTACAGTTCTACAGTTTATGCAAACAAGATAAACAATTAAACTCACCAAAAAAAAACTCTAAAAACAAGTGGGGTGAAGCTCCGTTGATGAGCTGCCTACGGCCTCACCATAGCAGTGGGCTTTCAAACATCCCCTCCCTTCCCCCCCCCCCCCAAAAAAATACAACCTTTAAACATGTAAAGCTTCGTAAAATCAATTACCGGGAAGATAAACAGAAACACCAGTGAATCTGAAGAATTGGGTCAGCTTCAGCTGTATTATAACTCCGAGGAGAACTGGTTTAAGCTTGAATAGAGCAGCCAATTTCCCAAAAGCGTTAAATTGAGGGAAAATGTCCAAAAATTGGAAGCTTAAGAGAGAGAAATTGGGGGAGAATTTTTAGAGAGAGAAAGTTAGGGCTTTGTTTTTAGGGAAAATGGACGAAACAGAGCGTCACAGTCCCGTCGATTTGCGGAGGAGTTGTAGTTTCGATCGATCGTTGAATTGGTTGATGACGTGGTGCAATTTGACCGTATCATGGGCTTATTTTCAACGGCTCAGATTCATTTCGTGAGTCAAACTTGACTAACTTTTAAAATTAAATTGAATTATATTAATTTGATATTGTAAAATAAAAATTTAGATATTAATTTTTTAAATTATATTAAAAAATATTAATCAAAATCTATAATATTTAACTATGAAAAAGGAAATTGTGATGAGTAGAAAGAAATAAAGGGAGTGAGAGTGGCTTAATGTTAATTTTTATTAAGAGTGCATTTGATTTTTTTTCTAGAAAAATATTATAAAGTTGGGATTGAGTAGAAAGAAAGTGCGAGTTTGGATATGAAGTGGGATAGGATTGCCAGGAAATGGGGGTTGAGGGACGTCAGTGGTTGGGAAGAAGAAAATGTAATTGAAAGTTACTTATTGAAGAATTTTTTGTCTTCATTGACAAAGTTATTTTCCTCCATTTTAAGGAGTTTTTTTCTTGAAAAATATTTCTTTAAATATTTTTAACAATTAAATATGAAAAAATAAAAAATATCTTCTTCTTTTAGTCAATTTGGTAGCCTTTTATTCATAATTCATAATGGATTAGTCAAAGGCCCAAAATAATATACATAAGTAGAGTGCAAGAGAACAACAAAAGAGGGTCTAGTTCATCCGAAACCCTACATCAAAGTAATTCTCAGCATTTTTCGCCTCTTTCGATCTTCCTTTTACAATCTTATTTACAAAATAATCCCTTCTGGCAGTCCCTGAAATCTTACTTTTCATCATTTATTTTTGTAGATCTATTTCCACCTTGTTCCCTTGTTTTCTTCTTATTTGCCGCTCACACAAAAGTATTTACTTTGAGAGATAAGAATGTCTCCATCATTTTTTCATTTTTAATTCCTCTCCACATTTTGACCAGCTTTATTTCTTGTTTAGGAGGTAAAGTATTGTTCACTTGGTTGTGAATTTCATGGTGGTAGTCGTTAGGAGTTTGCAGTGCAGTCATAGGTATACCCGCCTTTTGTTTTACTCCTTGGTATCTCAGATTTTGACAATTTTTTTTTTTGGTATTTCAACTGAGTTTGAGCTTTTTGCCAACTTCTGTTTAGAACCCTGCTCACTTCATGTTTTAATGTTATAAATATGTACCCCAAGCTCTTGGCGAAGATTTATGTATGCTAATATATATTAGCCAATATGTGTAGAGCCGATGTAGAGCTTTCCTTGAAAAGGATCAACTATTTGGTAAATATGTTCACTGCCCTTCCCCTATCATATTCATATCCTGCTTTTCTGATTTTGCATGTGTTTTAATCTCTTTTATCCTTATTCTGATGGAAGGAATGTGATTTATTTGTATTTTGGATGCATTTGTCTTTGTTTGGTAACTCCTCAAAATTTTTGAACTGATGCATTTTTGTTTTGTTAATAGCCAGATAATCTACCATTTGATTGCGCTTTTTGAACATGTATTTTATGTTTGCCTTTTGTTGACGCATACTCTTTCTGATTTCCTTCACTTTTTTTATAATTTTTCAAGGTATTTATCATACCTCCCGAATCATCCTCATTATTATTATTGAGTCTAATTCTATTGCAATATTTTGTTATCTCTGCCCTGCTGCAAATTTTAAAGTTGCTTTTGTATTGTTGATAATGATGTATAATGCAATACAATGTCAAGTATAATGATATATGTCTGATCTAGTGATACACATATTATCTCTCAGTCTGAGACCCATGTAAGACTTTGTCTATGCATTTTTCACTGTGTGTCACAAGATCTTCGAGTCATAGTATTCTCAGTGTGTGACATGATTCTAGAATCATATTATCTATCGCGGCATGCGGCACAACCCTCAAATATAGTATTCATCACGTTGTGCGATACGATTCTCGAATTATAGTATCCGCCGCAACATGCGACACGACCCTTAAATTATGATACTCGTCGCGGCATATGATACGTCTCTTGAAATGTATTATCCTTTTTAATTCTCATTAATCCTCAATTCACATAACCTTTGTCATAATCTTGTCTCCAAATTAATGCAAATGGGCATGTTCACACAATTAATGAGGAAATGCTTTTTTTTAACCGTATATCAACAATAAATTGATAAATCATTCCAAATCATTCTTAATATATCACACATCAATAGATATAAGCAATTTATTTTATTATTATCCATTTTTCATCATTAGCAGTATTCAACAAGAACAAGTACAAACCATCACCAAGTCTCATTACTCTCAAGCACAACCAACAAGGAAATATGTGTATCTATACACTTAACAAGAGCCGAGAAATTCACGAGTCGAGCAATTCACTTGCCTTAATTAATCAAACAATCATTTCGAAACTTGAGTCTTTCATAACGCTTTCGGATGATCAAAATTTAAGCTAAAAGGCAAAAATTAGTAAAACCCTTAATTCCGAGCAAAGGGTATATACTGGTGGTTGTATTTCTTGACCTTTCTTAAATTTTTCCTATGACACAAATTTATATACCCTGAACTCTTCAATATATCAGACACTTGTTCCTTCACTATCACTTCAATATCTCAGGCTCTTGTTCCTTCACTAACTCGCTTCACATGAAATTTTACCTCATGCTCTAAGTCAAATCTTTAAGTGGAGCACTATTTTAGGTCCTTCACAGTCAAAAGAAATTAAATTTATGGCCCAAACCACATGTAAGTCCTTCCAAATACTGCTCGTTGCTCTCAATTATTTTTTTATTTTACCAATTCATATCTGGACAAAACACACTATAAAAAATGTAGACTTACAATAAAAAGACTTGAATCTTAATTATAAATTGTATCCCAATTCCTTTATCTATTGATATTAGCTCATACCTTACGATGTTTATGAATTCATGTATCTTAACTTATTGATTACTTTTTTATCAACCTTATTATATCTTTTATAAAAAAAGATTCAAGATATAATTAGTAAGATAAGAAATAATTGATAGCATTGAGTATTCAACATTTAGCAGGACTCGCATGTGGTTTGAGCCATATACTTAGTTACTTTTGACTGTTGAAGGACCTAAAGAAGTGCTTGACTTAGTGCATGAGGTAAAATGTCATGTGTTGTTAATCAGAGAATAAAGTTAATAAGTGAGTTAGTGAAGGAAGAAGAGCCTGATATATTAAAGTGTCAGTGAAAGAACAAGCGTCTAATATATTGAAGAGTTCAAGGTACCTAAAATTTGTGTCATAAAAAGAATCTAAAAAAGGTGAAAGAATAAAACCTCCCTTAATCCTTGTGCGGAATTAAAGGTTTTATTACTTTTCGCCTTTGAGCTTAGATTTTGATCATCCAAAAAATTACGAAAGACTCAAGTTTCAAAGTGATTATTTGATTAATTAAGGCAAGTGAATTTCTTGACTCTTATTAAGCATATAGATATGTGTATTTCCTTGTTAGTTATGCTTGAGATAATGAGACTTGGTGATGGTTTGATTTGTTCTTGTTGATAATCCTAATGATGAAAAGGGATAATAAAGAACAACTTGCTTATATATATTGATGTGTGATATATTCAGAATGATTTGAAAAAATTTATCTATTTATTATTGATATTGTGTCACGAGTATGTTGTTATGTATGGTGTACGATTAAAAAGTTGATGATCTCCTCATCAATTGTGTGAACATGCCTATTTGCATTGATTCTAGGACAAAATTGTGACAAAGGTTATGTGAATTGAGGAAAAATAAGAATTAAAGAGGATATACTATTTTGAGAGACATGTCGCACGTCGTGATGAGTATTATAATTCGAGGGTCATATCGTACATACTACGATTTGAGGGTTGTTTCGCACGCCACAATGGATACTATGATTCGAGGATCGTGTCATATGTTGCAATGGTTGCATGGACTAAAAGTCTCCCGTAGATCCCAGACTGAGAAACAATGGTTTTGTATCACTAGGTCAGACATGCATTATTATACTTGACATTGCATTGCATTACACATCTTTATCATTTATGAACTTGTGAGTGCCTTTTTGTAGAACTTGTGTTGGATGAACTTGATCCTCATGTTGTTGATTTATAAATATTGATGTGGTTATTGAGCTATATGCTATGCATATCGTGAATTATTAGTTTGAGCTGATTTTATGCAGGTTCTAGTTGTGGAGGTTTGGTTGGAGAGTTAGGAGTACCCTATTATGTATTACTTAATTTTGCGTTTAGAAGTTCGTTGGTTGTGTACCGTGTGGTTGGCACTCACCCTTTGCTTCTTCATTTTTGTAGGTTATGCACTTAGATCTTCGCGATACTTTAATTTATCTTCTTATCTGATGTTTTATGTGGAGATTATTGAGATAGTTATTGGAATCTAAGTGAATCCTCTCCTCCTATTTGTGAAGCTAATTTATAATATTTTTAGGAGGTTCATTACAGCTAGTAGAACGGGCATCGATTGCGACATATAAGCTATTAGGACATACCTTACTTCATATATTAACAATTTATTTTACCAACCCATAACCCTTTTAGTAATCTTCTGAATCAGATCTTCAAAATGAGAATTTCTTCTTCTACCATAAAAAATTGGGCACCAAGGTAAGTGAATGAAAACAACACTTTGTGCAATTCCTGTCACCTTTTTTATTCTTCTGCTGCTTGTCGTGGGCATCTTCTCATGCAGGTAGAAATAACTCTTTGATAATTTATAAATTGACTAGGCACATGTTTATAATCTCTTAGCACCTTCATCATTTTTTTCGTTGATCCCTTTATGCATTTTTTTCATTGATCCCTTTATGCCCTAAGCAAAATAGTATTATATCGTCTGCATAAGATAGATTATTTATTTTTTGTTGCTCCATTTTGAAATGTCAAATCCTTTAAACTCTTCTTCGGTATTCAGTCTATTTAGACCTCTTGTTAGCACCTTAGTCATAATTATGAAAAGGGTACGCGAGAGTGGATCACTTTATTTTAGTCTCCTTGTAGACTAAAAAAATCAAAAGATTGCCCATTGATCAGGACTAAGTACCAGTTATTTAAGATGAGTCTCCATATCATATCTATAATTCTTTCATCAATTCAAACCTTCTCGTACCTTTTATGAGATAGATCCATGACACTCTATCATAGACCTTTGACATATCCAGTTTTCACCATCATATTGTGACAATCATTTCTTTGGTTAATATTTTTGATAATCTTTTGTGCTAGAAGCACATTCTCAAAAATTCTTCTTTCCCTCATAAATCCCCTTTGATTCTTTGAGATAATGTCGGAAAACATAAGAACTATTATTTCACGAAGCACCTTGCAAAGAATTTTGTTAGTGAAAGAGCTTAGACTAATTGAACACAAATATACAAACAACTTTACTCTCTATTCCTTGGGGATTAAAACTATATTAGTATGTGAGATATATTTAGAAATTTCATATCCATAAAAAGATAGTTATCATCCATCATATGTATTATTTAATTAGCTTCCAGCGTGATTAAAAGAAAGCTCATAAGAAATCATTCGAACCCCAGCACTATTTGTAAGTGGAAGATCTTTTAGACCTCCTACTCACATATATAGATACATGGATCAAAATGAAATAGTGATAAAACTTTTCACACAATTTCTTTTATGAGGTCCTTCTTTTCTCCCCCAAATTGTGAAAAAAATATTTCATTGAATCCACAATCTTCATTAAAGGCTCATCTTATTACATTGTGGTGATGCTATAGGCATGTACCGCACAACCAAAAATTCGTAGATGAGCTATATTTAGCTCATGGCCAAATACTAATTGTGACAAAGAGTATTTACTATAATTAGTCAGTATAATGTGAATAAGTACTGTCACATGCAAGATAGCATGACCCTAAACAGTACTAGGCATTTTTATTCTCATAAACAATGGTCACACTATCAATTATAGACATTTGATAAATAACTTTATAGAGCTATTTTGAGTATGAATATGAGCAACTACATGTTCAATTCTGATCCTAATTGATAAATAATACTCATCAAAAGATTAAAATGTAAAATTTTCACTATTAGCGAGGCGAATAAACTTAATAGGATAATCTGGGAATTACATCCTTAACATTATTATTTGTGCCAATAACTTCATAAATGCCAACTTGCGAGATGATAAGAAACACACATGAGACCATCTTGAGGATGTATATATTAGGACCATAAAATATTTGAACAATCCATTAGGTGAACAAATAGATCCACATATATTCCCGTGTATACATTCTAAAAAGTTAGGGAATTCGATACTATCCTTGAGGGTTGATGGCCTGACAATTAATTTGCCTCGATAACAAGCATCACAAGAAAAATTCATCATTAGTAAGATTCTTCAAGTTCTTTAATGGATGTCTAATTGAATTTTCAAGAATTCGCCTTATCATTATTGATCCAGGATGACTTGTTCAGTCATGTCATAGCACAACGTATTTAAATCAGTAAACTTCTGATTTATGATTGAATATGGTTCAATTGTACTAATCTCTGCATAATATAAATCAGAAGATAAAGTTGGTAATTTCTCCAAAATATGTTTTTGGCTTGAGACACTCTTGGTTATACTAAGGTATTCAATATTCATTTCATTTAGTGTCTCGACATGACATCCATTTCGACTGATATTTTTGACACTTAACAAGTTTCTTGGGGATTTTAAAGAGAAAAGTGTTTCTTCTATAAAAAGTTTTGTCACTTTAGGCAAAGATATAATAATTCTTTTGGAGCGCTCAATTAATTTTGAGGTGTATCTATATTTTCTTCAAAAAATAAAATAAATAAACATTACTATTAAAAAGAGTCATTATACATACTTTATTTATTTACAGGAACTAGAAAAATATAAATATACCAACTGATACAAACAAAAAAAATTATCTAGATTATAGTAGGCTCTTCACTGGTCATTTTTCCTTCTAAGAGATAAAAAGAATCAGCTATATCCAAATGCATGAGCTCAACATTATCTTCAGAGATAAAATTTGTCTTTGCATTATTATCACCCCTTTTTAAGGATGCCTAATAGAGCTGAACTAGACCCTTTGATGATTGACAGGTATCTGATCAGTGCCCCATTCCTCTGCACTTATGGCATACGCTTTCTGATTTTTTTTTCTGCACAGATTCCTGGTTTTCACCATTTTTTTTATATTATTGGTCATTTTTTGGTGCAAGATGACTATCATGATTATAATTTCTCTTTCAACTACGGCCACAATCTCAACTGGGACCATGATCTTTTTCTCGTTGGTGATAATTTGTCAGATTCACTTAAGGGAGTGGCATAGAACCAATAGGTTAATTTTAATGATTTCTCATTAATAGATCACTAGTTGTTCAGCATTAAGAAGGTGAGAAAGTAGTTTAGAATATTTTTTAAAGTCAATCTCTCAATATTACTGCTGTACGAGCATATTCGCATGAGAAAATATGGAGTATATGTTTTCAAACTCATCATGCTCAGCGTCATTCTGCTAAGTTTAATAATGTTATAATTCTATATATGGAAGAATTATATTCAGTTATACTTTTAAAATCTAGTAATCTCAAATTAAATTAATCATAATGTGTTTGTGCAAGGATAACGAACTTCAGGTGGTCATATCTGTCTTTCAGATTGTCCACAATATACAGAGAAATTTTAGAGTGAGATATTCCATCTTTAATCCCTGTCAAGATGGTGGCGAATAAGTATCATGTAACTCTGGCATGATGTTGGTTGGATGCCTAGTTATTATTTCTATGGTGTCTAGTAGATCCATCACATCCAGGTGGATTTCAGCATCTAGTGGGCATGATGAGTAGCCTTTGTCCGATATATCCAGGGCGAGTTTAGAAATATTAGGCATTTTAGAAAAATAAAATTCTTATTCCATAAAGTAACTTCAAATAGACAGAGCTTTGTGTTGATTACGTGTTAATAAAAAACTAATAACCAACATAAAGAGTAAAGGAAAAGAGGAAATAGTAAGAAGAGTAGAGAGAGAGCGCTTAGCTTTTCTTTTTATTTTGTACATGCATTAGGACTAAGGTCATATATATAAGCTAAGGAAAGAATTTTCTCTATAAATTAAGGGAAAAACTTTCTCTATAAACTAAGAGAACAACTTCCTCTATAAGCTACATGGACTTCTAATACATATATTTAAAGGTGTGAAAAGAATATGAAAAATCGACCGAACTATATCGAATCGATTTTTATCATTTTCTCAATAAAACCATGGACTTTTATTTAGGTGTATAACCATCCCAAATAATTGGGATGATCTTTTTAGTTTATAAAAAGATTAATATTCCCAAACCGAACCGAAGAACTTTACATGTATATAAATATATTTTATATATTAACATGTTAAATTTAATATATAAATATATTTTATAAAATTTTC
>JAOTQR010000100.1:18558071-18569442 GCA_025774065.1 Solanum ossicruentum
AACTTTACATGTATATAAATATATTTTATATATTAACATGTTAAATTTAATATATAAATATATTTTATAAAATTTTCAAATATAAATATAACCTATTTCCTACTCTAGTAATTTGACGAATTTTTATCTTGGCTCTTTAATTAGCCTTTAATTAAGTAGTTTTCAAATTAAAAGATGTTATAATAGAACCTACATCAAACAAATATGACAAAATTTATGCAAATATTCTTATATTAAAGTTTTAGGTCAAATAATATGGCAAGACGATTTTACATTTTTGACTTTTTGGTGAATTAAAGTACAACAACAACATTATCCCATTGCCTCAAAGGATCCCGCCCATTGCGGGGCAAGTGGGGGTCAGATGTACGCAGTCTGACCCCTATGTTTAAAACATAGATCGACTGTTTCCGGATGACCCATGAAGAGCGTCGAAAGTTGCATTGACTAACTGATACTTCACAATTGAAAGAAGCGCAGAAAGTTTAAAGAATCATTTTGTTTTATTCCATCATACCCCAAAGCCAAAAAAATAGTATATCTTTGGCTCCATCCGGCTGTGAAATTTTTTGGTGAATTAAAGTATTTTTTCAAAAATATATTTGTAAAAATATATTTTAATAATAGTTTATTTTGAAATGATACTTTAAAAATAAAAAAATCCCCAAATTAACCGAACCGTACCTATACCGAAGAGAAATCGATATGATTGAGATGATTTAAAAATTTAATTTTTGTTATACATTATAAAATACCCAAAAAATTGAGATGATATAATTTTTTAAAAATAATTGACCGAACCGTCCCATTGACACCCTACATATATTATTATTTATAACATATTTGTCTTTATCTTTTTGTTTTTTTAAAATGTTGTACAAGCTTTAGTAAAAGGGACCAATTTGCATGAAAGGAAAAGAAGTGATGATTTATGTAATTTAAAAAACTTCATGCCCCATTGAACAAAAAAAAAAAAAGGAAAAAAGACAAAATACTTAGACGGTTTTAGGTCCCAAAGATTCAGGAGATGTTATTGCCCGCCAACATCCTCTTTCTTCCACCATCTCTCCCTAGGCTTAGCTCATTCTAATTCTCCTCCACCACCAGGTATTGCTTTTTTTTTTTTTCAGATTGGAAATTTAGCTCGTAAATAAAAACATGTGTAGTTTCTTGAAAGTTGTGATTTTTAACTTGACCCCTTGTGCCTATAGTTATTTCTTGAAAAATTCCACTGACTCTTGTGAAAATTTGATTTTGTATGCTTATTCATGTGGGTGTAGAGTAATTGTCTTGTTCTAGTTTATGTAAGGTGTGTCTCTTATTAACATGCGTCTCTTTAGTTTGCCCAAATTAGATTTAGATAAGCATTGGTGAAAATTTTAAGAAGTAGACATATGAACTAATCGAAGGGGGTTGATATCTATTTATATATACACTAAAAAGTTATTCTTTATGTATAATTTTTCGCTAAAGGGGGTTTGGATGAAACCCCTAATACCTATGTGGCTCTGCCACTGTAGATAACTGTTTCTTGTTCTTTTTTGGGGGTGGGAGGGGGGAGCAACTGGACATCTGTTAATTAATTGTTTGCTTCAGTTTTGATAATGGTGGAAAGTGTATTTTTTTGATTTTTTTTTTTTTGATAAAGAAGTGTATTTTTTATTTTTGTTTTTGTTACATAAGAAAAGATGCATCTTTTAGCTGATGACCAAGAAAACAAGTTTGAGGTTTATTTTATTTACATATTGAGCTCAGAATTTGGCTTTAGGTATACTTCTTTACAGAGATCAGTACTGGAGGCTGAATCTTACACAAGCCATCACTGAAAATGGTTTCTGAATTAATAAATGCCAACCCCGTTGTGTATGAAAAGAAGGAGAGGCGAAATAGGCGTGCACCAACTGTTCTGGATGAATATGCAGTTGAACCTATCGATCAGCTAGAAGTTTTTGATATCCTTCTGAATGATTTCATCATATAATCCTTGTGTTAATGATGATTGAAATCGGATGTTGTTCTGAATTTGTTATTTCAGTCTTGAAATTACTCTATATATGTTAAGGGAATATATTGAGGCTAGAACTCATCCACTTCAGAATTTGTGATAGCTTTATGCTCAGTCATTTAGATCAAGTCTTTGAGCAGCATTAACATATTGCATGGAAAAACCCTAGAGGTGGTATTTAAGTTTGCTAACTAGAGTTAATTCCTTTATACCAGTTGTTTGTGATATTTATTGTCGTGCCATGTAGTTCAATGTGAAAGATAAAGTGAATAAGCTTTTTGTACTTCAGCGCACGAAATATGTTTATTAGCTTTCTCTTTTCTGGTATAATAAGATTGTTTATTTTTTTGTCATTGTCATTTTGGCTAAAGCCCAGAGAATGAAGTTGGAGTAAAGTAGGCATATCGAGGTCTGGTTACTTTGCAGAAACAGGGGATGGATGGGTGGGTAAGTGTACATATCAGTGACTATGCTCCATTTTCTGTAGAAACATGGGGATTTTTCAGCCACGTATGATTTTCTTGTCTTTATTTGCTTTATCCTGTTTTTTTTTTCTGGGCGGGTAGGGCATGCGTCTTTTTCACCTTTAGCATTTGTTTATAATTTTTCGAATTTCAGCCAAGGCAAATCTAAGTGAACAGTGTTTTGTTATTCCTAGCAAATGGTAGCATATATTAGGAACTGACTATCTCTGTATACTTCCTATTCAATTAAATTATGGGTCAGTCTAACCGATTCACTACACATAATTGCAATCTTCACTTTACTCTGCTTGATGATCCTTTACATAGTTTCACACTTTCCCCTTGCTTCATAAATGCCAGTGTTATACAGTGAGTAACATGAGTACAATACATTTGACTGTGTTTTATAGGATTCCTTCCAACTATTTTCCAGTATGTTTGGGTCAACATTGTATCATTTCCAAGAGAACTATAAAGTTTGATTTGTCAGGGAATCTTTATAGCAATGAAAATTCAATCATTCCTTAACATTCTTACATCATATTAGAGATATAAAAGATCCAGAACATCCCTATTCTCTGGAAGAGCTGAAAGTTATAACAGAAGATGCCGTTGAGGTAGATGACAAACAAAGCCATGTAAGGTGAGAAACAAATCTGTTTCATATGTTTCTGTTTTGATTCCTCATAGTGGCAGTTTTGTGTTGTCTAAGAAGAGGAAGTTCTTTGATTCAGGGTCACATTCACGCCTACCGTTGAACATTGCAGCATGGCCACTGTTATTGGATTATGCTTGCGTGTGAAGCTTATGCGAAGTCTGCCTTCCCGCTATAAGGTATGCTTTATCATCCTTCTGTTTTGATCCAACAGACTTGTATATGTTACACGTCTTCTCCTGTAAAAAGCATATTACAATTGATAGAGTGTTAATCTATAAGTGATGTGCTATTATAATTTTATTATAGAAGCCAATTATTTCCCAAAGCCATAAAAAAGAGATTTATACTTGTATAACTGGACGAAGCATTGATGTCATGTGCTGCTATGTTTGTGTGTCTTCTTAGAACTATTAAAGACTTCAACCTCAAAGTTTTTTCATTGGCACCAGTTTCGTGAATCTTCGGGGACACATTTTGCACTCTCATGCTTTCATTTTCAAAATTTGCAAACTTGGTTACCTTTTGTTGAACCTGTTGTTACGAGGCATGGTTAGATTCTACATAACATGGCATGTATCATCACCTAGCTAATATCTGGCCTTAATTTAATTCTACCATGCTAGCAATAAAAAAATTAAGTCAACCAAGCCGTTACTTTCCTTCTGGTATATTGGGTATTAAATGGATAACTTTCCTTTCAGCTTAAATGATACACTGTAAGCAAATGATGTGACAAGAATCAGAAATAGAAATAGGACTCATACACGCATATAGAGGGGGGGGAGGATTTATTAGTAGCTCAACTGCTCAAGAACATATCGGATATGCACAGATCCACCTTATGGTTCTTGCTACTATATCTTAAACATCCCTCAGCTGTATGGCATCTTTTAGCTTCACTGTAGCTTCCTGGCAACACTAGATTCAAATAATCTTATTTGGGGAACTTGGAAGTTGGAACCGGGTTGTACTGGTTTTCAAATCACAGCTGAACTTTGTAATTCAGAATTCTTTTATCCCATTCCTTTCAAATTCTTATGAGTAGTTGATGACAGCCACACTTTGTTCTGGTTTATCATCAGTGTTGTTAGGTTATACATGTTTCCATTTAAATGGTCTAATGATATTCAATCTGATCACCTGTGGCTGTGAATTTTCTTCAATTGAGAGGGAAGTGGAAAGAGTAAAGATCTGGGGAAAAATGTTGAAATGGAATCTGATGATGTAGAGTCTTATTTGTGGTGTAAATCATGGTTTAGGTGTAATATGCAATATAGAAGTAACTCGAGAAAACAATAACAGTAAGTCAAATCAACAAATTTGTGTCATGTGAAATTACATTGTTTTTTGTATCATGATTACATTGTTTTTTGTATCATGATTTTCTAAAAACCCTTCCTGGTAGCGGACATCGGACTTCCATGTTGGAGGTCTAAAGTTCGAAACCCCTTGCCAGCGAAAGTAAGGGGTTTGCCTTCTGGGCCGAACTCGTCACACTGGGTTTGCCTAGTGTAGGTTACTTCTCCTCTGTAGTTTGCGAGCTATTGCATAGGAGTGGGGTTTTTACTTTATGCGCACCCAAAGGATAGTGATTGTGGGTTTCCCTTGCGATTAATTTTTTTCCTTAAAAAAGGTGTTAATGGAGGAAGACTTTCTCCTTTGAGGATGTAATTCAGCTTTAACGAAGTAAAGGAGCAGAGGGTCGACCTATAGGGAGAGAGCAGAGGCTTGACCGACAAACTAGAAGAGGGAATTAAAATGAAAAGTGAAAAGTGCCGCTTTATCCTTCAGTCCTAGTATATCAGATTAAAATGATACCTTTTATACTTTCTCACAGAAAATGTGGTTTCCAAAGTGTTTAACCACTTACTAGCATTGATAAAAGCGGTCCAACTATTTTGTTAGAATTTTCTCTAGTTGTTGTCTCAAAACATTATTTTCAGAACATAAGCTTGTTTTGGAAATGTGATATGAAATGATGATGTTGCAGCCATTTTGTGGGAACATCTACTAATCTTTTCTTTTATGCTATCTGATGTTCTTATACTCAAAAATGTTTTAGCCACTCTATTTGGTTGTATCTTCTCCCAGCACTCTATTTATGTTAATATACCAATGGAAGTTACACTTGAACCAATCAAAAGAAAAAAAAAAGTCTTTAGCCATTCTGAGTGAATTCTCAGATTTCTCATTAGCGAAAAGTACAGACTTTTTAAGATTATGCTAGTTATTGTCTTTTTGTCCAACAGTTCTCCAGATACTAAAATCGGCATTGTGCTTCATATAACTTTGGTTATATATGGCTGCCTAACCTTTGACTGTTAGCTTATTGAAACTAGTTGACTAGTATTGAAGTATTGAATTTTGAAGTTCAAAATTTGATACTGAACTTACTATGTTCCTGCTTTTCATTTGTTTAACAAGTGTTCTGAGTTTGATCAGCTTATTGTGAAAATTCTTCTCCATTGTATGGTTTAGTTTTTAGCTGCTTCAAATCAATGCCGGTTCTAATGATGCATTTCACCAAAAGATTATAAAATATAAAGACAGTACAACCTGAATTTGAGCCCAGTCTTTCAGAATAACATATAAGCTAAAATCTTCTAATAAGACGGCGTAGTTTTTACATAGTCATCATAGGCTAGAGATTCATCTTAAGGCTAAGTAATTAGTTATATGTTAGTTTTCTTCTTAAAATCCTTTGTTCTGGTTAGAAGCTTGTATGTAAATGTAGAGGCAAACGTGATAAATGTGTGTTTAGAGAACCTTCAGTTTTAGAAAACTTCCAACTTTGCTTTCAAGACAAATTATTTGGTATTGGAATAAATGAACCTGCTAGATATAAACATGATAAATGTGTTACTTAGAGCATCTTTAGTTTTAGAGAACTCTTAATTTTCCTTGTCAAGATTATTTAGTTTTGGAATAAATGCACCTGATAGAGTTGAATAAATATAGGTGATTCATATAGATGATCTCAACTAGGATGAGATTGTACTTAGTTGATTGAGTTGGTTGAGCAAAAGTGATATGCAGTCGAGCTTTCAATGATTGGATTGTTAGGAAGGGAAGTGTAGTAGGTTGCTTGTATGTTCTATGTTGGAGTCTTCTACCCTTGATACCCTTTTAGTTTTCACTTGTAGAAAAAAGTCACAATAATCGTGGCTGGAGAGAAAATTCTATCCTTCAGGTTGAATAGCAAATTACATTCTCGTTCTTGCTCAACAGCTAAGCAAAGTTGTGATGATTTCTGCAAAGTTCTTGTGCAGCTTCCTTTCCTGAGCAAAGTAGGATCTTTTTGTCATCATATTTGCTAAGTTCTCAGCTTCTCCTTTTCCTACCAAGGACCCTTTTGAACTTCTCTTATTTTATATACGTCTTAAATTTGTGTTGTTTTCATATCGCCTTGTTTGTAAACCTTTGAAGGTTTAGTGGTTTACTCCTGTTGGGTGAGGAACAACTAATTGCTCTCAGAAATCCAGGAAGTGTCGAATTTGTTTATCTTCCTTGAAAAGTAGAAGGCTGGGCTTGGTATGGATTGTGATATAGCTTTTATGTTGGAAGGTGCAAAGGAGTCAGGTAGCTTCTTTTGGCTGCCAGAGATGAGGTCAATGTACTAGTGAAATTTTCTTGTGCTTTAACTACTTGTGAGTTGTTCCTGCATGATATGAGTAAATCCGTATCAGATCTTTAATCCAGTCTCCTGCAGTTTCAACTAGTTGCTTTCTTAAGCACCAGATTCAAAAAATGATGCAAGGACTTCTTTTGAAAGTCATTTATCTTGTTGGAAAATTATGCAAATATTTCAATATCGAAGTGTTTTGTTGGTAGCTAGCTATTTCCTTAAATTGTTTGAAATTGTTTTCCCTGTCCACAAGTACTCGGTCTACTTTTTTTTAACAACATATCCTTGTTGTCTTGCCAGGTTGATATTAGAGTAGCACCTGGTACTCATGCTACTGAAGCTGCAGGTATCTGTCTCTCTTGTCATACTCAACTCATTCAACATCCAATATTTAGCCTCCAATTACCGTCAACCTGAACAAATTTGGAGCTACAATTCTTTAGCTGTCACTCTGCTGGACTTTCTCCTTATTGAATCCACAAAAGCCTGTATTTCTCACTTCCTTTTTGCCTTCACAAAAGGGCGCATTCCTTTAGAAAAGCACATGAGTTTTGCATTTTTCCACACAAAATGTTCCCCTTTTTGTAAATTTAAGTTACTATTAAACATATCCCTGTCAAAAAGAGATGGAAGGAAAGAAAACCATACAACCTTCCTGTTTATTATCATAATAAAACATTAGCTTTTCTTCAAGAGTAGTCCGCGCTCGCTTTATTATATCGAGCAACTGATAATTTGTTATCTGCCTGCAGTAAATAAGCAGTTGAATGATAAAGAACGCGTAGCTGCAGCATTGGAGAACCCTAACCTTGTCGACATGGTTGATGAATGCCTAGCTCCATCCTATGCATGAAGAAGCTTTTGTTTGGGTATATAGAGATCCAGCCTGATCAAAGGCTTTCTTTGATCATGTTATATTGCCTTGTTGTGATTGTTTTTTTCGACCTCTTTTCGTTGGTTTTTTTAGTTCAGCTGTTAATTTCATAGATATGTTTTAACCAACTTTACTTTTTTAAATGCCTCGTCGGAAAATATTTTCTCCGTTCAATTTTGCTTGTTCATTGCACTAATATAGATGTCCGCTTGTGATTGTCTAGTTTGGAGAATTAAAGACATAATTTATCATGTAGTTCTTAATTTGTTATATTAAATTTATTATATTCAAAAAATGATATAGTAAAATTATCATTCTACTTTTTGCTCCTTAAGAGTGTGCTTAACAATACTGGATAAGTAAAAAACTGCAAATAGACGAAGTACTAGCTAAGATGACTTTTTTTTTTTTTTTAACTATTTACCCTCGTTGTATTGTTTTATTAGATATTTACTCTATTGAGGTGCTTATAGTGGTTGATGATAATTGTCAAGGATCAAATAATTTTTTAAAAAAGATTAATAAATAATTTGAAATAATTAATTTTAAAAATTATGATAGATAATTTAAGAGGAAGGGAATGGTAAAATAGTAATAATCCGGCTCATAATATTTATATCCTTTAATTTTGATTGTGCATAAATGAACACTTAAACTTGTATATAATTAAATAAGAAGGTGTGTACGTTCTATGTAAAAAAATTAGAGTAGTTGTTATGCGTGAACTTTTTTTTTCTTGATCCTAACTTAAGTATGATTTTTCGTTATCTTGTTACTTTAAACCAAACTAAATTTGGAATAATTGTAGGAAAGATCCAACATTATTTGCCTATTATAGGTAGGATAATTTCCCTATAATGTTTGGTAATGATCCATAATTAGGAACAAATTTGACGCATCATTTTAAAAACTTTACAATTAGGTTACTAGCTATAATTCTATTAAGTGAAATCACAATACTATCAAGGAACGTTTTCCCTCAAATGAGTCGTGTAATAAGTGAAAGCACAACGTTATTCACTTCCTATCGATGCCTACATTGCATGATGATCAAATATAGCCTCTCAGTCTATATTATCTGCTCTTTTAGGGATCGTTTGATAAAGTGTATTAACAAAAATACTGCATGGATCAACTAAAAATTTACAAACTAGTTAGGTACGAATTCAATATTTATTCTACTTCAAGTCAAAATAGTTCAGTAAGGTAACTGTATCATCACATGAAGTATTCCACAAATGCTCGTCGATACCAACTTTCTCCCTCATTTTACACAAAAGATACAGTTCATCAAGGTGGTTTACAGAGAAAATTTGATACCTTCATCATCAGCTGAAGTTCCTTTAAATATTGCAAGCTTCCCTTTATGTTCGAGCAGCTTCAGAGCTCGCATAAGAACTGTACGATCTATTCCATGAAGCTCTGAAAAATTAAAACGCCAAACAAACAAATGAAACGAATAAAAAAGAAGATATAGCATAAGATTCCATCAGTCCATGAAGTTCGTCAGAGAATAAAAACTAGTAAAACCATGTATGCGAATTCACGACTAAACATAGATGTTAAGCATAAAATGTTTGATATAAAGATCCACTGATATTTCCATTACACGTTTATGAACGAGTAGTTCAAGATGGAAACAAGCACATGATCATATTAGAAAAGAAACAATTGAAAGCGTTAACTCTTCTCAGTCAAAATACGCTTCGTCCATATAGGGCAAGTGAAGTTCCAAGACCTAAGCTAACATATGCAAAATATTTACAGAAAGAAGAAAATAGTAATCAATACTTTTGAATAAAGAGAAAACAATATTAGTTACTACTTTTCGTCTTCTTTCTTTAAATCTTTTGCATATGTTAGCTTGGGTTTTTAACTAATTTGTGGACTGTAGTATCTAATATCTTTTAGATTCTAAAACCTAAATTGTACCTGTTCCACGGGACTCCACCCCTGAACGTATTTCTTCAACTGTCATAACACTGTCCTCCAGCCCATTCTCCTTCACCTAATGAGACAGATATAAATGTGGTAAGGGTCGGTTATGGCAGCAGATAGCCAACACAAAAAAAATGTGACAAGGTTAAATATACTCCTGTTCATCATTCCATCTAAAAGAAAAACCAGACACCATGTGTTTCTGCATCCATCCCCAAATATGTATATAGCAGTCTTCCAACAGGGAATCTAATTGCTAACATTAAAATCACTTCTTTTATAGGATAATACTCCGAGAGAAATTCAACTCAAATGACCAAACTGAGCGAGATTTCAGATAAATTTGAGAAGAACAAGAAAGCAGGAAAGTGGAAGCTACGCAAAAGGGGGGTGGGTAGTTCTTGAATATTGATGATAAACATGATCTTGAAGCGCAACCATTTATATAAATGAACAACCCATAGAGAGGCATATTGGTTCTATATAAAGATGGCTATATGAGGTGGTAGGCGTGGAGCAAGGGAGAGCATGAGGAACATAAATGATCAGGACTACATGATTCTATTCTCCTTAACCTCTACTTTTGCTAATTTAGCAACATCATATGACATTTGAGTATGATAGCCAAGAATGAGTCCTAAATCCACTAAACAAATCATAGTATAGTCCCCTCAAATGCAGACCCATTCCTAACCCTACCAGGTTCTGTAATCCACAAGCATATCGAGTTGGGACAGTGCCAAAGTACAGACATCAACTATCATATGGTTATACTATTACTCACAAAGTTTACAATCAAGTCTGCCCAGTCTTGGATACGATGCCATAGGACTAGGCATTTTCTATGACCTTTATCCATCCATTCTGCACGACCTGTCAAGTAGATCAGAGTCAGAAATCAAGCCTTCTGCAGTACAACGGACTCTCGTTAAGGTCCAATATATTATTACTATGGCAAGATCGCTTACCATCAGAAACCAAAGCCGAGAGAAACGCTTCCCTAGCTTCATGACTCAGAGATCCTGCACTATCAAAAGATCATCTGTATTCAGTTGTGGCACACAAATTGACACCATTCCAGATTACAAAAGATTTTCATTGAGTCAGAGGCAAGCTATACCACATAAAGAGATAATCACATTTTCTTTTAGCTAAAAATGCAGGGATTTTTTGTTTTTCTAAAAAGAAATTCAACCAGTACCGGCAAGCTTGACCACCTAATGCTATTGTGATTGACAATTTCTTTTGCTTAATATGGTTTATGAACAGACATGCATACTTAATGGCATGGAAAGACTGAAGAGATCTCTTCGGAAATCTTGTGCTCCAGAGTAGTAAGTATTACAAATTCAAGCCATTAAACTTGAGAATCACATATAAACAGTTTGATCATTTACATGAATTTCTTACTTCCCTTAGAAACATATTGCAGAGGAAAAATAAATTCATTGGAGACAATTTACATGTGATTCAAAGACAATTTTTGTTGCTAGATATGCTAATGTGGATTACTCCATGGCAGTGTTATCAAAAGCGCAAAAAAGCGCGCCTCGAAGCGAAGCGAGGCCCTTGTGCTTTTTAGATCTGAAGCGTGAGGCGTTTGAAAAAGCGCACACTTCACCGTTTGAAGCGCTGAAGCGACGGCTTTTTAGTTTAGGTTTTTTTTTTAATTTTTTTTAATGTTTAATAGTTTTGAAATTAATTGACCAACTATCACAACTAGGAGCTTCTGCTTCTGCTTCGCGACATCTCGTCTTTTCTTCTTTGCGGCTTTCTCCTTCTACTTCGCAACATCTCGTCTGCTTCT
>JAOTQR010000100.1:18598468-18613294 GCA_025774065.1 Solanum ossicruentum
TATTCCATCATACTCCAAGGCCAAAAAATAGTCAATCTTTGGCTCCATCCGAGATTGATGGAAATAAATAAAAATAAAAAAATCTCCACCTCACCATGTACACCTTTATATGGACCCCACATACCCACCCACCCCTATCTCCAGCACATCATCTGATTAATACTTGTTCAATTTCTCTCTCTCTAAATATATACAGTTTTTACATTGTACATGTATTATGTATATCTATCTTTTAGCACTTTTTTCTTCTTCAAAAGGGTAGATTCCCCAAAAGATTAGTCTTTTTGGGGTTTTTTCTCTTATTACTTTTACTTTTTCAGAGGGTTTAGGAGCTTGAAAAAAGGGAAGCAAATTTTTACCATCAACTCAGATTCATGTCCTCAGCTTTGCTTGTCACTTTCTAAGGTACAAATATTCAACCCCTTTTCTTTCCTTTCTCTTTTCTCTCATTTTTTGTGTGTATTTGTGTCAAAGTTTCAAACTTTTTTCTTTCTTTTAGTAAATATCTCTTTTCTTGACATTTCTACAAAAGACCATTTTTAAGCATTAATTTATCACTGTCTCTTTTGGTTGATAGTTGAAATGTCTACAAGTATTTAAGGGTTGGGAAGTTAGGAATAGCTTTGTTTAATAAGTTTGACTAAATTTTGGAACAGTTCAACCTTCAAAGTTGTTGATTCCCATTTCAAAGCCGCCAGCTTTGGTTTTATTTTCTATTTCCTCTCTCTGATGTATACTTACTTTGTGCTTAAGACTCTTGAATTTTGGGATTTCAAAGTTTTGATCATTGATTCATTCCAAATTGAGGGTCTTTGCTGAAAAAGGCCAAATCTTGGTTTTTATTTGAATAGTGATTGACTTTTCTAGCAGTCTATTAAGATTTTGGTTTATGTTGAAAAAGTTTTTGTTTTCCAGATGGATGGGAAATTCTAAGTAGTGAAATTGAGGCTGCAACTGGAGTATAAAGTAGGAAAAGATTGAATCTTTTGGGGTTAGAGACATGGAGAAAAAAGAGGGAGAGCATTGGAGGGAGATGGTGAAGAGAATGCTTCCTCAGGGATATGATGGGGAAAATATAGACTTCTCAATAGCAATGGAGTATAGTGGTCCTTTGTTGTCATATGAGGTTCCTAAAATAGAGCCCCTTGATTTGAATTCTAGTGCAATTCCAATAGCAGAACCTCTTTCAGAATCAAGAAGATCATTGAGCAATGGTGTTGCGCCGGTTATAGAACCTATTCCGTTGCCGGTATCGCGTATTGCTGGTGTAGCAAGTCCCCCTAGTCAGAGTCCAAGGGTATCTTATAGTTCTGAGTCTCAAGTGTCTGTCTTGCAGAACCCTGATTCTTCTTCAGGTTCCCCGTCAGCGTCCCCGGGTTCAGCACTGAATCATCAGGGGAGAAGAGCCCCTGTAGTCACCTTTGTTGATAGATCTGAAAGAGAAACAAGGGAAATTGAGAATCAAGTCTTTCCTGAGTATGTCGGAGTTTCTAAGGAAAGGAAGAAGAAGAAGAAGTCAAGAGTCTGTTATAGGTGTGGAAAAGGGAAGTGGGAAAGTAAAGAGTCTTGCTTGGTTTGTGATGCAAAGTATTGTAGCAATTGTGTGCTTAGAGCAATGGGTTCAATGCCTGAAGGGCGCAAATGCGTGAGTTGCATTGGCCAGCCAATTGATGAGTCAAAGAGGTCCAAACTTGGTAAAAATTCTAGAGTATTATCACGTTTGCTTAGTCCTTTGGAAGTCAAGCAGATAATGAAAGCAGAAAAAGAATGTGCTGCTAATCAGCTCCGCCCGGAGCAGCTGATTGTGAATGGATTTCCTTTGAAGCCAGATGAGATGGCAGAACTCTTTGGATGCCCTTTACCTCCTAGGAAGTTGAAGCCTGGGAGGTATTGGTATGATAAGGAATCTGGACTATGGGGAAAGGTGATTTTTTCTGTTGAGTTAAATCAAATTCTTTTATTTATTTCTTATGTCAAAAAGAAGATGCTAATATAGTTTTGACTAATTAAACAGGAAGGAGAAAAACCAGACAGAGTTGTTAGTTCAAACCTAAATTTTACGGGAAAACTTAGTGCTCACGCCAGCAATGGAAGCACTCAAGTTTACATTAATGGCCGAGAGATAACAAGACGTGAACTCAGAGTGCTGAAGGTTTGTTCTTTTTATTACAATTAATCACGCATATGCCAAAATAAATACGGAAGGCAATATATTTAATTCTAGAACTGTTGTTATCCACATTTCAAAGGTCACCTTCTATCACTAACTTGTCGTATGTGTTCATGACAGCTTGTATGTTTGAATTTGGTGAAGAATGCCTATCCATTCGTTGATATAATATTGTCATTTATTCAGATTCTATAAATTTTGTCGCTTTTTTCCAACCCAGCATTTATGCTGGATTAATTTTTCCTTTCCCTATCCCGCCCCTCCCAAGCTGTCGTCATTTAGTACGTGAGATAATGATAATAATCCAGGGATAAAATTTGGGACTAATTTTTTCCCATGTTTGGTTTGAGGTATTAATACTAAAATGGTGGGATTGCTATCCCATGTAGAAGGTGGAACAGAAATATTCCACGGGATATCCTTGCTTATCTCAGCCTACCAAACGGGAATTTCACTGATGATAGATATTGATAAAGTCCGTCCATACAATCATCTATGCGTCTTAGATTCTTTCCTGTTTATCTTTTCATGAGATGAGTTTTCTGGTTGAAAGTGGTGAGACATACCTTCTAATTCTTCTTTTAAATTTATTACATATGGAGATGCCATAACTTTTACAGCTTTCATTCACCCATTCTATACATCTTTTTCATCTATTATTGATACATTCATTTGTTTCTTCTCTGTCCTCCTAAGTTGTCAAATTATTGTAAGATTTCATAATACTAGAAACCAATAATGTGCGTCCAAAAATCATTATAGCTCTGAGTGTCTTTACTTTCATCGTGGGTGATCGTGAAAAAGTAACATTTTTTCCTTATATTAGTATATTTTAATTGTCATTTTCTAGATCTAGTGCATTAACTTTGACATATTTAAATTTGAATTTTGCTTTTAACTATCCGTGCTAGTTAGTTGACTGATAGTCATTCTACCACCTACAATTTTGAATCTAAATAGATTTTCATTGTAACTTCTCACAAAAGGAAACAAATGGATAACCTATAACCTTTTTCAAGCACTTGTATTATTCCCTTGAGCTTCTTCTTGTTCCTCTTTCTTTTTCTTTCTTTTTTTTTTGGGGTGGGGGGGGGGGTGGGGGGAAGAGGGGGTGATCTCAGAATATCCTGGTGAATCATGTTGGAAGTCTGTAACTTTCCAAAATGAACCTTTCCTTGTCAATCACCGTAACATTATCAATCAGCCAGGTTTTGTCATTATTGCACGCAGAATCTAAAATAAGTATCTCCAGAGCATAGTTACCTCACAGAATCCATGCACCATATATGTAAAAGACAAATGGAACAACCTAATTTATCATTGCCTGAAACAACGGTAACAACTCAGTTTCAAAAAAAAAAAAATAACGGTAACAACCACCTATCGGAAAGATAGTTATAATCTTCCATGCTCTTATAGCCCAGTTCTCAATAAACTCTTCGAAGCCTAGTGCTGGCAGTTTCGATCACACCTGTCTACCACACAGACTTCACTGGTTCCAGAGATTTCAGTGGTACCCAATTCAAGACAATCCGGTGTCAATGTTGCATGACTGCCTGATCCAAACAAGCGCATATGTTGTTATAGCATGTAACTTAAGGCTCTTGGATTGGCCTTTCTGCAAATGATTCTCTTCCTAGAATGAAACTCTCTGCATGTTTATTTGTTTCCTCATACCTTTATGTACAATGAGTCCTCATATAAGTTTCATTTCAGTTTGCAAAAGTGCAATGCCCTCGTGACACTCACTTTTGGGTATATGATGATGGTCGTTACGAGGAAGAAGGACAGAACAACATCCGGGGTAACATATGGGAAAAGGTAGCACATTGAATTGATTGTAGGGTATGGTTTCACCTATGTTATTCAATGAAGTCTTTGATTTTATATCTAATATTTTATATTGACATGCAGGCAACAACACGGTTTGTTAGCTCTCTGTTTTCCTTGCCTATACCACATGGTCAACCGTATGGGCAGAGAGACGAGCCTAGCAATTATGCTACTGTTCCAAATTACTTAGAGCAGAAAAGGGTTCAAAAGCTACTTTTACTTGGGCTTGAAGGTTCTGGAACTAGCACAATTTTTAAACAGGTATTGGTCTTATGCAGCATTCCTTCAAAAAGGGTTATATTTTTCTTGATTAATTATTGAACTCAAGATTCTTTCTATATATAGGTCAAATCTCTAAGATTTATGTCTTAGAGATTTTATCTTTGCTCTTGATAACATTAACTGTTTACAGATATCTGTAGTATAGCTTGCTAAGTAGCTTGTTGGTTTGTTCATTTGTTCTATGGATTTGAATCTGTTAGCATTCACATATTTCATTTTGCTGGCAGAAATTTTTCTAGCATATATTGCAGCCAATTCCCCAATCACTTTGGGATTCGGAGCTTAGTTAATTGATTTATTGAAATATTGCAGCTGAATTATTTTGCTTATGCTCAAATAAGATGACTGACTATAACAACAAAAACATCTGGTTAAACATCACCACTGATATCAGCCATCATAAATGAGGTACAGATATTCGGGATCGTTTGGTACTCATAAATTTACACAAGGTAAATTGTCAAATGAGAATTGACAGTATAGTGGTAGGGGTTCTCCCCCTCCAGCCTTTGGTTTGAGTCGCCAAGGAAGATCAGTGTACAGCCAAATCCAAACTTAGTTCTTTAAGTGTTTGAATAGGACTGATAATTGAGAAAATATTGGATTGAAGAGGCTTTACTGAGAAGTATAAAAGTGGGATACATGAAAATTTGGATGTAGTATGAAATAGTCTTAATCTTTTCTTGTAGTTAAAAAAGACATTTCTTAATACTAGAGGAAAGCAGAAACCCATACTTAATGTTAAGGGAAGGAGTGTCAGGTTTGATGACGATGTATTGAGGGATTGATCATGTATTTACATGCCTCTGTAGTGGTATTCCCTTTTTTTCTCCTCCGTTGTTTTGTTCTTTGCTCCCTTCCTGTTCTGTGGTATAGTTTATTCCTGCATTCTGAACGTGAAATGAAATGCTTGCTGTATAATACATTTAAGTATTTGTTGAGGTTCTATTTTTTCTTTCATTTGTGTGTCCTCATCTGCTTCTGTTTATAACCTTATTGTGTAGGCGAAATTTTTGTATGGAAACATGTTTACATCTGAAGAAATTCAAGAAATCAAGTTGATGATTCAAAGCAATATTTACAAGTATCTAAGTATTCTCCTTGATGGAAGGGAGCGCTTTGAGGAGGAGGCTTTAGCAAGAATAAATGCTGAAGGTACTTTAAAATATATACAAGAAGTATTGATAGAAAGGTGTGGTACTAATTAACAGAGAGTTTCTCTAGATGCTGTAGATCTGACGTTTTTAGCTGGACTTGCACTCTTGGCTCCCCTCTCTCCTCCCCCATACCTTTGAACTCCATTGCCACTAGTGACAAATTGTGCCAAAAGTGGAGCTCTTACCCCTTCATAACTAATTGCAGAAGAAGATAAGCTATGTTATATGCACCAAGTTTCATCTACCAATAGTCAAATCTGCTCAAAAGATATATCAGCATTTTTATTCTGTAAAATTTTCCCAAATGAATTTTAGTTGGATTTATATGTATCTTGTGGATTAAGGTTTTCGTTTCAGTGGTTTCGGATGTTAAAAATTCATATGCCAGTCTATCCCCATTCTATGCTTTCATTTCTCTCAGATCTCCTCTGAATGTCCCTTCTACTGAAAAGGAATGAGAGAATCAGCTGTGATTGCATAATCATTCATACTATTGGGAAGTAAATTATTTATCAGGACCTGTTTTAAATTGTCATCACCTGGGAGTATATTTTGCCTTGCCTTGCTACACCGTAAATGCAGCTTACATAGTTGGCATTTCAGATGTGACTGATTAGGCCCTCTTCTTGTCAATCCCTTCCTTCCAATTGTGAGTGAAATTGATCCTTTGTTGTGTGCTTGTGCCTTGCTGCAGCTAACTGGTATTTCTTCAGTTATTGATACTCCTATTCACTTTCGATCAAATTCAAAGACCGTTATGTCTCTAACAGTCTTCCCAATATCATATGAAAATTAAATACTGCATACCAGCTTCTTAGGGTCTAAGATATCCTTCTGTAATCTAGGGTGGGATGTTTGTTTTTCATTGTCCATTATTAGCAGCTAGCAATTGCATGGGCAAAAGGACCAAGTGGCTGCACTTCACTAACTGATTTCAATTTTATTGGTTGTAACACAGAATCTGTGGAAGACAGTCAGTGTGTCTATTCCTTAAATCAAAGGTTGAAGCATTTCTCTGATTGGCTACTGGATATTATAGCCACCGGAGATTTGGATGCTTTCTTCCCTGCAGCTACACGTGAATATGCTCCATTGGTTGAAGAGGTCTGGAAGGATCCTGCTATCCAGGAAACTTACAAGAGAAGAAATGAACTTCATTTTCTTCCAGATGTGGCTGAGTACTTCTTGAGCAAGGTATTTGACATATGACTCATTTCTTGGACCAACCTATCCAGCAATCTTAGTAATTGGTTTCGTCCACGAACATACTTTTTACAGACTGTCTCGGTCTCATATGTTTATGGAGGAATTATTGTAGTATCTTGTTGATCCCAGTGGAGCACCATGCATTTAACACGTGTCACCTGCTAATTTCTTTTAACCATATTCTGCTTTTGTATATCAGTTGTGTGCTCTAATAAGATCTATATCAAGATTTTTTCTCTAAAGATTCTATTAACCTATTCTATGATAAATAATTTTGTCACTATTTGTTCCCTGAACTTTTTAAAGTAACTTCCTTTTCACTTTGGGGTTAGTACCGATGTACCTTCATAGACATCAAGGTCATTCCTTTTCATGATTCTAGAATCTAGATCATTCCTCAAGGCAGTGTAGTTAATTTGTAGCCACACTTCTCTTTATTCTTGATTACACTTTCTTGAATGAGTTGATTTTGCTTATCAGGTAAAATTGGATATTTAACTCGTCTTATTTTAGGCTGTGGAGGTATCAAGCAATGAGTATGAACCTTCGGAGCAAGACATTCTGTATGCAGAAGGAGTTACGCAAGGGAATGGATTGGCCTTTATGGAGTTCCAATTGGATGATCGTAGCCCAATGTCTGAAACCTATGGAGACAATCTGGAAGCTCCTCCCCCTCTCACCAGGTACCCATCCTCGCTCTACTATGATATTTATAACTATTCAGCAGTTTTTGTTCTATATAACTTTGGAATTCTCTGGAGGTAATGTATGCTGAACCATAATTTGATGGGCAGCTTAATTATTTGTGTTGATATAGACGCCACCTGTTGATGATTTTAAATACATCTGCAATTACTGTTGCTGTTAACTTGTGTTCAGTATTTCAATAGATTTAGCTAGTGAATGATCATATGATCAAACGTTAAGCTACAGGGAAATAAGGTGAAAAAGGTTCCTTCCGGAAGGTTAGCTCCATTGTAGCTTAAATTAGGATGTTCCTTTGTGTTAAGTAGGCACTTGTGCTAAAATATGTTAGATAGGTTCATAAGATCTCCAAAAGGGGACAATTGATCTAGCAAAGAGGTTATTCGTTCCTCCCCATTAAAAAGAAGAGAAATACTTTAGACAAAACACGCGTTTATTGTTTGAGAACTCGATCTTCATCTACACTGAAAACCTGCTAAAAGATAAATGCACTGACTATACGTACATTCGCATGTCTAATAGTCAATCAGAATCTAGGCGCATAGACTAGAGTACTAATCAGCATCAGAGTTACAATTGAAATATTTTAATCGAGTACAGTCTCTTCGATGTAATATGAGTGTATTTAATACGAGTTATGATTATCTTTGCTTGCCATGATTTTGGTAATATGCTTTTGTGTCCTTTCAAACAGGTACCAGCTAATTCGACTAAATGCCAAGGGAATGAATGAAGGATGCAAGTGGGTTGAGATGTTTGAAGATGTCCGTGTCGTAGTATTCTGTGTTTCCCTTAGTGATTATGATCAGATGTGGGTTGCTCAAGAGGAAAATGGTAGCGGCGCACTACTTCAGAACAAGATGATGCATAACAAGGAACTTTTTGAAACAATGATCAGGCATCCTTGTTTCAAAGAGACCCCATTTGTTTTAATCTTGAACAAGTATGATCTGTTCGAGGAAAAGGTCAACCGTGTGCCATTGGGCGCTTGTGAATGGTTTACTGATTTCTGTCCACTGAGACCTCACACCAATAGCCAGTCTCTAGCTCACCAAGCATATTACTATGTTGCAATGAAGTTCAAAGGCCTCTATGCTTCCCTCACAGGTAGAAAGCTATTTGTGTGGCAAGCTCGAGCAAGGGAACGAACAACTGTTGATGAGGGATTCAAGTATATAAGAGAGGTCGCAAAGTGGGACGAGGAAAAAGAGGAGACCTACAATGTTGGAGCAGAAGATTCATTTTATAGCACAACAGATATTAGCTCGTCTCCGTTCATCCGACAGGAGTGAAATAACTTAAAACATATGTTGATATTGTAGATTAGGACAAATTGAGAGGGAGAAAGAGGGATGTAATAAGTTGAATTTATATTTTTCGCCATCGCTTTTTTTACAGAGATAATGGTGTTGTTTCATGTGATTATCTGGAGTTTTGTGTGTATGTTCTGATGCTCCTCAAAGAGATCTTGGATGGCAATACAAAGGTTGAGAATAATATACTTTCAATTATCATTTTTCGTGTTGAAAACAAATTTATTTTTTTCGAAGTACTCACAATTTTCACCATCCAAACAAGCTATAAAAGGCTAAAACTGTTGTGGATATTGTTGATTCTAAAACTGACAAGTGTACCACATAAAAGCTTAGTGCATCTGATAAGGTTATTGATTGTGACATGACTAATCCAACACCTAACTTGATGTGATGAAATTTCTGTTCTTAAAAAAAATAAGATGTAAATCTTTATACATGCTATGTAATAAAATATCTTCTTTAATTTTTAAAATTGTGTGAGTTGTCAAATATATTTAATATAGCAGGAGTAATAATTGTAAGAGATAGCTAATCCACTTGAGTGTCACAACTAAATCACAAATGCATTCATTTAGTAGATAAACTTCACCAACAAAATGATGATAGCATGACCAATAACACAATAACCAAACAACTACAGCAATTATGGACAAGCAATAAAACAAATACTAACGTTATTCGAACTCTTTAAAAATATAAATAAATTTTTCAGTCGATGACCTGTACAACTTAGACAATAATCATGGTCCAATAAAAAGCAATCAATACACACAGTGAAAACCTGTGAACTAAAAAGTGACTTCTAAGTGAAGTAAAGACAACCCTTTTTCCCTCTATAAAAATCCTTTTAACTCTCACAAGAATTCATTCAATCTAAAAAGGAAACATAACACAAAATGGTCTTCAAGTTGAGAACTTTTTACACTTTGCTGCTTATTCTTGTCTTCATTTTTTCAAGTTCCACAGTTCATTCATCAACTATTGTTCATAGGAAACAGGGCAGAAGACATGTTCATGGAGTCCATCAAAGGTGGCAAAAGGAGCCATGGATGAATCATGGAAGCAACAGAGGGCCTCGAAAACACCTCATTAATCCAACGGTTAATCATCGATTCGATATTCCAGAATTGTCCCTTTAGCTCTTCTCAATCTTGAATCTTGATGTTAGTTTTAGCCTTTTTATCTTCTTGTATTTACAGAGTCTTGTATTGAAGCATAATTTGAATAAATGTAGAATCTTTATTCCTTTTATTTGGCTCATATCTAATCATACCAAGTATGTTTTTAGGGTTGGCAGGTTAAATTTGAACTCATGATGAGTTCCGATATCAAATGAGTCAAGACTCAACTTAATTCGAATTTGTTTGGATCAAAATATATTAGGTCTAAAAGAGTTGAGTAACGAATTATAGAGAAGGTCAAGACCTTAACCAATTCAACTTTTACTAAGTTTTACTTATTTTATTTTTTCTTTTTCAATATTTTAGTACTTAATTAAATTATATTTTTTTATTTAGCTATATAAAATATATGAAATTTTAAAAAAGAAGTGTTATAAAAATATTATGACAAGATTTCACTCAAATTAATTTGGGTTGCATATCACCTCAAATAAATTATATGGATTGAAATTGATTGGATTGAGATAAGTTAAGTTAATAAATAAGCGGGTTAACTTCAACGATTTACATGAGTTGAGCGAGCTAGGTTTAATTTTGCCACTCATAGGTTTCTTCTATATCAAGCTTAAATAAGGAGACATTTGGATTGATCATATGGTTGACCCCATCTTATTTAGAAGTCGAGATTGAAATGTACTAGCTAATTGTTAGTAAAATAGTGGTATTCGAGTCAAGCTAACATGCGTCTTGATTATTTTATTGAGTATCTACTACCTTCTTACAAATACAAGATAACTCTGCCCACAAAACTGAATTTATGAAAATAAAGAATCTCCACTGTATGTCACATCTTGAAAAAAGATGTTATAATCTAATGATGAATTATAATTTAGACAGATGAACTAATTGATAAAGTTGTTGTCATGTCACCAGAAAATTATGGGTTCAAATTTTGGAAACAGTATCTGATAGAAATGCAAGGTAAAGTTGTGTACAATAGACCCTTGTGATCGAGTTTTTTCCTGGACTCTGTGTATAGCAAGAGCTTTAGTGCACCAGATTTACGTTTTTCAGAGATTCAAAAAATCACCAAATTAGTTGTTAAGGTTTAGGATGATCATCACTTAATTTATCTCTAATTAGGTTGCTCATCTACCTAGAGTACTCATCATTGTTGATAAAAACTTTGATAATACCACATGGTTTGTCTTAGAAGTACTAGTCACCAGTACTAATTTATTTCTTGTGTTTTTGATATATGAAGCTTCTTCCTATAGGCATGCCAAAAGTGGAAGCAAGTGAATTATTCCCCCTTCTTATAGAAGCAAAGGATATTAATATGCATATACAATCAAAATTTGACCTTAGCGGATAACTAAACGTTCTAATACGTTTATCTATAAATATTTTTAAAAATATTTTTAAAAAAAGTTTAAAACTTTCTTAAAAAAATTTATTAAAAATATTTAAAAAATTATGATTAAACGCTTGCTTGTCAACACATATACTGAGAAAAAAAAATCAATGATTTGAAAAGCAAAACATCATCCAACAGTTAAATTACTGATTTTGTTTGGATGCAACAACAGCAAGAAAAAGTCAACAAAATGGAGAGGACACTGAAAGGGATCACACAAGTTGTTGGTATTTCTTTTCTTGGACCCAAAAAGATTGTTGTGGGTGCTTTCGTTCGATACTCGCATTTAGAACAAGTATGATGAGATAGTGTTAATTATAATATAAAAAATTAAAAATTTTGATATTGTAATTTGGATTTTATAGTATTTGAAATACATTTTCAATTTATTTTGATATTTTTTTATATAAAAAAAATATTGAAAAATCAACTCTCCGAGGAAGTATATAGTTATATATACAATTAAATATATGCTATTATGATACCAATAAATATGTATAAATTAGTCTTAGTACAAAATGAATTGTTTGGACGTTGGGACTTTGACTATTGTATCAATATCTTTTTTTGCAATTAATTAACAAAGAAAATTATTTTGTACTTTTTTTTGAATATTTCTACATATACAAGGTGTTAGTCTTTCTACATATATAAGGTGTTTTTATATGATATAATCGAAAGGTTTCTTGAAAAATCAAAATTGCAATGCTCTATATATGAGTATATATAAGAGAAGTCAATCACCGAGCTTCTCAGGAATCAAGGGGTCAAGAGTTATCTGCTCCATGGTTAAGGCCTCTGAGGGGTTCAAATATGTAGCCTTCAACCCCTTACTGCCATCATTTTCATTATCTTTGATGCTCAGTTTAACGAACCGCTTATAAAGAGACTCGCCAACTATGATAATTATTAATTTATCGTACTCGTAAAATATTGAAACCAAACTTAAATATACAAAATTAATGTAGTATGATAATGATATATTTGTATAGTAACATTAAAAATAAAAAATTTCAATATCGAATCGTATCCACCCCACCAGCTTTAGACGAGGATTCCCTATCAAAAAATTTCAAAATTCAAAACCTTTCGTTATTGATAAAACATTATTTACCGCTCATTATACACAAGGTACGAGCTGAAATTGACTCTTCCCATTTAAAAAAGATTCAATTAAAAATTTCTCAATTTGTAATAGTACTTTTTAAAAAATTAAACTTAAAAAAAATATATAAAAAAAAGGACACTTGATTCCAAATTTCCTCGTCCATTCTGGGATTCTTCCTTCACATGGTAGGTAGATATAATTCTTTTTTTTTTCTTTCACCTTTTCCATCACTAATAATGTCTATTTATTACCAAGTACTACAATATTAATTTTTTAAAATGATTTTAAACTATAAGAATTTTTTACTATCGATGTTATACCTTTTTTACCTTTTGTGGGTAACCTTTACCATCCAACTTGTTACAAATAATTACATTTCATAAATTATCTTTTCCATGAAAAAGGGAATCCACCCTTTGGGTGCACACATGATAAACCTCCGTTTTTCTGCAATATCTCACAAATCATATAGAAGAGATAACCCACATTAAGCAAGTCCGGTACAACGAGCTCAACCCAAAAGGTAAATCCTTCTTTTCGCTGACAAGGGATGTTGAACTTGACACCTCCAACACGAAAACTCCGAGCCCAAACCATTGGACCACCCGGAAGGGTCATATTATTAATCTTGTTTGTGACTTAGAAATGTAAAATTTATCTTATTTGTTGGTTGGTAGAAGTTAAACTCATTTGTAATAAAATAAGAAAGAGATAATTGTCCACTCAAACATCATGATTCAAACCTAAATGCATTCATTTTAGCAACACAATGATGACAACAACACAAGTAGAGAGACATATGACCCCCACAATAAAACAACACACCAATAATCACATGCTCTAACACACAAGCAATAAATATTCAGAGTGTGACTTACTGTTTGATCCAAAATGACATTTCTTGTGACTTGTTAAATGAAGAAAAAGTATCCAACACTTTTTACCTCTAAGAAATGCATATCAGTTACCAAAGTCACAACATAATGGTCTTGCAGTTTAAGCCTTTTTGCTACCTTGTCTTCTTCTTGTCTTCATTTTCAGCTCTTCTGCATCAGTTTATTCAACTGATATAGGAGTTGGTCATGGGGAACTTGGCACGAGCCATGTCCATGATCTGCATCAAAGATGGCAATTGAGGTCACGTATGAATCATAGGAGCTTCCAGGGACCTCGAAAATACCTTGAGAATCCCACAGTTAAGCATAATCCGTTTGATGCTCCTAAATTGTCCCTTAAGCTCTTCTAAGTTTCCAAGTCACCTCTAAGCTCTAAACAAGTGCTGGAAGAATCACGTCGGTTGTATTTCTGTTCTTATGATGGTGATGTCTACTTCAGTTTGCGTATATCTTATATCTCTATTGTTTCACAAGTACCTGCTACCTCCCACTAGCACAAGTACCGAATAACATTTACCATCAAGAGTTAGGCAGATGGAAAAAAAAACAACATATCATAGTGTAAAATACATGTATATTTCCATCAGTAAAAAGATATTTCCTCCCCTCCCCTTTTATTTACTTTTGCTGATGCCTTCCATATAAGACGAGGGTTTTTCAGAAACAACATCTCTATGTCTATGAGGTAGTGGTAAGGTTTAGGTACATTTACCTTCCCAAGACCCCACTTGTGGGATTCCATTGGGTATGTTGTTGTTGTTTGATGATGCCTTCCATACCAACTCAATAGTATACACAGCTCATACAGGGCCTCCTTTCACTTCTTTCCTAATGAGGACATGTATGGTATAACCACTACTTTCACTAACCTTACTGCCAGTCAGTTAATCTTATCTGTCTCTCCAAGAAAATGAGCATCTCACATTAAGCTAGGCTGTAAAATCCTAGCTAAATGTTGCTAATTTGAGAAGCAAGACCCACTATGTGATAACAAATCATACCAGCACATGGTTTCTCTAAGTAGAAGGAATTGCCTTTGCTAATCAACTGTATTCAGAGATGAAATTTCCAAATCAAACATGCCAAAAGAAAGTCAACGAATATCCCTCCCCCACACCCTGTTTAAGGAAAAGAAAATATGAGAATGCACACTGAGCAAGGGAATTAAAAACAAAAAATACGCCTCAATTCCAAACAAGTTGGAGTTGAAGATATGAATTTTCACAGACTATGTTATTCTATGAGCAAGGGCAAAACATCAGATGCTAAAAAATTTTTATGTGTACCTCAAGTATTCTATCAAGTATTTGTTACCTTTCACAGTCTCACCAGCACATCTACCAATCAAAGACTCAGATAGATGGAAAATTCACCTAGCGATTTTTTTATCTCTGATCTTCATACATCACCTGTCATTAACTTTAATGATCATCATGTTTCATTGACCATTAGGCCGCATCCTATAGTTTTTTCCTCCACATTACACCACCAGATACTATGCATAGTATACAAGGACAAAGGTAGCTTACAATGAAGACAGATCAAGTTCATTCTGAAGAAGTCAGCAGTATTCCTTCTACAGAACCACAGTTTGAGTGCAAATGCAGAGTGAAAG
>JAOTQR010000100.1:18621496-18653067 GCA_025774065.1 Solanum ossicruentum
TCGTTAAGAAATGAAATAAAAGCTCGACGAACAATTTGACACTAATTTATCAAAAGGCCGGACAAAATTGGGTGTCAGCAGTAGCAAATCATAATTTTGTAATGTTATATTCATTGTGTTCATCATTCAATTTTTATTCTTGTAACAATATGACCTATATTATGTAAAGTCGACAACTCGTAAATCGAAAAACATTTTAAAAATACTGAAATAAATAGAATCGAACCAATCTAGTTTGATTCTGAGTATATCGTACATTTTTTAAAAAATGAATACTAAAAAATCGAATGAAATTTTAACAACATCGAACCAAAGAACCGAATGTTCACCCTACCATAGAAACATTTGGGGAAGAAAAAGACCATGCCAAAAAATAATGGGAGTATTTTAGCATATCACTTAAATTACTGTCTCTTTTCGAATAATACCCTGACAAAAAGGACGAAGCGCGCGAAAATGGAGAAATCAGGCAGATGAAAAATATAAACTGAAAAAAAGAAAAAAAAAAGAGAAACCTTTGCAGCAATGGCGGACGAGGGTTTCGACGATGAATGGGATGCAGATTTTGTCGACCAGCTTGTCCAAGCTGAAGAGCAGGCCTTGTCCATGGCCACTCAGAAATCCCTTGCACCACCTCCTCCTCCGCCGCCGCTGCATCATCAGCAATCATATCCGGCGGCGTCCTACGTCGGAGTAAGCTATTCGCCTCCGCGGGATTTGTCTCAGAGAGTTCCTGAAGTTCCTAAAAGTTTCAATCAGTCATCCAATTTCGATGATTTCTCCGCTGCCGCTGCCCGCTCCTCTCTTCCTGCTGGCGGGTCCCACGATGCCAGAGAAGAAATTGATAGTTTGAAGGTTAGAAAATGCTAGTATGTTATTATAATATTAATAAGAATAAATGAAGTATTTTCATTCTCTGACCAATTGGCTGGGCACCGGACTGCTACTTTTGCCCGCCCATTCTTGTATTCTAGAATGTTCTTTGAAATGGATTGGTTCAGTAGTCATTTTTTCCTTCTAAAGTTTTTATATGTATTTTTGATTGCAGAGGGAGCTTGATAGAATTTTAGAGCAGCGGAATCGTCTGGTACGTCATATACCCTACCCACTGAGCCCCACATGTATGCCCATAGAAGTTGAATTTTTGGACTTCCGGGATTGAAATAGTCTTTTATAAGTTCTCTAAACGATTTTAGAGGCACTACGTAGCTGTTTGAGTTGATTTTGATCAGTAATTGAGTTGCAGTTGCTTGTATATGTTATGGAGATAAATGAACAGATTCACGCGATGCAAAAATCTTGAACTTGAGTGCATGATCTCATTGAAGGAAGTTCTTTGATTTGAAGCCCTTACATTGAGTAGTCCTATTTGTTTAGCTGGTTCCATTTGGATTATGTATGGTTCATCTCACTTGACTTAGCATGCTTTTCACTGGTTTACCTTGATGGATAATCCTTATTTGCATGACATTGATATTGAGTAGATGCTGAAGACTCAGTGCAGTGGTTTTATGACTTAATTTGTCTTCAATCCATTTCTGATGATAATTCCTATTAGATAATGATCGTTTGCATCTCTTCAGGAGCAAGAGTGCATTAAGCTCAGAAAGGGAAGAGATAAAAAAGAGAAGAGACTCAAGTTTACTCCTCCGAAGATTGTGAATTTGTAAGTGCCTAGTGGAATTTTGTGTTCGACAGTTAGTTGCAGGAAACATCGGTTGTGGTGCTCTTCTTCTTGGCAAACCTATATTTTATGCATAATAAAAGTTGACCACAATTATTCTTAACTAAGGCGCGTTCCACATATGATAATAAAGAGATAACCTGATCTGATAAGCATAACCAGACATCTTTTATTAACTCTAATCTGCACAAGATTCCTTTTCTTCCCTCTGTCAAAATTGCATTCAAAATCTTATAAGTTCTTAGCCTGTATATTCACAATGTTATTACTCTAGCCTTTATCTTTTTGGTTGTTCTTATTTCACTTTGATCATACCTAGTTAATCTGCACAATTGAGATAGTATCTAAATGGAGGTGGATTCAAACTATATAAGAAGTTAGTTTCAAACTTCCAATAACTTCTATATTTTCGTAAAATGAAACATTGGTATTTCTTCCTCCCCTTTTTGTCCTCCAAAGAAGCTCTTTTCATTGTGACATTATTCCAATCTTTTTACCACATTGACGTGACAAAGCGTGGCATGCATGGATATATTTCAGAGGGTGGAGATTTACATATTATCTCCAAATTTTAATTCAACAAGAAAGATGCTAAGAGCTAGAGTACAAGGAAACATACACATTAGGGGCACAATAAATCTTCAAGAATAGAATGTAAAATGTTTTGAATTTCCTTTGAGAAGATTTTGGAAGAAAAGATATCAAATTTATTTATCAGAGTTAGTAATGTCATTCTCTAAGGTTCTTTTGAATCAAAATTGGTACAAAGATTTTTCTTTGTAACAAACCATGCTTTCATGTGTACATTCTACTTCTAGTTAACAAAGTGCCAAACCTTTTGCAATTGTGCTGGTCCTTTTGAAATTTGAGGGAAACAAAGCATATATTGTGTCTTTAGGCCATCGGAACTCTGAAGTTATGCGTGCTTGGGAGAGAGTAGTACTAGGATTGATGACCCCCTTGCAGACTGAGCACTGGAGGCCTGAGTTGAGACTTTCTGATGCATCAAGGATTACTGAGGAAGAACAGATATGGCTTCAGAGATCTTTTGAGGAAGAAGAAATAATGGAATGCCTCAACCAATGTGCTATGTAGAACGTGCCTGGTCCAAATGGCTTCCCTATGGTATTCATTCAGACATTCTAGGGTATTCTGAAGGAAGACATAATAACGCCGATGATCTACTTGCGCCTTTCCTTTTCATTCTGGTAATGGAAGGTTTTATTAGCATGATGAGGGAAATTTGTCAGTTGCTATATGCAGATGACACTCTCATTTTTTGTGAGCTAGTAGCTGGAAAAATTAGATACATTATAGTGATTCTGGTTCTGTTTGAAGTTGTATCAGGGATGAGAGTAAATTGGGGAAAGGCAGTCTATTTCCTGTTAATGAGGTTCAGCAGATGCAAAATTTGGCATGATCAAATATGTACAACTTACCTGGGCATGCCTTTGAGTAGCAATCGCAAGGCAATTGGATATCTTGGATGGCATTTTGGAAAAAAGTAAAAAGGGAATTAACTAGGTGGAAAGCTCAATATTTGTCTTTAGGTGGAAGACTGATCTTAATAAATTCTGTTTTAGATTCCTTTCCCACCTATGTGATATCTTTATTTCCAATCCTAGCAAAAGTTGTGAAGAAGCTTGACAGACTAAGGAGGAACTTTCTATGGCAAGGAAATAAAGAAAGGAAAGGTTATTGTTTAGTAAATTGGAAGACTCTGCTTCTCAATAAAGAAAGAGGTGGCTTGGGAATCAGAAATCTAAGGTTGCATGATGAGAGTTTATTGATGAAGTGGTTGTGGAGATACACTGGTGAGGAAAGATCTCTACGGAAGGAGGTAGTAGTGGTAGAGTATGGTGAATTAGATCCCTGGTGTACAGAAACTGTGTCTGAACCTTTTGGTGTGGTTGCGTGGAGAACAATCAGAAATCTTTGGCCACAGGTGGAAGCAAATTTATATCTCAAGGCGGGGAATGCAAACAAAACAAAATTTTGGAAGGATAGATGGGTTGATCAAACCTTTCTCAATGATCTTTTCAGTTTTCCCATATTTGTTCCTCATTTGTGAGATTCCCGAAGATATAGTGAGTGATTGTCGGGCAGAGCAGGGATGGGACATCTCATTTAGGAGAATGCTTAATGATTGGGAAATAGAGAGAGTGACAACTCTAATGGGAAAATTATGTGGGATTTGTATTAACGCAACATTTACAGACAGTGTCTTGTGGAAACACAACAAGGATGGGATTTTTTGGTCAAAAGTGCACATAAGAGTGGTCTACATGAGATGAATGGGGGAACACAATATCCTTGGAGGTATTTCTGGAAGAGTGTCACGCCTACCAAAGTGAAATGTTTTACTCGATTTGTGATTAAGAGAGCTTTTCTTATTCAAGAAGTCTTACAAAAGAAAGGTAGACTATTGGTTCCCAGATGTTTTCTTTGCATCATAACAGGGGAAACTAATAAGGATTTGTTTTTACATTGCAAGTTCACTACTCTGTTGTGGAACCTTGTCCTCAACATTACAAGCACTAGCTAGATACTGCTAGAGCACACATTAAATCTTTTGAGTTGCTAGATTAGGAGGGGAGGAAGTAAAAGTCAAAGGAGATGGTGGAGATTTACCATCATGTATATGGTGGTCAATATGGAAGGAAGAAATGGGAGATTCTAAGATAGGTCCAATTCCATACATAAAGTAAAATGGATTTGTATTGTACTTTTACTTTTTGGTGTAAACAACTTTGTATAGAAGATGTAGATCACGATTGTAGATTTGATAGGAAGCTTGTAATTGCTATTTTTTGGAGGTGACCAACATACCCTACCCTTAATGCAGATGAATACAATTTTGGATTTCTTATCTCATGTCTGCATTTCGTGAAAAAATACCAATTGAAGTGGAGGGTGTACCAATTTCCAAAAAAAAATATTGAGTTTAGGGAGGAACTTTGTGATGCAACATCATGTTCTTTCTCATGTTTTTGGTGAAAGTTTAAACTTCTCAGTTGGACACTAATAGGGAAATAGAAGAATCTTGGTGAAGGTTGCTTCTTGCAATGTGTTGTAACTCAACCAAAAAAGTTGAAGGTGTCGTAACATGGGAGAAATTCTTATCTTTGCTAATATGCTTTTTTATTGCTAATTTCCTTATCCATTTAATTTGACTTTTGCATCTTTGTTATTGTGGAATGATAGTGATTAGGTTTCAACTGTCATGATTTACTTGCACTGCATATGAGGTTAATCTCATGTTGAAATTAGGTCTCCTCTGTGTTTACAGTAATGCAGATTTGGGTATCAACATTCAAGGAGACCAAACAAAATCCCTAGAATTCCAAAGCACATGCTCTGTGGATGAGCATATTGGCTCTAGCACAAAAAACGGTTAGTTCAAACTGGGATGTGGAAATAAAATCAATTATATGTAATGGTTCCTGAAAGTGAGTTCTTTCCCAATCTGCTCAACATTCTTGCTTGCATGCTGAATCATAGGTACAGTATCCTCTAAGGACATCGGGGTCCAGACTGAAAGACCTGACGAGTCTATCAGTTTATCAGCTGAAAGAAGTTTATCTGATACTTTTTGCCGTAGAAACAAGTTGTTAGATGCATGGAACTCGTCCAGTGGCCAAAGATTAGGGAGGCTTCTCATTTCGAAGTTGTACGCGACGTGTGAAGTTGATTTCCGTGTCCTTTCTGGATACCTGAACACGAGTTTGCCCTTAAGGACAAGTATGGATTCAATGATTTCTTTGAAGGATAATCTGCAGAATACTCATTCTGGTGAGAGTGCAAAAGTGTCACATCTTTTCTCTATATTGACAAAGGTATATCCATTGGGTGATATCTTTTTTCACTTTGACTGCAATTCACCTTCAGGTTCTTGCTTTCTAGATGTGCATACTAACAATCATTAACCAGATGATAGATCTCTCTCAATGTCTCGAATTGTTCTTCTATTTGAATCGGTATTCCTTATATTTGTTTCTCATTCACTATTTACCCTTAACTCAACCACAAAAAAGGAATTTAAGTGGGGGATGGAAATTGGGCGGGTTGGGTCAATTTTGAATGGGTTATAATGGGTCAAGACCCAACCCAACCCAACCGAAAATTGCTTGGGTCAAAATGGGTTGAGTAATGAGTTATAGAGCGGGTCAAGACCCAACTTACTAAGTTTTACTTATTTTATTTATTCTTTTTCAATATTTTAGTGCTTAATTAAATTATATTTTTCTTTATTCTAGTTATATAAAATATATCAAATTAAAAAAAAGTGTTTAAAGATTATTTTGACAAGATCTCTCTCGAGTCAATTCGGATTGCATATGAACCCAATTTTAAGTGGTTGGGTTGAGATGGGTTGAACTAATAAATGAGCAGGTTATTAACTTGCCCTAACTTCAAGTGGTTGGGCGGGTTGAGCAGGTTGGATTTAATTTTTCCAGCTCTAGTTAAGTGACTGGAATTTGAGATTTTCCTATTTTCATTTGCTTGAACTCTTGACTTCATTTTTCTCTTGACACTTGCTTTACTCATGCATTTAAATTAAAGGCAGTTGCTCTCTTAAAAAAAGGGTGCAACCCAGTGCACAAAGTCTCCCGTGTTAGCAGGGTTGGGGGAAGAGCCGCACATGTAGACATCCTACAATAATACAAACATTAGTAGCTGACCAAAACAATTGTTGTCTTAAGCTAGCATCTGGCCATAGATTCCCAAATATTTTTATTATACCAGATTTGGGTGAAGTTTAGATTGAAGTATCAAGATGTTTTTGGCCATATTTTTGGAAAGACATTTCACCTTTTATTTTTGAAAAACATGAAACATGACTTATAAATTCCCATAACTTTAGTACAAAATTAGTATTTTTATAATGAACTAGATAGTACATTATCCTAAAATCATAAATAAATATTCTAACATAATAACATAAACCTTCCCATTACTTTTGAAGGTCTGACATGCTTATCATTATTAAGAATGCTTTCTATCAAGTGTTTCTCTAATACATCAAAGCAGAAGTATAAATGACTAAATGAGATCACATGTTTACGCTGCAAATTTGACCTGGATGATTGTCAAGTCATATATACCAAGTTGGTTTTAGTGACAATTCAAATTATTTACCCTTCCTTATTGCACTTTAAGTGGCACTTTGATTAGTTTTGAATTCACTAGTTTAACATATTTGAGTTCCAAAGATTAATGAACAAGTTCATATTTTTTTGTTAAAAATGATTTGCAAAGATTAATGAACAAGTTCATATTTTTCGTTAAACATTAACTTGATTAGCAAACAAGTTTGTCTTATATCAATTTTGTTCTTTCTTTTTTGTTTAAATTATTTTAGTTTTCTTTCTTGCAGTATAACTTCTTATAATTCCTTTTATGATGTGGAAAAAATGGAAAGAGTGCCAATTAACATTTAAAGTGCCAATAAAAGGAGATATCTAAAGGCTTTTCCTACTACCTTTACTTCATTAAAAAGGACTTTTCCTCCACTTGATCTGCACCATGTTACTTTGTTTTGCAAATACTGTGCAATAGCTTATTTCCACTTGTGGGATTTCACTAGGTATGTTGTTGTAGTACTGTGCATAGTTTATATACCTTATTTTGTCTTAAGACTTAGTAGGGTTGAACTCTCATAATTTGTGGTCTTGTATCTTGTAGATTAATGATGAAATGGTGAGATTCGAAGATTTGTTAGAAGCATTGGTTGGTCTTTGCAGACTTAAAAATGTGCGATTGTAAGCTTAGATGCTTATCATTTTTCCTTTTGTTTTAGTTGTTAAGATGGAATTTACATTTCTAAACACGTAAAACTTTTTAATGGCACTATCCATATATCTTATAAAATGTCCAGATTAATAGTGCCGACTTTTGTAATAAGGGCAAGGATATACCTTTTTGAATGGTAAATATGGGTTTGAGCATAGCCTTTGTGCCCCAGTCCTGCAAAGCTGTATCCATCTCATATTCATGAAAAGAAAAGGAGAAAGTTGGGAAAACTGGTATCTAAATACTGTCATGAACTTTGAATTTAGGAATTATCACATTGAAGGCCGACAGTTCTAGCAATGGTTTTGAAAATAATTTTTATTGATACACAATTGCAATGCACTTAAAAAAAGTGAAAAATGTTCGTTTAATTTTGAAAGTTCCGTGAATATTTCTGAAAATCTTAATAGTACGTAATGTGATCCTTAGCTACTAGGTGTGTGAAATCTATCCAGCCTTTCAAGTAGCTCTTGATTGAGGATGAACCTCAACATAAGTTCCAGTCCTATGCCCATAGGAGGATAGATAGGGCAATTTGAGTGAGATCCATTGTAAATCCATTTTTTGATTCACTAATGTCATGACCTAAGACTAACGCTTAGGTGTAACACTCTGCTTAGAGCTATAAGTGACCCCAAGCTAACCCATGGTCTTGCATATTTGTATAACAATGGAAAGATTTATGAGTACAAGCTAATATTGAGTAAATCCAAAACAACTGAATAGTCGAAATAGGATTCGTTTGAACAAATCATATAGCTAAAACTATTGTCTGACTGTCTGAAAGCCTATACTAAGATGAGTTACAGGGACAAGCTCTCAGCTAACTCTTAACTGTTTGATATTGGAAGACTAAACTAAAAAAATAACTATAGTTCTTGTCCTCGAAAGATAAGGCCTCACCTAACTCTGTTGCTGAGATCAGATGGAATTGTATTAACCGCAAGCTACTGAGCGTATAAATCTATATTATAAACAATATAGTGCAAGAGAATATGTGTTCAATACTTTGAATTATCTGAGTATGTGAGACATGCATTGCAATGTTAGTATACTGAACATGATAAAATCTGAGATGCTAAACTGATTATAGAACGGAAATGCTTGAACTGATACAATGACCAAGTAAATCAACATGCAACTGATAAGTGATAAGTACTAAACTGACATAACCAAATTAAAGTCAATGCAATAATTAGAGATTGAATTGTAGGAGATACAATCGATATACTCCGTCTGAGCTAACGGAGTACAACCTGTACCTCAGCTGGGAGGGCGCTCTGTACTTTGCAGGGTACGAACAGAGTCTAATATGGATCCACTAAGTTGATGTTCAAAAAGGACTAAGGTGTCAGTCCTGGTCTGAGCAGTGATTCGAAAAACTCACAAGGGCACATAGTTCTAGGACTTAGGAATTGCTTCTACAGGTCTTCATTCTAATAAACAGGTGAACCTTCTTCCCTATGTCTGCTCTGGAATTACACTAGTAAATTATATAATGCTAACAATACTGGATAGCTCAATAATACTGAAATTTGAGACTGAAACAATAAATACTTTATCTAGAAAGCATCATATACATGTGGAACTGAAAGATGAAGTTACAACTGATCATGAAGAATTCTATCATCCCGAATAAAGCATGCAATTTAACCAACCACAGGTTCAAAGACATGAATTTTTTCCATTTTGAGGGATCACAAAAATAATTATATAAAAATACTGATTTTTAGGTAAAATATGTATTCATGGATTTAATTCGTGCATTTCATTAGAACCTAGGTTTTGGAGAGTTTAATTAACTGAAGAATAAATTTTTCTGCAGACTCGATGGGTGAAAGGATACCCATTCATGAAATGCCACATATCTGGAAGGATAGAATCCTTGAACTCAAATCTTGGAGATGATGAACCCTAGGTTTTCTTGAAGAATCTAAAGCGCCTAAAATTTGGGGGAGAATGAGAGGGTTTTTTAATGATGAAAACTGATTGTCTACACCCACTCCCTTCAAGACGTTTTGAGGTCACTTAGGTAACTCCCGAAAGGTTCTAGGACAAAATTACCCTCATAAAAATCCAAAATTGGCAAGATTTGGCCTCCTGACGTCGTCTGGGTGACAGGCTGTCACTCAAACCATCATTAGTGCCCAAAAATCAAGCCTACTGGTCAGTTGTGATGGCCCATTCTGATAGGCCATCACTTGAGTGCCACACTGTCACACTAGCCATCACTCATTGACAGATTGGAGTGTCTTTTGTTAATCAATCATAATGTTTTACTTTGGACTCGGATTGACGAATGGTCAGCGACATTGGAAAGAAGACTTGTGGACCTTAGTTTGGCAGGTTACAAGCCATATAACTCTTAATATTTTAAGAGATATGATTGTTCAAAGTGGACCACCCTTCATGATCTCATGGAAAAATTTCTTTGATAGGAAGGCTTGGAACTCGCCTAAGTGCTAGAGATCTCTTGTGACGTAAACCACATCGGATACACTTCTTACACTTGGGAATGGAACTTAACACACACGATCAAGTAGGACATCACCAGGTCTAAGCTGATACACTTACGACTAATGAATGGTATCATTAGTGTGAATATTTGCAAGGTGTTACAACTAGTGAGATCCCACACACCATGAAGATCCTTACCCTGCCTTCCATAAATAAGTTTTAACTTGATAATCCAGAATTGAGGTTCAATTCCTTCCCTAAACTTCCACATAACAAGTGACCTGTGCCAAAACCAAGAGAGTACCATGGAAATCAGAGTAGGATGGGAGGTAGCTAATTGGCCATGGAGCAGAAAACTATGCAAACAAAAAAGGTCCTAAGAATAAAGGAAATATATAAATTTAAGTATGCATCAATTAGTAAGGTTTTCCATATATTACCTTTATAGAAATTAATTAAGTACTAAGGCTTTTCCTTAATAAAAGTACTGCTTTTTTTTTTCTTTTTTATTTTAAGTAATTCCTGTAAATGATCACAACAACTATGTCTCTATTCCAATCGAGTTGGGTTTGGCTATATAACCTTTTGAATGATTGCTGTATGTTGAATTAAAAGGAAATTCATAAAGGCCTCATTTTGATATCAATCAATAGAAGTTTCTTGTCACTAGCTTGATAACACTATTCATTCCATACAGGTTTCTATTATTCATAGTTCTTTGCATATACTGCAAGAGGTTTTGAGGTTCACTTCCAATATGGAAAGAAAATTTGGTAAAAGGTATATATTACTTGCTCAAATGGATGCTCTTCTTTCTCTATTCTGTTTCTGAGCTATTTCGTGGATTCTTTTAACATCAATGCTGAAGAACAATTTGATTGAAGTGTTTAACCATTCCCTTCGTGTAAGAAGCTTGCATTTGTCTGGATTCATAAGGAAGCTCAAGTGAAAAATACAAAAAACAAGAGTTAGAACCTACTGATTATCATGTTAACCAGTTTCTCCAGTCTTCTGATTCTTCACATTTCAAGACAATCTTCGGGCGTTTTGTTATTCTTTTGCTAATGCTAGTTATCTATTTCCTTATTGGGGTCAAACCCATGCTTCCATAACCTCAAAAGGCTAAGACAAATAAATTAAGGAAAGGAAAAAGGAGAAAAGATTGTCCCTATCATTTGATCCAGAGATTTCCTTAGGTGCTTTGATTTGATCCTCCCAGTGTACTCTATCAGGGACAATATTGTGGTTGACGGAGCTGTTTGTGGGAATAATGCTTCAGAACAGTATGAATATGGATATCCTGGAAATAGAGGACTGCCTCATGTCTTTGCTGAGAAAATATTTGATCAAGATCTTGCTGATGGCGTGAGATTGGATACTCTTGAAACTTGCACCAGAATAGGATTAATCAATCATGGATCTAGCTGTTTGATATCATCTTGTTTCAACTACATTCCTCTGTTTGAATTATTGTGCGAAATTGTCCTGATTCATGACGTAGAACATGTAAGACTTGAAGCAGTTTCCGTCATGAATCTAATTGTTGCAAGAAGTAATGCCTACTTGGAGAGGGACAAGTAAGTTCATATCCTTCTCTTTTTAGTTTACGAATATTTTTAGAGCTCTGTGATATGCTTATGCTATTTCCTCTTTTATATAGGTATGGAACAGATATACTATTCCAAAGTATTGTAAAATTATTGAAGAAGGGAGCCCGCTTGTATGTAAAGAGGAAAACTGTGCATCTTCTTCATATGTTACTGAATTGTAAGTACACATATATGTTCAGTCACGTGTTGGGAACATGTTCATTTATCAACTTGATGTTATCTGGCTCCTGGAAGTTTGTTCTTGAACCAGCTTACTGCACCTCATTGTTCAGTATGTACTACTTGGACTACAATGTTTTGATATTTATATCATTTTCCAACGGTGTCTAAACTCTCTTATGGAGAATAAGCCTGATCCAAGTTAAAGATTGATGTACCTTCTCCAAGTTTGTTATGAAGGAAGAATACTTCATTAAATTTTACTGTGTTTTACAGCTAGGATATTACATATATAGTTGTGCTTGCCTTCACTTAGAAACGCTACGCTCCCTATTAAAGTAAGGCATGCTAGCGGTAGTTGTGGTAAATTGCTGCTAATTGTAAGATATACTCTGAAGATGTAAAGGTTATTTCTGTGGAAAAAATCCATCTCTGAATCACTATCAGTTTGTTTTTGCTTTGTGTTGGTTTACCTGACTATACTATTCAATAAAGGTCCAAGAGTAATGGCCTCATTCTGCAGCTGTTTCATGGATGGAGATGGCAGTGGCATGATTGACACCAATTCCAATAAAAGTTCAACTTTTTCTGTAATTAGCGTGATCCTTGAGAGTTTAGCAGAGTGTATCACCTGCACAGGAAATAATGCCGAGGTAAGCGTAGTATTTAACTTCAATTATCATATCTCTCATCTTTCCTCATTTTGTATTTTCAATTTCTCTCCAAACTCCTCTGAATTATTGCTATCGCATTTAACATGGATTTTGTCTTGAATTTGCCAAGAATGGAATTGACCCCGTCCTGCTTTTTGTTACCCTTGATTCTCTAATTATTCAGGAACTACAGCTTCGGAGGCACACTATTATTTTGCTAGCTTTCTTAGCATCATCGGGAAAATGTGGTGTTGAAATTCTATTAAATTATGGGCTTCCAAAAGGAAAGGATTTCCTTGCAATTATTTTGCAAAGCTTGGTATGTGATATGGATCTAGAAGAATCGGACACTGCTCAGCAGCCTGAAGTATTCAAAGAGAGGTATCTTTGGGCTATTGAATGTGTTCGAGGTGTATTTTAGTCTTCCAAACATATGGATGAAATGGAATTAGTTTATTTGAGTTTCCATGCAGTAAAGTACAATGATTGTTTAGAATTGGACATTGCAATGCCTTTCTTTTGTACTTTTTAGTTTGATAACCTATTTGTTCACCACCTTATATGTGGGTCCTCAATTCGTGGAGTGTTTCATTATTAGCTGTTTTTTTCCTTCTCAAAAGTCCTTTGCATTTTCCAAGTAATTTTTCATTTCAACTGTATTGAAATTTTATTTTCTCAATCTTTTCTATTTGTTCTCTTTGCCAGGACGTTGCTGATTCGAGAGGTACTCATCCTCTTGAATAGACTAGTTTCACATCCCAAGTACTCCAGCCATGCTCTGCGGGCATTGACAAACACTCGAGAGAAGGCCAGTATGACTGTTGATGTAACAAGCAGATTATCCAGTAAGCGCACGTTCTTTTGGCAGGATGTTAGCATGACTCGGCAGATTAGGGAATCCGAAATCATAGATTTAGCTCAGGTATTGAGAAGAAGAGTCTTCACGTTTCTTGGAGGTGGCAACCAATGAAAGAAGCATGAAAACTTCATTGTTCCGAGAAATGCATACATGCCTGAAGAGAATCGCCCATGCAGCTATCGAGTTATGATATTTGACAGGAATGAGCATGGAGCAATGTTGGAGCTACTGTGCTGAGATTCCTTTGAATAGGTTTTCAGCAAAGGCTGCATTTCTTATCACCCTGATGTACAAGGCGTATCGTTTTTTTTTCCTGTATATATTTTTAATGTATTTTTGTCAGTGGCTGAAGAATAATTTTAGCAATCACATTAAATATATAATGCACAAGCTTCGTCGGAGATGGAGCAGTTTTTCCATGAGTCATATCCAACTGTCGCAGGGAGCAGGTTTCTTTTTTGTTTGAAAGGAGATCTTGCAGGATGCAATTGTTTCTGTTGTAGAGACTATGAAAAGACCTGGCGGTTAACAGATTGCACATTTTATCCCGTGAGTGTTTCTATATGCTATACCTAAACTTCTCACGTTTGCAATTAAGTGTTTCAATCCATTGCACAGATGAAAGAGTGAATCTGCAATTAAGTGTCAATAGTAACTGAACTTTGCCTTTGATGACATTGGCTAATGTACAAGTCATTAGTTAGAGCACTATCCTAAATTCTGGAACGTGCATCAAAACATGTTGGGGCTTTTCTTCTCCAGCTAGTCTTTTGAGTGAAACAGGAGGTAACTAATTATCTGGACATTTTCTCCAAATGACATGACATCTAAAATATTATACTTATATGCACGGAATCCCATCTCCATCACAAAGAGGAAAAATTAACAAACAGTCAGCATTACACTTTTAAGAATTACATTCACATCCTAGGAATGAAATGAATTACATAAAAGAATATTAAGATTCCAAAACACTATTATCTTATGACATTGCAGCGCAATAAATCTAGGCATCTGTAGACGGACATGAGCAAATGGACAGCTGTGAGACATCTCTTGCATTCTTCACACGTTATCCACTTTTCTATGCATCCCACCAAATGATTCTATCGTGTGTTAGAATGAAGCTTGGAACCAATTCAAAGGAGTTGTGCTGCTACAACTCTAATGACAAATTGGCAACATTGATACTGGTTTTCTCAATCTTCATCATCAGAATCGCCAAATTTTATCTTGGTAGCCTTTGGAGCATTTGCATCAATTTCTCTAAAATGAGCACCATAGAGCTTGGACTCCTGTAAAGAGCAACTCAACAATGTAACAAAGAGCATAGAAAAATAGCAATGTTATAGTAACGGAAAGGATGGGGAAACTAGATTCAGTTGACAATCACTACGGGAAAGACATGTGTATCTATCTATTTATTCATCAACTTCCAATCAAACAAATTATGCCAGCAAGAAATAGGTGATCACAAAGTACGACTTGTAATAATATGTTGTTGCTTCATCATTTTCTCTATATTCAAATTGATATTGTAATCGTCAAAAGCCAGTTGGGGTAGCAAAATTAGCCCAAGTAAACAGAACTCCTCAATTAACTCAACTTTTTTTAGTGGCCCAATTACTAACTCAGACAATTTTGACCTACCCAACTCAGTCCGTCTAAAAATTGGGCAGATATGTTGGTGTTAATTGACCAATGAGGAATCTTGTCAAAATGATTTTTTTTTTAAAAAAGAACATTTTTGTTTGGTATGTCACAGATAAACATACTGGTCATAATAAAGACAATTTATTAGGTATTTAAACAACAACATTACCCCAATGCCTCAAAGGCTCCCGCCCAGTGCGGGGTAAGGGGGAGTCAGATGTACGCAGCCTAACCCTTATGTTTAAAAACATTAGCGCGACTGCTTCCGGATGACCTATGATGAGCATCGAAAGTTGCATTGACTAACTGCTACTTCGCAATTGAAAAAAGCACAGACAGTTTAAAAAGTCATTTTGCTTTATTTTATCATACCCCAAAGCCAAAAAAATAGTGAATCTTTGGTTCCATCCAAGATTGATGGAAAAACTATTAAGTATTTAAACAAATTATCCTTTTCCAAAAATAGACGAGAACTTGGTAAGAATTGGTCAAGACCCATTTGTTAATACATTTTGTTAAAGCCCATTTCTGCTTAACTCATTTTCAGCCCAAATTACTTTTGTATGGGTCAATGAGGATGGTTTATGACCCGTATGTTAGTCCATTACTGCCCAACTAATTTCAGCCCATGTAAAATCTTTGGTGGATCACATTTATTAACAGCTCATTTTGGCCCAACCAAATTCAGTCCAACCCGTCTATTTGACACCCCTATCCATAGGTCTATGTTAGGATTTTGCACGAGCAACTAATAATAACGTAAGATCCTGGCTCCCTGCCCAAAAACACAACACATCATGATTCTTTTTCAATCTTAATTGGGCCAAGTCACAATGATTCTTCTTTTCTTAATCAATTATACTTGCAACCAGAGCACAGTAAGTAATAAAATGCAGTTACTAGCTTATCAAAAACTAGGCAAATCCTTGTGTTCAGCTCCCCAGTCAAAATATGGGAAAAAGCGGATCTAAGGGTTCTCAAGTTCATCTAGAACAAAATACACTGCTATCGGCCTTCCACTCCTTGGAAACAAACCTCATTTAATTAGTTTCCTATTTGGTTCTCAGATACAAAACCTCCACTCATGAAAGCTCATCCTTTCTTGGCTTAATCTGAAGAAGCAACGTTTCTTAGGGTTATGGCACATCTCCCAACATAAATCCATCCTCTGAAGAAGTTTCTCTCAATCTATGGGACCAAGATTCAAATCCTCAGACCTGGGAGGCAGAATTACCCAATACCGGTATAGGACCCCATCATCAAAGTAGTGTATTTTGTGGACAGCGTTAACAGTGTATTTTGTTCTAGAACTACCCATCATCAAAGTAGTGTATCTTGGGAGGAAATAATTAGTGTGGTATTCGTGTGAGGCTCCTATTTGTAAGACAAAAAAAAGTGAATCTTACACTTATGGACTCACAATTCTAGGTCCACTTTTTTATCTCACAAAAAGGAACCTCATACAACTAATGTCAGTTGCATGAGGCACATCAATTTTTTTTTCCAAAATGAGATAATGAAATCTAGGAAACTAATATATTGGCATTTCAAATTATAAAGCAGCATACTGATGAAGAGCCCTTGTCACATCAAAGGGTTTGAAGCACCTTCAGCATCAACTACACACACCCTAAGTCCGTGTAACCAAAAAAAAAAGGCTATTCCATTATCACTACCAGAACATGTAAACTTTGTTATCTGAAGTCTTCATAACCTATGGAAGAAGATCCGAGTACTTTCCTATAACTGCCCAATAGCAATAACATACTCTGTGTCTGAAGTTTGCATCATCTCTATATATGCTCTTGAAGAAGACAACCTTGCTCAAAGTCCTCCTAAGCCATGGCCATCCAATCCTAAAAGGGTTTCAGTGGCAGGAAGCAAGCTACAACTTGAGCCTCTACAGCTCGACCCCACACCAGTGTCCCTATGAGCATGCCTAAAACTCTATGAGCATGTACTGCTAGCAACTAAGCCTGCACACTCCCTTCTGATGGCATGCTTGGCTACCCACAAGCACATCATCAATGGTGCCATTAGGTAAAGGTGACATACTCGCAATATGCAAACGAAAAGCCTACCTTCTTCTTTACATGGGTTCCAAAATTAAGAAGGGCAGCAGGAACAGTCTGTCCAGCTTCTCTGAGGACATTTATCAACTCCCCAGAAAGTCCCTGTGATGTACACGCACAACGTAAGAATCAAACTAGCAGAGAACTGAGACAATAGTACAAAAGGATAAAGTGAGATCTCTATTATAAGGATCAGACAAACTTACCTTGTTATCTTTAGTGAAGAATGTATGAGCTACGCCTTTTTTACCAGCCCTTCCGGTTCTTCCAATCCTATGAACATAATCCTCTGTTGTCAAAGGGAAACTATAATTTATCACAACTTCAACATCAGGTATATCCAGCCCTCGAGCAGCTACATCAGTAGCTATCTGCAGAAGCATAAACAATTATGTTAATGAGGCTTTAGCATGTTTCAACACACACAAAAGAAAATCGAGCAACCATAGCAAGATCATTCATGAAGAGTCGATCCAAATTCAACTGGAAGTCACAACACAATTCCAGGCCAGCACCAGAGCAACACAACTAAAAGTCCCTGATAGTATGGGAAGTCAATCTTGCAGGAATGAGGAAGGAGCAAAATATGGAAAGACCTTTTGATGAGGGAAAAATTAAACATCCTATTATCCTTGGACAGAAGAAGATTAGCTAGAAACCAGGACTCCAAGATTCAGCCAGGGAATCATAGCTGGTAAGTCAAACTACTGTGAAGCCATTGCAATATCAGAAGGTCATTCATCAATCAATCAACCAAAAGGCAAAAAATCAGAAAAACAAAAACAATTTCATGAGAAAAAAATTGTCCAAAAGATGAGGCAGTTATTCAACTAGATGAAAATTCTGGTAGTAAAATGGCCATCTGTATCTGAACTATGACTCTAAATGCAGCGGCTGATATTATCGACGACCCATGGTGAGACTTGCAAAATATGTTGCCAAAAGTGGAATACCATCATACCTCAAACAATCACAAAGATAAATAGAACGATAGATCAAATATCAAATGTTCGATTCACAATTAAATATTTCAAAGCATCAAGGGATAATGAAGAGAACAAGTGAGCTAACCAAGATGTTAGAAAAAACTTGTATAGCAATGATTGGAGCAGACCTACCATGAGAAGTGAAGAACTAAAGAGGGAGTAAAATGATGTAAATTAGGATTATAAAAGAAAACCAAAAATACAGCAATTTTGCTTCCTACCTTGCAAAAGAATTTGTATCAGTTGTTTTAGGTATCGAACACATCTTTAGTTCTTCCTTACTTAAAGCACATTTACTATGGTTCTTATAAACTCGATTAGTTGGCCATATATGGTTTTAATCCTCTTGAAGTTCTATCCCAGTAGTTATCTACCTATCAAATAAACATCACTGGAAGTGAAAACAAGGACAACAATAGGAGAACAGTGTGTACCATTAGAGGATAACTTCCGTCCTTGAAGAGTGATAGTGCCTTCGTACGAGCATGTTGTTGCTTGTCACCACTAATGGACACAACTTTCCAACCCCTGAGGCAAACACACACATCAAAGATTCCAACATAATGTAAACCAGATATGATACACAATACAATGAGCATGGTGCATACTTTATAGACCAATGATGCCAGGGTCAGATTAGTTTGGACATGTATTATCGGCAAGTAATTGGAAGCTAGGCATAGGAATCTAATGTTCTGTTCCCAACTAAACAGAAGAGTCAATAGAATTACCTTTTCTGTAGCATCATTTCAACACGAGATGCTTCCTTCTTGTATAAAACAAAAACCAACACTCTATTCCTGTTCAAAATTGGCAACCTCTTTGTAAGCATCCATCATAAAGAGGGTTTAAAAAATCTTATTTTTGTACATGGTGGTAATCAGGATATTAAAACCACACGTGAAGACTTAATACATGAATATCATTATTCATATACTACATATAGTGGGCTTTATCAATGTCAGCAAGAGACGACAAATACAGGTTTGAGAGCTGGAAATGAGATCAGAAATGTGTCAGTAGAGATTTCTATAGAGATACCTTCTAGACTTGTGGTATTTTTCCAGCAAGCATTGTAAACGCTCATCGCGTGCTCGATCTTCCAAGACCTATAATGTAAAAGGAAGTGGACAGACAATTCAGTAGGAAGGATGGAGATGAGCTTGCAACTCTTCTCATATTTCCTCTTTTAATTTAGTTTTTGGCTCTCTTTTGGTCGATTAGCTAGGAAGGAAGGAAACAACATGCTGATCATATGAAAGAGCCGGAAAAAACTGCATATGAGTTTGGAATTTCTATGACAGAGTTTACCTCAACAATTTGCATGACATCATGGTTGGCAGCCAAATCTTCAGAACCTACAACTACCTGAATAGACTTCAGTTTTAAGCCAGGAAAGGAACCACAATGAATTTGAGAACATATTCTGAATGGTAACAAAGACCTTGATTGGATTGGGATCCATGAATTCTTGAGCTAATTGATGAACAGCCTGAGGCCATGTAGCACTGAACATAACCATCTGCCGAACTGCACAATTTGATGGGACTTAAATGGTGAACAGGAAAAAAGCATGTTTCACAAAATTTAAGCTTCATCTAGCTACATCAGCAGTGCAAAAAATGAGGAGCAAAGGCCTACCATGTAACATGGGAGGGCGGATATGAATAAAAAAAATACAAGGCTTAAAATAATTACAAGATTCAAATTTTCAAAAAAAAACCTTTTTGGTCATACATACATACTGCAAAAACGAAACAAAACAATAAACGTTTAACATATGACTGTACTTCATTTACAAAAAGGATCGAAAATGAAACCATAAATTGACTCATTGGGGCATATATACATTTCGACTGGGGAAAAAAAGGTACTTGGAGCAGATACAATAAGCTGTGAAAGGCATCCACATGAAAACATTTCATTTAAAAGGAAAAGAAAAAGATATTACAACAGGCTAAATTTATCTAATGAGATGTCCATCAAAACTCCAGCTCTAAGAATTCAAGCGATGGAATCAAATGTAGAGAGCGATATTCATACCAGAGCATGTTTGGCTCAATATGGCACGGACTGCTGGTTCAAAACCTAAATCGAGCATGCGGTCAGCTTCATCTAGCACCTATAGCAATATTACTAACATCAGCCAAAAGGTAAAGGATCATGACAGTTGACTTATACTCCATTTAAACAAGCGGGGAAAAATTAAATCATATTTAAGAAGTTATCTTGTGATCATGTTAGGGAAATTCAGAGAAATAGAAACAGTAATATTCCTTAATTTCTGATTGCATTACTAAAATTAAAGGATAATACAATCTCTGTTCGCTTCTGTCACATTACAATAATCACTCACTAATGGTAACTCGGAAGATTTATTACATGAAGCTAATTTAAAGGCTCTTACCAAGTGCCATTTTGTCTCTGAATAAGCTGGAAATAAAGGAAATTGGTGTAGTTTATGACAATCCAGAATAAGAATGGCTAAGCTTTGGGCCATGAGAAGCATATCATTTGTAACTTCTACAACAGCTAAGCTAAACAAATATGTACATCTGTGAAACTTCTAGCATCAACCACCAAAACATTTCAGTAACCCGAAGGATAAACTCCACAACCAGTCAAGTGATAGTACATAGATGCTAAATAGAATGTCAAACAACAAAAAATGATTCTCGAGCATATTTTCAGCTTGTATTTCAAACAAGACCTACTTTAGCATCCCTCACAAAATTCATATTCAACAACTTGAAAAAATATTACAAAAAAACACTGAAAAGGGGAAATATTACTATTAAATCCTAATAATAAAATAAAATTAAAAAAGTACTTACATTAGATGACCACAAACAAAGAACATAAGCATCCAAACTAACTAAACTAATTGACCAAACAAACTTTCATGACATCATGCTTACTCAGACCTCATCAAGGACCCTAAATGTCCAAACATAAATGAAGGGCACAAAAGCACTCACCACAAAAGAAACCTCTTTTAAATTGCAAGCTCCCATTTCCATCATATCTTGCAAACGACCTGGGGTTCCAATAACAATATCCTGCAAGCAGAGGATATGATCTGATTCTGAGGTACCAACAAGAAAATCTAACTTGAAGTATGACAAGTGTGAAGCATGTGTAACATCTACTAAAAAGTCCAAGAAAGCAACCAGAAGACCTTAAATCGACTTAGATAATTAATTATACGATACTGAAAAGATCATCATTCAAGACTCATCTCAATAATAAATTCAAAACGAGTGACCAAAACAAACTTACCACACCAGATCTAAGAGAAGCTTTTTGATGGTGCTTATCAACTCCGCCATATAGACAAACTGACTGCACACCAGTAGGCTTCCCAGCCTCGCAGAGAACATCTGATATCTATAATAATTAGAAAGATCTATCAATAAAGCATAAAATACACATTGGCATTTTGTATTTGAGAACACAAGGCAAACAAGCATATTGATTTGATAAAAGAAAACAAAATGCAGGATTTAGAAGACATTCTGGCAAGATACTACAAGACATCTAGAACTAAAACCCACATAAATTAGCCTTTTTCAGTTTGCACCTTCATTATGCACGGTATAAGGATCTATCTTGATAAATAGGACAGTGATTGGATTTTTCTCTGCTCATATGGGTATGAGGCAAAGTGACATTTTATCTCACTTGTTTATTCTTTAATCAAGGAATGTCTAGTATAATGATTAAGAAGGCTGCACGGCTGGGTTAGGAAACGGACTTCCATGCAGAAGTCAGAGGACAGGGAGCATTGATGATCTCATTTGTTTTATGCATATGGAACTCTCATTATGTGCAACACAAACGGCGAACAAATACTATATCTGAAGACAATTATTGTTTTTCTATTGCTCTTTGAAGCAATAAGTATCAGGTGTACGCATAAACTACGGTAAGAAACATATTTTACTGTGACAAGGTTTCCAACATTCAACAGTTGGCAATGTGGGATGATTACCAACTAAATAGTTAGGTATATCTTTGGATGTTAATCACAAAGAATACTTGGAAGGAATGACTGAAAAGTTTGAAAGAGACCAGCAAATGTACTTGTCATTGGGAAGAAAGTTTCAAAACATATTTTACTGTGTGTCTATTTCAATACCAAACAAGATGCATAAAAGAAACAATAAATTAAATAGGAATCTTTTGTGCAGAGGAAACAACTAAAAAAGTCTTTCATTTAGGTTATGTGGGAAACAGTGCCAGTAAGAAGGAAGGAGGTTTGGAAGTCAATAATCTAAGGGCACACAACATTCTCCTCCTGAATTGGCTATGGAGATTTCGCAATGAGCAGGGGACACTGGACACATGAGATTATAGAGAAATACAAGATCAAACATTCTTGGAACACACAAACACCAAAGCATTTGTAGTAATTGGGAACTGAATATATCAGAAACTTACGGAATATAGTCCAAGAACACATTCACATTATAATAGGTGGTGGTAGAAGAACTTTATTTGGAAAGAAAGATGATTTAGCAATACACTTCCTAAATGATTCGTTCCCTATCATTTCCTAAAAAGTAAATAACCATGATGCCACAGTAGAAGATTACTAGTCTACTCAAGTACGGAATATTCTTAACAAGAATAGAGAACATGTAATAACATATCCATTTGCCTTTTGACACCTTAGATTTGAAAAAGAACTACAAAACTTGAAGTTTTGATGAGTGACAATATTATTCAGTAAGTGGAGCATTAGTTCAAGTGAAATCAAACCCACACAACGGAAATAACCATGATGCATACACTCCTAAGTCCTAAATGATTAGTTCCCTATCATTTCCTACAAAGTAAACCATGATGCCACAGTAGAAGATTACTAGTCTACTCAAGTATGGAACATTCTTAACAAGAATGGAGAGCATGTAATAACACATCCATTTGCCTTTTGACATGCTAGATTTGAAAAGGAACTACAAAACTTGAAGTTTTGATGAGTGACAATATTATTCAGTAAGTGAAGCATTAGTTAAAGTGAAACCAAACCCACACAACAGGATCAGCAAAAATACCAATAATGCAAGAAAGCAAACAATTTTAAACACTCCAAGTGTAGATTTCAGGAACATATATGCAAGAAAGCAAACAATTTTAAACACTCCCAAGTGTAGATTTCAGGAACATACTTGTTGAGCTAGCTCCCTTGTAGGCGAAAGTACAAGGCAAACAGGATTCTTAGACTTTTTACTCTTCCGCTTACTCATGATGTGCATAATAGCCGGAATACCAAAAGCCAATGTCTTACCTGATCGTCCAAAAATATAATAAAACTAAAAACTCACAAACCATGAACCACTATTGCACTAAAAAAACCTCAATTCAAATGTTATACCTGATCCAGTTCTAGCGATCCCAATGAAATCACGGCCATCTAAAAGAAAAGGCCAGGAATGAGATTGAATTGGTGATGGTTTCTCAAAATTCTTACAACACTCCAACACCTCACTTGGAAGCCCTGAATCCACAAATTTTGTTAAAGCTTTGTACTTTGACTCATTAGCACCCTTACCAGTAACCACCACATTTGTATTACTTTCTTTAACTTCCTCATTAACAACAGTTCCATCAATCTTCTTTGTATCATCTTCAACAGACCCATCATCCAAATTCCCTTCCTTTACCTTACTCTTCGTCTCCTTCTTCTTCTTCTTCTTCTTTTCAGATAACTCAGCTGACCCATTAAATATTTCAGTGTTTCCATTAGACCCATTAAGAGTTTCTGCATTCCCATTATACCCTTCTTGTTCTTGTTTCTGCTTCTTCTTCTTCTTCTTTCCAGATAACTCAGCTGACCCATCAAACATTTCAGTGTTTCCATTAGACCCATTAAGAGTTTCTGCATTCCCATTAGACCCTTCTTGTTCTTGTTTCTGTTTCTGCTTCTTCTTCTTCTTTTTCTCTTTTTTGGACTCTACAACAACTTCTTTAGGCTCGGGGTCCTCGAGCTTTCTCTTCTGTTTCTTGTGAGATTTGGATTCATAATTGAAGGTTTGTGGTTCGTCATCTAACATTTTTGCTACCATGACTGCTCAATCTATGGCGAAGACGCAAAACCCTAAGGTTTATAGAAACAAATGGACGTTATATTTATAGAATTTCGCTTTTTCGTGGTTTCCCAAATTAACCCTTTTTTTCAGTGAAATTACATTGAGAAAAATTATTAAAATTGTCCCTTAAGGTATTTGGGGTTTGGTTGTTGTGATCCTTGGTGTATATATATTACGACTGATATGGTCCTTCTCACTTTTTGATTAGCCATTATTTCTATATATATTTTTATTTTTTATCAAGTTTTGATGAAACTTGATCACATAATATTAGATAGAAAAAAGTGGAGGACGCGAATTAGAGTAGCAAGCTAATGGTAGGGTTAGGGATTTTGCCATATAATCGCATTACCTGATATATCATGTGTTGGTTTAACTTTTGTCATATCTAGTTCGTTCTTACTTACGAGTTTTGAGACGATGGTTTTCAGGAAATAGCCTCTCTCTGCTTCTATAGTAGTGATAAATTCTGCCTACATTCTAGCCTCTCTAAACCACACTTGTGAGATTATAGTGGATATGTTGTTATTGTTTGTTTGATTTTTTTTTTAAATTGACTGAGAGTATTATGATAATTCAACTCAGTGTCCTGGCTTCAGCTAATTCCACATGGTTGTGTGGCCATTGTTACATTGTGCCCTGGCATCCATGCCTTGGTTCCACGAGTCCTCCATCTATTCAAGTCATTTGAAGAGGAAGTGTCCATCTTGCCTCTACATCATTTTCCCTTCAAGGTCTTCAACTACTGTTTGTTCTTCTTCAATGCAATTTTAAGGAATTTTTTGTGTTTTCTTTGCCTTCATCTTCAACTTTTCTTTAGATTTCATTTTTCGATCTCCATTGAAGAAGGGGAACAGGAGGCTTTTGGTTGCAGCTTGAGGGTAATTCACCATATCCCTTTTCAGTTTATAGAGGGACCATATCTATTTGTTAGTCAATCCACCATGACCGGTAACTCGAAGAACCATCTATTTTCTATTGATGTTCCTATCTCTATTTGTTTTTTTTATTTATCTCCGGCTAATCATATTTTGTTTGATTTTATATATTTGGTATAGATTCACGCAAATTAATTATTCTTTTGATGGATTGTATTGTTATTAACTCATTGTTCATGATTTTATTCATTTTCTATTTCAGCAGTACGTTTTTTTGTTGAGTTGATTGTAGTTTCATTATTTTTTTATGTTTAGCTTAGTTTTCTTCGCAACTGTGAGTAATTTATAAATGAATTTAGTTGCATATTGTTGCTTTATTTATCTAATTGCTTGTGTTTTTTAGTTGGTTATTCAAAAAGACGAAAATTTTAATTTATATTCATATTTTTTACATGTTAAAATTCAAATTTTCTAGTTTAAGTTAATTATTTACTAAATTTAGCCAATGAGAAATCTACTGTCGAATTTCGAGGTCTCCCTATTAAAAAAGACGAAACATTTTTAGTTTATTATTTATTTATTTATTTATTTATTATGGGTATATTATTAACGTTAAACAAATACTAGGACGTTCCTCATATCATTTTTTATTTTATTATTTGTATATATTTTGTGATTATTATACTTGTGTTATATTGTTCCTCTCCTCAATTTGAAAAAATAAGTTCAGTCGGGATCCATAGTAATGGATTCTGAAGGTGTTAGTACCTCCCCTTCGAAATATTTGAATTGTTACTTGAAATTTTTGGTTTGCATGCTATTTTATAAATAATTAATTGATTTTCTAATTATCCTTAAAATTAGATCGTGACTTTTAAAATTAAATTAATTTTTCTAAAAAAATATTCTTATTATTTTTTATAAATTGTCACGACGTTGCGCTTTTGGAATGTCAATAAAAAACATAAATTTTAACCACAAATATTATGATAATACGTCAATTATATCTTAAGATCTTCAATAAAGATAATTTCACATAAAATCATCATATAAAATGTATTTAAATGAATGATATTATCACAAAGATAATTGAAATTAATTTCTATTAATTTATTCCAACTTGACTTTACTGCATGTTTAGTTATGAAATTATGTAGAGAATAAGTGATAATCCCAACAAATAGAAGGAATATAAATTTATAGAGGCTTAGACTTAATGTTGTACGTTCATTAAATAATGAATTTGACAGATAAAATTTGTCATCTATTAAACAATATTTAGTTTAACATTGATTGGACTACACATTTTTACATACAAAAATAACGATCAATATGATTTTCAATATTTTAGAGCTATAATTTATTTTAACTCTTTATATATTATATTATTGAATTTGTCAAAATATTTGTTTATATGATTATTTCTCTTTTACGAGTTACATGATGTTTTAAAAATTAGATCCTTGACACGAATTAAAAGAGTACTATTTATGTTCTCTCATCCTTATACTATTAATTTTCTTTCACTTTTTCCTCTATCATCTTTTGTTCTCTTAATTTTAATTTTTCTCTTCGTAAATGAAGAATTCTTCATTTCTTCATTAAAATTTTATGTGCTCTTTTTGATATATGTTTTTACGAGAATTCATAATTTTTTCCTCATGCTCTCCTTGATTTGTATTTTAGAGTTTTCTCTTGAAAAAGCTCAGCTGTAATTTTTTTATTAAAAAACAACACAGTCTATATGTGTTTTTATTAAAATTTATAAATTTTGGCACTTTCACCGCTTCCTCAGATCCACTTTCTCTTCCTCTTTCCCCTCCTTTTCCTGTTATTACTCCACCTTGTATATCTAATATGGCGGATTTACAGTATAATTTGGAGTTGCTCTTCGAATCTTATATGGAATTACTAATTGTCTAATGTCGGCGCTTAAATCCTACTTTTCAACTTTAACAATCAATGGCCTCTTCTCAGATTCTGACAGTTATCTCTTCCAACAGTTATTGGTGAAACTAATCTGTCTTACTCGTGATTCTTCGTCGACTGCTTCAATCTTTGAATTATAGATGTTTGAGTGCAGTATGAAAGCCTACAGGTTGATTCACCTGCATTACTAGAGGTATTATACTCTATCGTTGCTTCACTTTGGATCGCTCCTTCCGTTTTATTAGATGTCCTAAAAGGGACCATGCATCTCTTCCTCATATTCACTTTCTCGACCCTTTTCCCCTCCTTTTCCTATTACTCTAAGCTTGCATATCTGATATGGTGGATTTAGAGTATAACTTTGGGTTGCTCTTTTAGGCCTTTTGATTTTTGAAAAGTGTTTTAGTGGGCCCCATTTATATGAAGTTAATTCTATTCCTTTACTTTCCAATTGGATTTGTAATTTTATATATATGTGTATATTAGTCCTGGTGGCCTATAATACTCTTATCAGCTTTAATGTTTTAGTGTGTTGGTACGGTACGCACGATATATCCATGCTTTTTCAGTCCTACACACTTTAAACCTACTTAATCTTGATCATCTCTCTCTTCATGTTTATAGTGGAAGGTGGTGAGAAGATTAGCACTTCAGAGGCAAATGATATCTCCATGACTCTACAAGAAATGGACGGTTTTCAACTCAAGCATGTTGCATTGTTGGAGTCTGGAAAAGGTTTACCTTATGCTCCTGAAAATTGGCCAAACCCAGGTGATATTTGGACTTGGAAGGTTGGTAGAAGAGTCCGACCTTCAGGATATTTTCAAGATAGGTACAAGGCTTCAAGAAACTCCAACAAGAGAAATGTGATTTTGAGTAAGCGATCTCTTAAAACACATGTCGAAACAAACTTCTCGGAAGTTGATATTAAAGTATTTTTTCCGTCATTTGTTTGGCATCTGATTTCAATCTCTTTTTTTTCACGTCTCCCGAGAGCAAAGGTTAATAGGAGAACTATCAAATTTCTGACACCTCTTGATGAGGTATTGTACAATATCATGCATTACTAGGGTAATAATAAAGGGCAATTAGACAAATATTCACTCTCAACTTAATTATAAATAAACAATTATTATCAAATGACGAGAAAAATGCTTTGATATCAACTTCCAGGAAGTTTGTTTCGACATATGTTGTAAGAGATCGCTTACTCAGAAACCACTTTTTTTTGTTGGAGTTTCTTGAAGCCTTGGTGGAGCAATCAAGTACCTATTTTGAAAGTATCCTGAAAGTCAGACTCTTCTCCCAACTTTTCAAATCCAAATATCACCTGGATTTGGCCAATTTTCAGGAGCATAAGTAAGCATTGTCCAGACCCCAACGATGCAACAGGCTTGAGTTGAAAACCATCCATTTCTCTTGGAGTTATGGAGATATCAGTTGAAAACCATCCATTTCTCTTGGAGTTATGGAGATATCATTTGCCTCTGAAGTGTTAATCTTCTCACCACCTTCCACTATAAACATGAAAACAGAGGTGATCAAGATTAAGCAGGTTTAAAACGTGTAGGATTGAAATGGCGTGGATACATCGTGTGTACCGAACCAGCACATTAAAGCTAACTCTCATATTTGTATGGAGCCAATTTAATTCGATTTTTAAATTCTCAAAACCAACCCAATTCAATATAATATACATTGATAGGTCTGAATGTTATCAACTTCAATTTGGTTTGGTTTGATTATTAACCATACACAAAATAAAAACAATGATACTTTTCAAATAGAGAAAAATGATAACGATTCGTTCAAAATGAAAAATAGTTAGGACGACTAATATTGTAGAACTTTCAATCATTAAATTCATTGTGAGAAAGGTTTTAATATTCACTTTTTTTGCCTAGAAGGAAGAGAAAGTGACATTCTAGTCCCATAAAAATTGTCACAAACATTCATATACAAAAATCGATAAGAAAATGTTCTCATCTTGAAAATTTATGCTTTCAATAAGTAGATTAAATAGTAAAAATTATTTTTATAAATAATATATTATGTATAAAATATATGAATATAATTTATCGATCCAATTTGGTTATTTCTTCAATTTTTTGGAACAAACCCAAACCAAACACTTCGATTTTCTAAAATCAAACCAAATCAAATCCAAACAAAATTGATTTATTTAATCAATTTCGTTCGATTTTTCAGTTTGCATCGATTTTTATCTAAATCATGAACACCCCTAATTTTAACTTGCAATTAAATTAATTATGGATTATTTCCATGCACTCTCTCAATTAATTATTTCAACTAAGAAGGGTATTCTAAATGCAGATGATCTTCAATACGAAGATGACTTAAGACGATGAGATTTTTAAAATTATTTATAAATGTTGAATCAGTAGAAGTTTAACTTCTTCATATATATGTGTGTATTTTGTTCTATTAAGAGTACAAAAACATCATACCGAACATATTTTTTTTATAACGAATATATATATACGTTTCAAAATTTTCAACCTTAAAATTAGAAAAATGACCTTCACCCATTGTATGTCCCATTGCGTACCTTACACGGGCTTGTAAGGCTGAGTGAAAAGCTCCTTGTCATGATCCAAAATAGGATTATGACTACGGGACTAATTCCACACTCGAAGATAAATACATTTAAAATAGAAAAAACTAAATAGATAAAATCATATCTCAAAATCTGGTATCACGAGTATAGAGAGCATCTAGTACATACACGAATGAATAAATACATTATAGTCTTCGAGCAGAAATAAAAATCATACAACTATGATAGAATCTAATGGAACTCGAAGCCTTGAAGTCTCACCATTAGATCTAGCGTGACCCAATTAAGCGAGCAAATCAACTACTGCATAGGTAATCCTGACGAGAATCGGCGGGAGTGGAAGAAATAGGGGCGATTACACATAATATGTACCTAATAGGTTTAACCGAATGAGAATCAGAAATTGAATAAACTATGAAATAATTTAGGAACGCTTTCACCTACAACAGAAACACCAGTCTGACATTGGTGCAGCTAATTTGTATAAAACGACGTGAATAAAACAAGCATATAATATTAATTAAGTCAATCGAAAATAATCATAAGTAATACAATGATATAGCATACAATGCAATGCAAGGTGGAATCGAGATTGTCGCACAGCCTGTATATAATCTCAATATATCAACTACCTTGCCACCTAACTCGTGGTCAAGGACTCATGATAACAATTTCCCTATATCAACTATCTTATCACCTAAGTGAACGTGGTCAAGGACTCATGATATTAATCACAGTATATCAACTACCTTGCCACCTAAGTGAGCCTGGTCAAGTATTCATGAATACGAGTCACCATTCACAACTTTCCAAAAAATCATGCCATGTAGTAAGAAGATGTATGCACTCAAGGCATAATTATGGAAGCAATATTTCTCTCAATAAGTACAATAATTATCAAAGTTCTCCAATCTAGCAATTATATGTTCACCCTCTTTTATACATTGTTCCCTTTAAAATTTTTTGCCACGTTTTAAAAATTATCATTTCCCAACTTAGTCACTATTTTCAATATCATGCTCAAAAAGTACATATTTTCAGTCATCATTTGTGTCATAATTAATATTTTTATTCATCTTTTTCAAGCACAAATTTTGTGAGTTGTACTAGATCGTGCAATTAACTTCTGGAATTAATTTGACACAAAAATGAAGAGATTTGAAGCTAAAATGAATAAAAAGTAAAAGATTATAGAAGGAAATTCAAGCAGGCAACTTAATGGATTAAAATTAATATAATATTCATATTTGTTACTCCACATTATTCTATTTGAAAAGTGAACAAAGAAGATGGCTAACACCGCAATACGTCGTGTGAAATTATTTTATTTGTACTTATATTAGTGTAGTGAATAGACACGTATATTGCATTCGATAGATACGCATATGGCATAATCCTTCCTTAGCATACTATTTCAGAATCTTTGCAATTATCCACCCCTCTTAATTATATGTTCTCTCCTTTGGAAGTTACAATTCTTCATCTTCTCTGGTAAATTTCTCCGATTCTCGCCTTTTCATTTTCTTAAAGAAGTTTATTATTATTGATTTTCATGGAGCAATATATGATGGTGCTCTTCTTTCAATTGTTAAGTAACAGTCAGTCAATGCAACTTTCGACGCTCATCATGGGTCATCCGGAAACAGTCGCGCTATGTTTTTAAACATAGGGGTCAGACTGCGTATATTCGACACTCCCTTACCCCGCAATGGACGGGAGCCTTTGAGACATTGAGGTAATGTTGTTGTTGTTGTAATATATGATGGTGTGGATTTCCTATTCACAAACAAATTTCAAGGTATAACTGGGTTATCAAGTCGTCCGGTTAGTATTGGAAGGATTTACATCTACTTATTTTTCCAGTGTCGTCTATTCGAAGCTCCTATATTTGTGATTTAATGATTCTTTTATTTCTCTTTAATATTTTTTTATCAGTTTGTACTCAATTATTTTATTTTTGAATCTCTTACTTTTATTAACAAGCAAAATAAATAGATACATAATAAATAATTCTTTCACAATCAACACTAATTAACAATCTAACACTTGGATAGGATTTTCATGCTTTTAAAAAAAATAACCTCCTATGTGATTGTCACACCCCTCCCTGGGGTCGTGGCCAGTGCCCGTTAGGGACACGTAATCATCTATTTAGTCGAATCTCTCTC
>JAOTQR010000100.1:18653167-18671848 GCA_025774065.1 Solanum ossicruentum
GTAAAGTATTCCTTATGTGGAGTAACATGGTAGGTTGCTGCAGTATCTACCACCCATTCCGTATCTTCTCTTGAGACTCAAAGGCATGTCTCATTATGGGTAGACCAATAAGTTACATCTCCAAGAATAGTAACTAATGTTTCTCCACCCTTGTTCTTCGGCTGCGAACTACTCTGGGCTTATTCTTCTTTCCATTTGTAGTAGTTCTTCTTCCTGTGTCCTTCAATTCCACAATGATGGCACTTATATGTTGGTTTCCTGCCATCAGTGGATCTGTCTCTACTCTTGCTTCTGCCTCTCCATTTTCCTTTGCTACTATTTTGTTGCCTCCCCCGGTTCTCTGTGACAAGGGCATGGGTCTGATTTGTGCCCATGCCCTTACTCCTTGCCTCTTCAGTAAATAAAACATCCTTGACCATTGACATAGTAAGTTTGCCATTTGGGTCTGAGTTGCTGAGTGATACGACCAGCGTTTCCTAACTATCGGGAAGGAACTGAGTAGTAGCAATGCCTGAACTTCATCGCCAAGTGGCGTCTCTACAGACGACAACTGGTTGACCAAACTCTGGAACTCACTGGTATGCTCGGCAACTGAAGTTCCATTTCTAAACTTCATGTTGACTAAACACCTCATCAAAAGGGCTTTTATTCCGAGCGGTCTTGGCCTGGTACATGTCCTCCAATTTCTTTCGAAGGGCATATGTGTCTGTCTCTTGTGCAACATGGTGGAAGACGCTATGATCAATCCATTGATGGATTTGATCTATAGTTTTTCGGTTTGTTTTTTTCCACTCTGACTCTTTGGCAGAATCAAGATTTTTACCTTTCAATTCGATAAGATCGAATAAATCCTTACAGTTTAGGAGATCTTCCATCTGAGGTCTCCACAACGTGTAGTTGGTAGTAGTGAGCATAATCATGGCTCCGGAAGATGATGTTGACTCTTCTGTGGTCATTATCACCTTGTAATAGCTTAATTCACCAAAACGAGGTTGAATCTTAAAAAATGGAGCTCACCATTACGTCCGGAACGGTCAAAAAAGGTGGAATTGACACTTCGGGGCCAAAATTCCACTATTGGGCAGAACAATAATTTCAAAAACTTTGGGGACCAGACTGCAATTTCAAAAAGATCAGGGGTCACACCGCAATGTCAGAAAGATCAGGGGCCAATCTGATTTTTCTTAAAAGTTGAGGGACCAAAATAGAACTTTCAAAAACTTTAGGGGTCACTTTATAATTTCTGAACTATTGCAGATTCAGGCTATAAACAGTATTTCTAGTCGTCTTCTCCGGCGGAACTCCAGTGAATAGTTTCGTATTCTTCGATGAAACTCTAGCGACGTTGACCAAACGTTGACTGTGATTTTTGGGCTCATTTAAGCTCTGATTAGGTCGTCGTTTGATGCGTTGAATTTAGTTCAACAAGAAGAATCCAATGGTACAATTAGAATTGGATTTTGAATAAAATTCACAAAATCCGAAATTCGACTCGTCACCGGAAAACTCGACCAACGCTTCTAACTTGGCTCTGATACCACTTGTTGAAGCTAAATGAACAATAAGCGTTGGTAAACACAAATTTGAGAGAAAAATTTCAATTAAAAGAATGAATGTTGTGACGAATGCGTAGGCTAAAGGATATGAATCGTGAAAGAGTTAGAAGAAATTTCAGTCACCGTTGAACAACCACCATTCTTGAAGCCACCAATATTGAATCTGCCATTGTTTTATTCAACAATGGCTACAGATTTCTTCAAAGTTGGCCACCAACTTTTGGCCAACTTTGACAATTCGCACCTGTAAATTTTACTATAAATAGAGGTGTAATTCTCATTTGTAAGACATCACTAAGAACACCAAAAAGAGTGTAATGTGTGAGGTTGAGAGTTGGTTTGTAATCTATTTTTGTAAGTAATAGAAGAAATTTTTCTCTTAAATTTGTGTTTACCAACGCTTATTGTTCCTTTGGCTTCAACACTGAACAACCTTTATGGCTTTAATATTTCTAATACTCTGGCCAATTTTGTGGACTATATAATTTGCTTTGACTTAACTTTTTAGTTCGAAACAAAAAGATGATTAGAAATTTCTACCTTATATATTCTACTATGATGCTGAATTTTTCTATATTCTACTATGATGCTGAATTTTTCTATATTCTACTATGATGCTGAATTTTTCTTTTTAAATGAATTTTTTTAGTTTTTGTATTTTTAATTTTGTAATGTATGAGTTCAATGAATCGTAGATGATACATGTATATCGAGGTAAAATATATCCAAAAAATCAGGTAAAAATATCCTAGAAAGAAGTCTTTAACAACATCAAATTATGAGAATTCTTTACGAATTTTGTGATCATAAATATTTATAGTCAAGACTTCCAACACTTGCAGCATTTTTTCAAAAAAAAAAATAAATTAAATTTGATAATCACGAGGCCACTGCTAGGAAGTCAACTTGCATCAGAAAGCTACAATGAACGTCTTACGTGGAACTGAATTAGATATTTTTTTAGGTTATACCTGACATTGCAGTTATAATGGGAAGAAGAAAAAAGGTTAGGGTTTGTGTTTTAAGGGAAATTTCCGGCCAAGGGCCAATTCTACCATCGAAGATGATGTTTTTACATATTATAGTGTATAAATATAAAACTTTAGAAGGTATTTTCCTGGAAAATACTTGTTTTCCTAAGAGAAGGTTAATGTAAAATCAAATCTTAAATGACTATTTAATTCTTCCATTTTAGTTTATTTGACATTCTTCCTTTTTTAATTAGTTTAATTAAAAATAGCATATTTATATATTTAATAATATTAAATTTTCTAAAACTTTTTATTTTACTCTTAATTATATGATTTATAATCACATAATTAAATAACTATCTTAGTTTGGACTATAATTTTTTAAAGTGATTCTTGTATTATCAATCTTCATATTCAGTCTCACATAAATTAAAATAGAATAAGTTCACAATAATAGTACTTTCTCTTTCTATTTTCTGTGATTATGTATAATTTTATTAAGAATAAAAAAAAAATTAAACATAAATTATTTTTAATTAAATTAAAGTAATATATTTTCATAATAGACAAAAAAAAATATCGCATAAAATAAGACCGTACTAATTAGACTTTACAATCTAAGAATTAATCAGCTGAATTAAATGGAAGAAGAGAAATAGCAATCATATCACTTCTTTTTTTCTTTTTTTTTGGTGAATACATTATCGGAAATAGGAAACAGCAATTATTGTACTCTCTAATAATAGGAATAATTGTAAATGTAGTGTCATCTGTAAAAACAATTTTAAAAATAAAAATAAAAAATGAACTTAGAAGCTAAATTAAGTCGAATTTAAAGAATTCGAGTAGTTGAATTGGTTGATTATCTGAACTATCACCTTATTGGTGAGGGTTCGATTCTCCACTCCAACTTTAAAAAAAAAGTTAAATTTGATTTCGCATGCATTCCCCTTCTGTTTTACCTTCCGCTACCCCCAACTAAAATTAATAAATAATGAGTTATTCTCATGACCAGAAAGAGTCCCAAGTTGTGTCACCAAGATCGTTACTATTATTATCATCATATGACAAAAGTGTTGAATCCTGAAATGGATAATAATAGTCTGGTGATGATGATGATGAATATTGTTTGTTGATTAAAGTCATCAAATTGGCATTCTGTGATTGTAAATTAGAAATCTCTGCCCGTGCCAAAGCAATTTGTGCTTGGAGCTTAGTCATTTGGTCATGAAGATTGGTAATTACACCAGCGCTCCCATAAATTGGATCTCTCATCCTTGCATTCGCTTCATAAACAAGGCTGCTAACTGCATCTGCTCGTTGCGTTGCAGGAAGTTCCTAATCAAAATGTACATCTTTTGTTAACATAACTTTTAATTCAATTAGTTTAATTAGCTTTTCTTTGAACTAATATGATGAAGATATTCATGCTCCTCGACTTAATTTTATGTAGCATTTTTTATTTTTCATTTTTTGAAGAGTCAGTTTGATTAATTTTTAAGGTTATATGAAGTGTAAACAATTCAATATTTTAAAATTAAAGTATAAATATTTAGAAGTGATACAAAAAAAAATTATGTGTAAATGAAAGTGATTTTTTTTCTTTTTTCCTTTTTGTGTGTATGACAAACATGCTTTTGGCGGGATGCTACCCCTTTCCTGGGGGGGGGGGGGCGGAGATTAAAGAACACGTGCATGATTTCTCTTAATATTTGTTTTCATTGATTTAATATCTGGATCATCGTTCGATCCATATGATATTAACTCTATTTTTAAAGGGGAAGGTCCATGATGATAACTTGCTATTGGACCTTCAAGCCTTGTCGAGGAATCTTAATAGCTTAATTGATTAGCTACTTAAATTCTCACCTTATGGCATTGTACTACTACTTTGACCTGGCGCTAAAAAAAAAGGAAGACAGAAGAAAAAGATTCCTCTTAATTACTACTATGTAGTTTCAAATTTGCTTTTCTTTCTACGTTTTCAGTGTATGTGTTTGCCTTTTCTAAATAATTTGTGAGGGAGTACAGTTTGAAAAAAGACTTGCTTCTTGAGATGTCTTGTTGTTGGACAGAAGCATAATTAATTTGTATATACCTGCAGTAACTTGATGATATTGCTGGCTCCAAAGATTTTATGTGCGACGACGAATTTCAATGGCTCACTTGGTGGAAAGTAAGGCTTTAACAGGCAATTATCGAAGCATCGGCGGCGGAGAAATTTGCACGCAGCACAAGGGGTAGTAAGACTTCTATTATCTGTTGAAGAAGAATTTACCATCCTTGATTACCTGCCAAGGACTGACGAGCCAAAAATTACTTTGCTATAAGGAAAGGGCGTTTAACGATTTATCGGTAAGGAAAGGGGTTTTTTTTTCTCTTTTTTTTTTTTTCTGGACTATACATGAGCATTTGGCATACCTTATATATACACAGGTCCTAATGATGCAAAATGAATATCATGATGTTTCACATCTTGTCGTGTCATAAGTTCCTCAATTAGAGAAGGTCAAAGTTCTAGTTATATATGGCAAGAATATAACGTAGTATTACTATTGCCACTTAAGGAAAATATGTGTATGGTATGGACAACGTGAGATAAATATTTTCAAGAACAAGACGCGTTGGTTTTGATCTGCGAAAGTGCGAAGCAGATGCAGAGGAAATTTGTACTTCATTCAACGGCACATTGCAGCTTCATCACAGCAAGCTATATGAATTTTCGGAGTCAAAAGACAATAAATTTGTAAAAGAATTTTAAAAAAACAATTTTTTTTTCAAATCAAAACAATAAAGGCGCTGGAGGTTGTGTGCCTTACCCTCGCACAGTAATGTCTCACAAACGGAAAGATAGCTCTACAATCTGTCTTTAAGGCGCAAGTGACGCACAGTTGCACCTTACCCATTTTTTTTATTTGTCAATTTTTTTGCATGCTCTTTAGATAAGGTTGTTCACATTTATCTTATATGCTTTTGAATGATCGCGGTTGAAATTTTTTTTTTATATAAAAAAAATTATTTTAAGCAAAAGTAATTATATTGATATTGATATTCTACGTTCATATATTTTATTTTATTTATTTATTTTTAGAATCCACTTCATAAAATTATATTGATTAAATATGTTATTGTAGCATTAAAACATGTGTAATGAGTGAGAATTTGTAAGAATCATTGCAAAAAGTTAACTTATTGCTTGATAGTAATAAAAGAAACATAAAATTGAGATAATTAATTACCCCAAAGAAATTGTTTAAAATATTTGTGAGAAGTGGATAAGTTTGGGTAAGGCACAACTACGCCTATGCCTTATCGAGAGATTGCACGATTACTTTTTTGTTTGTCAGATGTTATGGTGTAGGGGTTTGGTTTGAAAAATAGATAGTTTATCGTGAATATGTCAATCTCTTGTCAAGTGGTCAAAAGGTGTGCATGATATATATGTAATTGTCTAAGTATCAAATATTGTGAATATGTCACCTCTTGTTAAGTGGTCAAAAGGTGTGTATGATGTATATGTAATTATCCACCAAGTGTTAAAGAAAGACACTTGGTTGTCATGTTGTAAGGCTATAAATAGCTATCTTTCAAAAATAGAAAAAGACAAGGAAATTGAAAACAAAACCTTGCACTTTTTAATTTTATCACTTAATATATTTTGTGGTATTTTCCTTCTCTGTATTTTCTCCAATACTCGTTTTCATAACACGTTATCAACATGAGGCTCTAACCACTTCAAGCTACGTTAAACAGGTAACAAGTTAAAAATTTTATTTTCATAAAAATGTCTAATATTACCAAACTTGAATTTGTTGCCTTGGATATATCGGAAAAAGGCTACTCGTCATGGGTACTAGATGTCGAAATTCGTCTGGATGCGATGGGTCTCGCAGACACCATCAAAGAAGACAACCAGACATCCAACCAGGACCGTGCCAAGGCCCTAATATTTCTCCGCCATCATCTTGATGAGGGACTAAAAATGCAATATCTTACTTTGAAAGACCCCATCGCACTGTGGAATAATTTAAAAGATAGGTTTGACCACCTAAAGTTGGTCATTCTCCCACAGGCACGTTATGATTGGCTCAACTTGAGGTTGATGGACTTTCAAAAGTATAACCGAATATAATTCGGCTATGTATAAAATTGTGTCCCAGTTAACCTTATGTGGAGAAAAGGTCACCGAACACGATAAACTCGAAAAAACGTATTCTACATTTCCTCCCGCAAATATGCTCCTGTAGTAGCAACATCGGGAAAAGGCTTCCAAAGGTATTCTGATTTACTTTCGCACCTGCTTGTTGTTGAACAACACAACGATCTATTGACGAAGAATCATGAAAGTCGACCTGTTAGTTCTACGCCACTCCCTGAAGTAAACCAGACAAATTATAACCAACAAAAAAAGGGTCATGGCATCGGTCGTGGTCGTAGAAGAAATTATAATCATGATGGTCGTGTTGCACCCAACAATGACCGACAACACAAAAAGAAGGGTGAAAAACAGGAGGTTGGATCGAAGAAAAATTCAGAAGATATATGCAATAGATGCGGAGGAATGAGGCACTGGTCCCGTACCTGTCGATCATCCAGACGTTTGGTCCAGCTCTATCAAGCACCCCTGAAAAGGGAAATTCCAATCCAAAGACAAATTTTACCTCTGAGGATAGTGCTGAACCTCTACATAAGACGGGTAATAATGCAGAGGTGAATTTTATATTTGAAAATAATGTTGAGCCTATGCATTTGGATGTGGCTGACTTCATTATTTTCCCGGAAGGAAAAATGGTCACTGATGGGCCTTCTGTAATCTAGATAACCTTCTCTTCCTGTTTATTTATATTTGTTGGTGTACGTTGATATTATCCGAATATCTGTAACCAAACAAAGTATGTAACAGTTTTGGTTAATGATAATATTTACTTCGTTTTGTTTTTGAAGATAATTATGGATATGCCTCAAATTTTATTTGGATCGCTGATCAATCATGAGGATATTTGTGTAATTGATAGTGGAACAACTCACGTCATTTTCAAAGACAAAAAATATTTTTCGTACTTGCTTAGAAGAAAAGCAAACATTACTACAATCTCTGGTAATTCAAAATTAATTGAAGGCTCCGAAAGAGCTATTATATTTCTACCCAAGGGGACGAAACTCGTTATAAAAGATGCACTTTTCTCTTCAAGATCCCCTAGGAACTTGTTAAGCTTCAAAGATATCCGCCAAAATGGATATCATGTCAAGACACTCAATGAGAAGAATACTAAATATGTTTGCATAACTAAAAGTGTCTTCAACCATAAACAGATGTTAGAAAATTGCCAACCTTATCTTCTGGCCTATATTATGTAGAAATTAGTGTAATTGAAGCTCGTTCAATTGTAAAATAGGCATTTACTAATTTGAATACTTTTGTGTTGTGTCATGACCGAATAGGACATCCTGGATCAATAATGATGAGATGAATCCTTGAAAATTTAATTGGGCACCCATTAAAGAACCTGAAGATTCTTACTAATAATGAATTTTCTTGTGCTGCTTGCTATCAAGGCAAATTAATTGTCAAACCATCGACCTTGAAGGTCGGCATCGAGTCCACCATATTTTTGGAGCATTTACATGGGGACATATGTGGACCTATTCATCCACCTAGTGGGTTGTTTAGATATTTTATGGTTCTAATAGATGCATCCTCTAGATGGTCCCATGTGTGCCTCTTATAATCTCGTAACTTAGCGTTTGTGAAGTTATTGGCACAAATAATAATGTTACAGGCGCAATTTTCAGATTATCCTATTAAGTCTATTCATCTAAATAAGGCTGGAGAATTTACATCCCAAGCGCTTGATGATTACTGTTTATCTATTGGGATAAGAATAAAACACCCAGTTGCTCATATTCATACTTAAAATGGCCTTGCAAAGTCATTTATTAGGCGCATACAATTGATAGCAAGACCATTACTCATGAAAGCAAAGTTGCCCATTACTATTTGAGGTCACGCTATCTTACATGCAACAACACTCATTCGCCTCACGCCGACCAACGATAATAAATACTCTCCATCATAATTAGTATTTAGTCATGAGCCCAATATTGCTCATCTATGAATATTTGGTTATGGTGGTATATGTGCTCGTAGCACCACTGCAATGTACCAAAATGGGTCCTCAACGAAGGTTGGGGATATATGTTGGGTTTGATTCACCTTTCATAATTCGCTACCTCGAGCCGTTGACAGGAGATTTATTTACTGCTAGATTGCAGATTGTCGGTTTGATGAAACAAGCTTCCCCCAATTAGGGGAAGAGAAAAAGGAGGAACTCGAAAGAGAAATTACATGAAGAGTCCCACCACTATCGCATTTTGATCCACACACTCGTATGTGTGAGCAGGAGGTCAAGAAGATCACCCACTTACAGAAAATAGCAAATCGAATGTCTAATGTATTTACCGATTTGCAAAGAATAACTAAATCACATATCCCTGCGGTGAATGTGCCTATCCTGATTGATGTACCAAAGGGACCATCTGCTAGTGTCATACCTTCTGAATCACAAACACGCCTAAAGCGTGGTAGACCATTTGGTTCAATGGATAAAAACCCTAGGAAAAGAAGCATGAAAAATGATAAAAATAACACTATAAAAGAACCTCATGAAGAAGTCCAAGAACTGATTAATCCTGATGTTCTTGAAGAAATCAGTGAACCCGAGACTCAAGTGAACGAAGAACTTTTAATGAGTTCTACTGGTGATGGAATAAATTTAGATCGATCGAAAGTTACAGTGGATAATGTTTTTGCATATAATGTTGCACTTAACCTCATGCAAGAGAGTGCATATCTTGAGCCTAAATCTGTCGAAAAATGTCGATGTAAAGATGATTGGACAAAATGGAAAGAGGTGATTCAATTAAAATTGAATTCACTTGCTAAGTGTGAGGTATTTGGACCTGTATTCCAAAGCCCAAATGGTGTGAAACTAGTCGCCAATAAATGAGTTTTTGTGCGAAAGAGAAATGAAATTATAAGATATAAGGCACGCTTTGTTGCACAAGGATTCTCTCAAAAGCCCGATGTCAACTATGAGGAAACACATTCACCCGTAATGGATGCAATGAATTTTCGATATCTCATCGGTTTAGCTGTACATGAAAATCTTGAAATACAACTAATGGATGCGGTTACAGCTTAACTTTACGGTTCACTTGATACTGAAATTTATATGAGAATTCCAGAAGGATTCAAATTGCCTGATACATATAAATCTAAGTCTCAGGAAATGTTCTCAGTTAGATTGCAAAAATCATTGTATAGTTTGAAACAATCCGGACGTATATGGTATAATCGCCTTAGTGAGTACTTGACTAATGAAGGCTATATAAATGATGTCATTTGTCCTTGCATCTTTATTAAGAAGACAAAATCAGGATATGTTATCCTCGCCGTTTATGTTGATGATATAAATCTCATTGGAACCCCTGAAGCCGTCTAAAAAGCAATTGAATCTCTAAAGAAAGAATTTGAGATTAAAGACCTTGGAGAGACAAAACTTTGTCTGGGTCTGCAAATTGAACATTTAGCAGACGGAATTTTTGTTCATTAATCTGCCTAGACTGAAAGAATCTTAAAATAATTTTACATAGACAAAGTGCATCCATTAAGTACTCCAATGATTGTTCGATCACTTAAAGTGAATAAAGACCTATTCCGACCTCTAGAAGAAGGTGAAGAACCTCTTGGTCCCGAAGTATCATATCTAAGTGTAATTGGTGCACTTATGTATCTTGCAAATGCAATTAGACCTGTAACATTTCTTATCAATTTGCCAGCAAGATATAGTTCTTCCCCAACACGAAGACATTGGAACGGTATCAAGCATATTCTGCGATACCTAAAAGGAACTGTCAATATGGATCTATTCTATACTAACCAAGGTTATACAGATCTTATTGGTTATGCACATGCAGGTTATTTTTCAGATCCGCATAAAGCCCGATCTCAAACAGGTTATCTGTTTACATACGGAGACACTGCTATATCATGGCGATCTACAAAGCAATCCGTTGTTGCTACTTCTTCAGATCATGCTGAAATAATAGCAATTCATGAAGCAAGTAAAGAATGTGTATGGTTGAGATTGATGATACATTCCAGAAATGAAAAATGTGAACTGAAAAATGATGTCAAAATGCCCACGATCATATTCGAGGACAATATTGCGTGCATAGCTTAATTAAAATGAGGCTTCATAAAAGGAGACAGAACGAAACACATTTCACCAAAGCTGTTCTTCACACATGATCTCCAGAAAAATGGTAATATTGACGTGCAAAAAATAAGTTCAAGTGATAATCCAACAAATTTATTCACTAAATCTTTGCTAGCCTCAACTCTTGAGAAAATGGTATACAAGATTGGAATACGAAAAATCCACCAATTGGATCGTGGCCTTCAAATAGGGGGAGTAGAATACGCGTTGTACTCTTTTTCGCTTAACTAAGGTTTTTTCCCACTGAGTTTTCTTGGTAATGTTTTTAATAAGGCAGCCAAAAATGTATATTAAGAATATCCAGCAGCTTCCATTATATGGATAATTAAGGGGGAGTATTGTGAATATGCCACACACACACACATACACACACACATAGAGAGAGAGAGAGAGAGAGAGAGAGAGAGAGAAAGAGGGAGTACGACTATTATATGTATACTAGTTCCTAGAGAAAAATTATGTATATTTTTCTTTTCGCTTCCAACTCCAACTATATCTATATAGTATGACTATTATATGTATACTAGGTCATAGAGAAAAATTATGTATATTATTCTTTTGGCTTCCAACTCCAACTATATACATATATATATATATATATAGTACTGACTATTATATGTATACTAGTTCCTAGAAAAATATATGTAAATTATATATATGTTAATTGTTTTAGATAAATTCTATAACTCCAAAATAGAGACATCACCTAACACAATGTTAAAATAGTGTATTTTTTAAAAATATTTTTAGATGATCATTCAATTATATTTTTCTTTTCTTTTTTAGAAAGTCATTCAATTTTTATTTTTTAACTCAAAAATTATTTGATTATGATTTTTTTCAGATAAAATTATTCAACTCTAATTTTTAATTAAAAATTACTCAAATTCGAATTTATTTACGTAAAGTCACTCAACATATTTAATAAAGTTTTTTCATTAAATTTTGCTTACATGAACTTTTGTTTTTTATTCAAAATTTAGAATAATAGTGATACCTTTTATTTTACCTTTTTCCCCAAAATTATTCTCTCTTGTCCGATTCTTTCTCCTTAACTTCTCTGTTATTTTTAAAAAAAGAAATTATGAATTTCAAACTCTCCAAATCGCTCTTTTAAGTGGCACCTAATACTAAATTAATGATACTATAATTTTCATTTATTTTAGAGATTTTAGTTTAATCTCTTTCTCTTCGTTGCTTCTTCAGTTAGTGAAGTTTCCCTTTTTTATTTTTGGCTAAAAGCATAAGCGGCCTCCTGTAGTTGCACGCTTTTTCTGCTTAGACACCTCAACTTAACTTTTTTCCTATTAGACACTTCTAGTATTAAGAATTCGAATCATTCAGACACTTTGTGCTGATGTGACAAAAGCGTGTGATTAACGCCTTGTGAGGCGCGTGAACAACAAATGTTTAACATTTTTTTCGTTATTTCTTTTTTGCCCCTCTAATTTTTATTATTAAAAAAATAATATAAAATGTTCTTCTCTTTCCTCTTCTTTCAAAAGTGCAGACCATCATTAACACAATTCACCATCAATTTTTTTCCACAAATTTCCTCTTTTTTTTTTTTTAAATCTTCTTTCATTGTTTTAGATTTTTTAGATATAAAACTATTTTCAGCACTTCTTTTGTCAAAAAAAATGAAGAGCGCCATCTACATCTCTTTTGTTGAAAATAATGGAGACATCATCCATATTTTCTTTGCTAGAAAAAATAGAGATTATCATTCACATCTTCTTTGCTGGAAAAAAATGAAGATCACCATCTGCTTCTCCTTTTTTTTTTCTTTTTCTTTTTTGGTTTTGAGATTAGAGTCTTTATTTCCTTTTCTTTTCATTTGGTAGTCGAAACAAATGACGACCCGCAACTTCTTCACCAAAAAAATAGAGATCATTATTTAAATTCTATGTTTTTTTGGGCTAGGCTGCGAGTGGTGAGGGTGCGACGGCGCTCGACGGGGTGGGGGGGCAGGTGAGGCTTGGAATAGAAATGCATTTTTTTTTTTAATTTTTTCTTTTTGTTTTAGCTTATTTCATATTTAGAATTCTTTTTATACCTATTTTAATTTAAATGCCAAATATTTTTATTTAATTTATTATTTTTGTCACATATTACACTCTCATTCTTTTTTGACACATCAGCATAAAGTGTCTAAATGGTTCAAATTCTGAATATAGAAGTATCCAATAGGAAAAAGGTTAAGTTGAGGTGTCTAAACGGGAAAAGCGTGCAACTACAGGGGGCCACTTATGCCTTTAGCCTTTATTGTTTTAGTAAACTGCAATGTGTGTAATTTTACAAAGTTAGTGGTGTATATCATATGCTTTGAAAACTAGTATAAATAATAAATTAAAATTAGAAAAACATAGAAGGCTGAGTCAAGTGGTGTGAGTCATTAAATATTTTAAATGGAATCAAATTACCAGTTTGTCCTTCCCGAATGTTGTCTTGAATCATTTTTGGTCGAGTCTAAAAGTCAAATTTTGAAAATTTTGTAAAAAGTTGGAGTTTTGCAAAAGAAAGTTTTCGAAGGCTTAAAGTTGGAAATTTCGAGTTTTTAGGTCATTTTGAGTTTTGAATGCAGGAATTCGATTCCATCAATTTCGAAATGACGAATTTGGTGTAGGAGAACTTGCAGAACTAAATTTAGAGTTAGAATGGAGATTTTAGGCCAAAGTTGCATTCTAGTTCATTTTGGATCATAGGTTTGACTTTTGTCAACATTCGAAGTTCGGGTCTCGTATTGAAATTTTGTAGTTTCAGTGACGCTAGAAATGGATTCGTTGTAAGTTTTAGAGCTTCCATGAATATTTTGAGTATTTGAGTCCGAAACTAGTTTAAATGTGCTTTCTCGATTTCTGGGCCAAGGAGGACTCGAACTTGAATTCTGATGATTCCATTAAGTTTGGATAGTCATTTCCAGTAGGGTTTTATGTTTGGTTTGTGTTCACGGGGCAACAAACAAATTCCTGGGGTCCAGTTCCTATTTTGTTTATGTTGTGCTATGCTGATCTTTATTGTTTCTGGTGTATTTAGCCTCAGTACTGCGCGTTCGTACCTCGTTGATCGTGTTCGCGGAGGTCAATGAGTGAAGACTTCCACGTTCGCTAGAGATTGGTCCGTGTTCGCGGAGACCAATCAGTCAGACCTTTGCGTTCACAGGGTGACTACCATGTTCATGGAAGGTTAATTTCCTCAAGCTTTCGCGTTCACGGAGCATAAATTTACCTGAATAGTGAACAAATTTTAAAAGACATGATTAAACTCTTTTCCCACCACTTTTAAAACTCTAAGCTTCATTTTAAAGAGGAAGTTCAAGGATTTTCAAGGCAATTAGATTAGGTAACTATTTTCTAACCTATTTCATTGATTTACATTGATTAATTAGTGTTTTTAATTTATAATTTTGGGATTTTAATGGTGAAATTTGGGTATTTTTCGACTTGGTTTTTTGGAACTTTAATTTATGATTTATCCCTCATCTTAATTCCATTTTCGAAATCATTTTCACCGCTGAACTCCTTGTCACCTTGGGATATTTTCATGCTTTAATTTTCAGATTGCAACTATGTTTTCTGGTATGAGATTTTTGATCATTTCCCCTTTTCTTCTGAATTAATTCATTTTAGTGTCATTAGATTCGTTATATGATTGTAATATTATATATGATTTGAATTATCGTTGAAGGGGGAAAGCGACGAATTTGACTTGATATAAGAATTTAATTGAGGCAAGTAGACTTCTAACCTTTTGTTAAGTGTGAATGAACCTTTTATGCTATATACATATGACTGAATGTATTGGGGGTAGAATTGTATCATCTTAGGCTTCCTCCCTAGTACCTATCCGAGATCCTGCACCACCAATGAGAGGTTCAGCCCAACAGACTAGGGGTCGAGGTAAAGGTCAGACTGACAGAGGTAGACATACCGAAGGTAGGGGATCAGGTGGTATTTCCACTCATTCAGGTGGTAGAGGGTCAACTTCTATGAGTGGAGGTCAAGGTGGCTATTGTTATGCCTTCCAGGTAGACTGTAGGCTGAAGCATCTGATGCTATGATCATAGGTATCATTTCAATTTGTCATCACCCTGCATCTGTATTAATTTGATCCTGGCTCTGCTTATTCTTATGTATCTACTTATTTTTCGTTGGGTTTAAGTTGCCTTGTGATTCCGTGCCTATTCTTGTTCATGTTTCGACCCTAATAGGAGAGCCCTTAGTAGTGGATCGGGTGTACCACTCCAGTCTTGTTTCCTTGGTAGGCTATGAGACGTGGGTAAATTTGATCATATTAGATATGGTAGATTTTGATGTTATTCCAAGTATGGATTGGCTATCTCCGTATAGTCTTATTCTTGATTGTTATGCAAAGATCGTTACCTTAGCCATGGGTTCCTATCCTAGTAAAGTGATATCTTATATTTGGGCCCAAAAGTTGATTGAGCAAAGGTGTTTGGCTTACTTTGCTTTTATTCGTGACACTACTTCTGAGTCACCTTTCTATGGAGTCTATTCCAGTGGTTTGTGAGTTCCTGGATGTGTTTCCTACTAATTTACTGGGAGTTCCCCCTGATCGAGACATTGATTTTGCTATTCACCTTAAGCCGAGCACTAAGCCCATTTCTATCACTCCCTATCAGATAGCTCCAACAAGGTTGAAGGAGGTAATGGAATAGCTCTAGGATCTGTTGAGCAAGGGCTTTATTCACCCTAGTGTTTCACCATTGTACGCCCCAATCCTGTTTGTAAAGAAGAATGATGGATCTATGAGGATGTGTCTTGATTATAGACAGTTGAACAAAGTGACTGTCAAGAACAAGTACCTATTTCCCTGTATAGATGACTTATTTGATCAGTTTCAGGGAGTCGGCCTATTTTCTAAGAATAACTTGTGGTCAGGATATCACCAGGCTTTGGGTTTGACCATTAGACACACCTACGACAACCTTTTAGACTAAGTATGGCCACAATGAATTTTTTGCTATGTCCTTTGGTTTGGCTAACACCCTTGCAATATTTATGGAGCTGATGAATGGGGTGTTCCGATCGTATCTAGACTCGTTTTTGATTGTGTTCATAGATGATATCTTGGTCTATTCCTGGACCGAGGAGGACCACATGAGGCATTTGAGGATTATGCTCCAGAGACTTAGGGAGGAGAAGCTGTATACAAAATTCTCTGAGTATGAGTTTTGGATGAGAGTTAACCCAACGAAGATTAAGGTAGTTTGGGGTTGGAGTAGGCCTACCTCAACTATGGAGATTCTCAGCTTTGTGGATTTGGCTGGTTATTATCATCATTTTGTTGAGGTTTTCTCCACCATTGTAGCTCTATTAACCAGTCTTACTTAGAAAAATGTAGTATTTCATTGGTCTGATGAGTGTGAAGAGTGCTTCCAAAAGCTCACGCCATTGTTGACTACAACTCCTATTCTGACATTGCCGGAGGAGGTTGTTGATTCCATTGTTTATTGTGTTGCTTCGAGAGTGGGGCTAGGTAGTGTGTTGATACAGAAACTAAAGCTTATTGCTTATGCTTCTAGACAACTGAAGACCTATGAGAAGAACTAACCCACTCATTATTTGGAGTTGGCTACGTTTGTGTTTGTAGTGAATTTATGGCGTCACTATCTACATGGGTCCACTGTGAGATCTTTATTGACTATCACAACCTACAATATATCTTCAGTTTGTGGGATCTAAATCTAAGACAAAGAAGGTGGATTGATCTTTAAAAGATTATGACTTGACTATTCTCATCTGCTCACAAATGCCAATACAGTGGCCGATGCATTGAGTGGGAAGGCTTTTGGTATGGGGAGTTTAGTAGCTATCTAGGTTGATGAGGGACCATTGGCTAGACATATTCAGAGATTGGCCAATGAGTTGGTGAGGTTACAGATTGCAGAGCAAGGTGGAGTGCTTGTTACTATTGAGGCTCGCTCATCGTTGATGGATCAAATTCGTGAGAGATAGTTTGAGGATGAGAAGTTATGTATTATCCGGGATAAAATGACTCTAGGAAAAGCCAAAGAAGCAATGCTTGTTTTTGATGGTGTTTTGAGGATTAAGCGTCGTATCTGTGTACCTAAGGTGGATGATTTGATCAGATTCTTACTTGAGGAGGCTCATTGCACTAGATATTCTATCCATCCAGGGGTCATTATTATTGGTGGTTCGGTATGAAGAGAGATGTAGCAGAGTTTGTAGCTAAGTGCTTGATATGTCAGTAGGTCAAGTGTAAGCATTTGAGGCTAGGTAGAGAGCTTTAGAGGATGCATATTCCGGAGTGTAAGTGGGAATGCATTTCCATGGACTTTATAGTTGGCTTACCTCTTACTGCAAGGGTCTTGATTCTATTTGGGTGGTAGTGGATCGATTGACCAAGTCTGCCTACTTCATTCTAGTCAAAGTAAAGTATAACGCTGAGCGACTGATCCAACTTTATATTAGTTAGATAGTGAGACTTCATGGGGTCCCAATTTTCACCGTGTTAGATCGAGGTTGGTTGTTTGCTTCAAATTTTGGAGGGCCAGCACGGTTTAGGTACTCATTTGGATATGAGTATAGCTTTTCACCCCAAACTGATGGCCAGTCCAAGAAGACCATTCAAGTATTAGTGGATATACTTCGAGCCAGTGTTATTGATTTTGGAGCTATATGGGACTAGCATTTGGCCTTAGCAGAGTTTGTGTACTACAATAGTTACCATTCCAGCATTTAGATGGCCCCTTTTGAGGCCTTGTATGGCGAGAGATGTAGATCTCCCGTCGGTTGGTTTGACACAGTAGCGGTGGTAAACATGGTGTTGATATGTTGAGAGATGACCTTGAGAGGGTATAGTTGATTCAGAGTATATTAGTGACAACCTAGAGTCTCCAAAAGAGCTAGAGCTAATGCTAATAGGCGAGTTTAAGGTTTGGAGTTCGTGGTTGGTGATATGGTTTGGTTGAAGGTCTCACCTTTGAAGGGTTTCATGAGATTTAGGAAGAAAGTCAAGCTCAGTCTGAGGTTCGTTGGTCCTTTTAAGATTCTTGATAGAGTGGGAGAGATGGCTTATAGACTTGCATTGCCATCCAATCTATCTCCGATCCATCCTCTTTTCCATGTTTTGATGTTGCGGTGTTACATTTTGGATGAGTTTCATGTGATTTTTATTGATTTAGTTGAGTTGAGCCCTAATTTGACTTATGAGGAGCAGCCAATGGCCATTTTGGATAGGTAGGTGAGGAAGCTAGGGGCTAAGGAGATTGTTTCAGTAAAGGTCCAATGGATCCATAGACCGAGAGCGAGACTACTTGGGAGATAGAGTTAGATATGTGTTCCTGATACCTATAGTTATTTGAGTCTTTAGGTATGTCCCTTATCTCATGTTCGAGGATGAACATTATTTTTAGTAGTGGATGATCTAATGACCTCAAAGGTCATTTTGGCCCTTTTAACCAAATTAACATTTCACCCTTTCAAAAAGTTGCCTTGGATCATTTTTGGTTGAGTCTAAAAGTTGGATTTTGAAAATTTTGTAAAAAGTTGAAGTTTTGCAAAAGAAAGCGTTTGGCTTAAAGTTAAAATTTTTAAGTTTTTAGGTCATTTTGATTTTCGAGTGTCATATTCTATCAATTTCGAAATATCGAATCTAGACTAGAAGAACTTGCAAAATTGAATTCGAAGTTATAATGGCTATTTTAGGTCGAAGTTGCATTTCTAGTTCATTTGGGATAAGAGGTGTCATGACCCAACCCAGGGACCGTGATTAGTGCCGATTGGGCACCCAGACAAATACTAAACCGGATTTTCAACTATAATAGCTAAGGAATCTACCGAAATTTTGGCAGAGTTTCCTCTGTTTTACTGACTAACCAAACCTGCAAAC
>JAOTQR010000100.1:18675214-18686223 GCA_025774065.1 Solanum ossicruentum
AGAATTGTTTATGTCGTCACGTGGGTTTGTATCAATAATAGTGCCTAATCGGCACTAGTCGCGGCCCCGGGGTCGGGCTGTGACAGTCTTCCTATTACAGGCGACGTGTCCCGTTAAGTGATAACGGCAGTGCAAAATGATTTGACAGATCAGATGGTGTAACCTAGCGATATGAGGGTCTACGGTAATGCCTTGTGTCGAAAGTCTTCCCAAAAGTCTTCCGACAGGATGATCGGGAGGCATGTCCCGCAGGTTGCTGCGACGGTACAAGATTTGAGGGGAGTTTTGTTGGGTATGCAAACTCCTCTCACATCGGTAGAAGAGAAGAAAACTGACCTATTTAAATAGACCTATTTAAATAGGTTCAACCCAACCCATTAGTATGAGGTCTTTTGGGAGATGCCCAAAAACAAATTCGTGAGGGCTTGGCCTAAAGCGGACAATATCATACTAATGCGGGGTTGGAGTGTAGGCGATCCCTAACAAAGTGGTATCAGAGCCTAGGTTTGAAGGACAGGATAGATGGACCAACGCGTGCAGAGTTCTCGTTGTGAAAACATGACCAAAGATCTACTAGAGTGTCTTGTATTGAAAGTCTTCTTGTTAAATGGTGGTACAGGCGGCATGTCCCGTTAAGTGATAACGATGGTGCAAAAGGAATTGACAGATCAGATAATATAACCTAGCGATGTGGTGGTTTGCGGTAATGCCTTGTGTCCAAAGTCTTCCCGATAAGCGGTAATGCCTTGTGTCAGAAAGTCTTCCCGATAAGAATAGATGGTCGGGCGACGTGTCTTGCAAGTTGTTGCGGCGGTACAAGATGATGACAGATCCAAAATGATAATCGTTGGAGGGAGAGCTCACAAGATTGTGTGTGATCAGAGTTTGATGGGAGGTCTGCAGTAATGTCTTGTATCAAAAATTTTCTTGACAAAATAGTGGTCAATTGGCATGTCCCACTAATTGATAGTGGCGGTGCAAGATGGATTGATGTCGACTCTTGACTCGAGAGAGTCTATATCAAATTACCTAATTACATTTGCAGAGGGAACTGTGGCATGACAGTCGAAATTGCAAAAGTGTACAACCCTCCATTTGTTAGGAGGGGGAGATTGTTAAGTGGGTTCCTCCAAATGGAGGGCCCATATGCCAAATTTTAAAATCAAATTTGACAACTGCAAATTAAAATCAAATTTGGCAACTTTCAAAAATTGACAACCAACTTCGAAATATTGTGTTGCCAATCAATTTTTCAAAGTAGGCAGGCAGTTTTTTTCCTTATATAAGGAGCTCTTCAGCTTCTTCATTTTATCATTTTAGGAAGAGAGAAAAATGTAGAGAGAGTCATAGAGGAAGAGAAAAATACATGGAGTATTTTTCTTCTATGAGGTATACCATAAACTATAAAATAAAATAGTTTGTGAAGAAAAAATTATAGTGTGTCTTAGGTAATATTTTTTCTTAAAAGAAATAGTGTGTCCACTATTTTTGGTATTTTTCTTTGAGAGCCTACTATTTGTAACAGTAAAAGAAATTGTACATTTGTGCCTACTATTTGTAATAGTAGAAAAAATATACTAGAAGTGTTGATTAGTGGACGTAGCCCAAAAGTTTTGGGTGAACCACATTAAATTTTCTGGTGCTCATTTTGCTTTATTTATTCCTCCTAAACTTTATTATTCACTCCGTTGCGTGGGCCCCAAAGAGAAAATGACCAACTTATAAGGTTGAAACCAATCTCATCAGTATGAGCCCTTTTGGGAGATGCCCGAAAACAAATTCGTGAGGGCTTGGCCCAAAACGGACAATATCATGCTAATGCGGGGTTGGGGTGAGGGTGCGTGCGGTCCCTAACAATTTGATGGTAAAAAAAGTGTTTCTAATTAAAGAATCAACTTCACCAACAAATCCTAATAGCCTTGATATATTAAGGACAAAATAGTGAAAGCTCATATAAACAGGTAGGAAAATATCTTATGTAAATTACTGGTATAAGTAGTGTGCTACTTCTGTGGCATTTTTCTACCAAGAAAAAGACTATTAAGAATGATGGTAATTCAAGTAACGCATTTAGCCCAGTACTCAACTAGAGATCTAAGCTAAAGTTGCCATTTCTAAGTCCTGATGGCATGCCGTAGTACATCAATCCAATGTCAAAATCAACTCTTATAGCTACCAATAGCTGTCCAAGAATTCACTTTTTCTTAAACACAATCTTGATCAATGGTTGATTAGGACTTAAAGATTCAAACTTTGGTTCTTGAAGTGAGATGTAATGAATGTGAGCATTGTAGAAGCTTCACTAACTTCCCGTTTTGAAAGAAGCCATCTCGGTGACTCATAAACACTAAACTGCATTAGCACACAATAAACTATAGCAGGAAAAGAAGTCCAAAGACAAAGGACCCTTCAAGAGTAGTTCTTATTTAAATAACGCAAACCTGGTAGTGACAAAAATCCAAGTGTAGACATGAAGAATCCTACTGTTCTTAACTTCTCCATAATATTATTTTCTAACACTCTCAGAACACGACACAAGCACAGAGGAACCAATCACGGCGCGACCATATCCATTTAGAAATCTTAAGGTAGAGTACATCCAAATATCAGTAGAGAAAACAATGAAGACTGAAGCCACAGACATGATCAAACATCCGGAAAACAACATGATTTTCGACCAATTGTGTCACCTAACAGACCAAGAACAAGGCCACCAAGCAAGCACCCCATGAAACAAAAAATGAAGCAGGAAGGCCTTGCATATAGGACTAAGGAAAGAGTTTTTCTTTTGACTATCAAGACTTTGCAGATGATCAATATAGCTTAAATCTATGTTTATAGCAAACTAAAGATTGTCATTATCTTTCATAGTGCCGAAAAATCATAGAATGCCTCCAAAAAGATGAGTCAAGCATTGTTGAAGAATGATAAAAATCTCATATTGGTGGTTAATGATTTGGGTGGATTCCTTATAAGACTTGGACAATCCTCCATCCTTTGAGCTAGCTTTTAATATGTGAGTTAGACCCAACACTTAATTTTATATGGTATCAGAGCAGGACACATCTCACCCAATATTGAGCCTCCAAAAAAAAATAAAAAATTGCACACCAGATGCTAAGCACTGGCCGTAAGATGGAAAAATGAGAAAAGTCCTACATTGTCGCTTTATAAGACTTGAGCAATCTTTTACCCGTTGAGCTAGTTTTTGGTATGAGTTAAGCCTAACACCTACTACTTTTACAAGCATATCATCAAATACTTTGAGGGCATATTCCACTTCAATAAGCAAGAAATAAATCACCAATAAGCAAAAATTGGAGGAAAGAACTTACTTAATTGTTGAATGCTTCTATAAATGTTCATAGAGCCATTTTGGCCTTAATTTCAATTCTTCTTGAATTTAAACTTCGTCGAACTAAATCTAAAAAGAAAAATTTACAAATATATTCAGCCAAAGATAACGAGCGATATATTATGTGACTTGATTGGTTTGTTTAAACATATCAATCAAATTTATCTAATGAAAAACTATAATTTAATTGGTCAGAACGTGTCACCTACATAATTGACATAATTATAGTGACTCGTTTAGTTTGATTTAGATAGCCACGTAACTTTGACACATGATATAATTTTATTGACTCACTTAATTTGACTTGAATTACCATGCAACTCTGACATGCAGCATAATTTTAGCAGCTTACTTAATTTGACTTAAACTGTCATATTATTTTGACACGTGGTATAATTTCAATGACCTATATGCTTTGACTTAAATTACCACATAATCTTGCCATATGTCTTAATTGTAGCGGCTCATTTAATTTGACTTGAATTGATCCATACTAATTTATGAATTTAAATACAATAAAATTTTAATAGCTATAACCTCTGCACATCAATTTAAGCATCGTCATTTCTTCAACTTGAGAAAAATCTTGTCCCTCCAACACTCTGCCACATATAGTACTTGTCTAGTCATCACTCTACATAGTACCACAAAGACAGGCCTCGATTTCACTCACCAACTCTAATATAATATGTATTAGGTATCAAAAGGAATATTTTTTGAACCTTGAATATCAGAATGAACCATCTCTAAAAACACATATCAAAACGAATAGTTCATTCATTTATGGACGAGCTATGACTAACAACTCAACACCATTATTCTCCCTTAGCTAACTCCAGATAATACTACATAAATTTTTAAAATAATTTTTTCATAAATAGAGAAACTATGATTCTTTTTTCTTTTGTGAGTGATATGCATGTTAGTAAGCATTATAGTTCAAAGAATTACAAGTAGACTTACAACAACATATTTTTTCATTAGACAAAAAGTTATATTTGACACATTCTTCATATAATTTAATTGTAAATACTTAATATTTGAGAACTTTTGAAGATAACAGTACTAAGGATCGCAGAAATAAAATGGGCATTGCTCCAGGTAACATGACACAACGATATAGTTTATATAGGAAAATTGGTCATAAGAGGAGTCGTTGTCCCGTTGACCTCTATAATTTTTTAGTACTATTGCATATAAGCAAACAATTAAATAATAAAATATATTCTTGATTACTCATTTTGTTTTATATTCATATTATTGAGAAAAACTTCATGATTTTATGTATCAAAAAAATAAAAACAATCACAATACACTTAAATTTGAGAAAAAGATATAACTTCACTTGAAGAGTTAATAAAAAAAAAAAATTGTAGTTCACATATTTATGAGTGAACTACTTTAAAGATATGTGTAAAATTATTTGGAGTTAACTATGAGAGGACAATAATATTAAGGTGTTAGTCATAGTTCATCTATAAGAGGACAAACTGTTATTTTAGTATGTATTTCTAAAAATGATTCTTTTTTATATTTAAGATTCAAAAAATGTTCATTTTAATGTTGGACTTCTCCAACATATGATAACTATTGAAAATAACTAGTGCATTATTTCTTTGAATTATTCATTCTTAATACTTATCATACATCAATTTTTACTTTTATCTTTAATTTTTATATGCCACGTCACTATTATTTATTATATAAAGAAAGCAATCAACAAAAATGGGGAAAAAAGAGAGAATGAACAATTAGAACTTGAATACCTTATATAGTTGTTACGCATCTATTATAAATTTATAATGTATTATATTATAATATATTGCCAAATCAAATATAATATATAATTTAATTGCTATTTAAATATTTATTATATGATATTATTTAATTAATTAGTATGTAATGAAGAAAAATCTCATTTCATGTAATAATTAATTTGATATAATTATAGCATTACTTTTTTCTTTTCTCCTTTTATATTTGCTTATTATCTAATAATTTTATTTCATCTTTTGCTTTATATTTTATAAAATAATACCTCATCATATATTCTATTTTTCTTCTAGATTTATTTACCCTTTATTCAAATGATTCACATGTAGCAACCAACCAAACAAGGAACTAAATTGTACCTTTAAAACTTTCATCCCCATTATATCCATTTGAGACAAAGCGACCTGCCATTCGATAAAGGATAAACCCGTAATTTCCATTAATATCCAGTATACACAACACCCACACAATAATAAGCAAAGGCCTCCACCCTGAGCCAAGTAGGGATTGCCACGTAATATATATCCACGTGGCATCCTTAGTTGGCAAGCACAACAGGCTTCCCGTAAACACCGAGCACACTGGAACAAAACCCAACCGCTTTAGAAGTGGCATTCGCTGGTGATTTCACAACCCCCTATGGGCAAATATGTAAATTCAAACTCTCGATGCGGTATCCCGCGTCACCAGCAAGCACACAAGAGTAAAAAAGGTGTGAACTTCAGTCACCTTTGCTTTGTATCTCTGCAAATTACATAAATTTTGCTGAATTTTTTTACTTTTAATATCTAAAAAATTCTCTCCATATTCCAAAATTGAAAGGTTGAAGAAGAAGGAGAGAAAATGAGAGGAAACGATCCGAATCCGTTTGATGAAGAGGAGCCTGAAGTCAATCCTTTTTCAGTAACCGCCTTTCTCTCGATGCTCTTTTTGTGAATCTATGATTGTTAATTTGATGTGTTCCTTAGATCTAGCTATTGTTAAATTTATCCGTTTAGCATTATCATTTTACAATGTTTTGTGATCTCTTATCGGCTATTTTGTGGTGGTATTTAGAATGAGTTGTTTGATTTGATCTAGATCTGAGTACTTGAAAGGCGGAAGTTTGTTAAGGAATTTAGATTTACCTAATTTTTTGGGGTACATTGTGGTGTGTAAGATTGGCTTGTCGGTGTGGTAAAGTTTTACAGTATTTTAGTGAGATTGATATAAAAATTGAGCTGATTTTCTACCTGGAATTTTAATTAATTCAAATTAATTGGGTATGCCTTCTCCACTAAATTAGAAGCTTAATTTGAATGACTGGCTAGAGCTTCAGGGGGATAAACCACTGATTCTTTGTCCTGTTTAATTAAAAAAAAGGTTGTAGTTTGCTTGGAATTGGCCTTTGGTCTAAAAGAAACGTGAATGTTGTTTTTGACAGTAAAATAAGTGCTTTTGGTGAGGACTTTTAAGTGAATGATGCGTTTTTTAAGGTTGGTTTGTTTTATTTATAGGTATACAGATGCTATTTTTAATGATTTTAAGGGAAAATGAGGTCACAAAAACAATGACAATAATATCAGTCCTGGTTTGCCAAGTTATTTTTTAAAAAAAGATGCAGTTGAAACATTTAAAATTTATATTTATTTACGAAAAAAGAAAAAGAAGAATTAGTAATGGAAAATCAGTCTGTTTCTGTTTACCTCTACTAGAAATCAAGAAACCAGCTTTGCGTAATAGTTGGCTATTATGCTTCTGGCAAAGGACCTATGGTATATGTGTGTGTGTGTGTGTATATATATATATTGATAAGAAGGTATCTGCAAGATGTTTCGAGTTAAGTGAGAAAGCTACAACTTTTTTTTTTTACCGTTGCATGTCTTCAAACACTTTGTATATGGAAAAATACAAAGTCAGTAACTGGACATTAGATGAGCTTTAATACCCTAAAGGGGTCTTTTGGTTGGGACATGGGAGTAAGTTATCTTGGGATTAACTATCTCAAGATAAGTTATCCCACCATGTATATGTGATAACTTTTCCCATCACTAAGGTATAAATGGTGGGATAAATAATCTCATGACTACATAACAACTCCAATCAAACGTAGGTTATAGTAATCCTACATTTTATCCGGGGATTATTACATCTTATGCTCACTCCAAACAATTCCGGAAGGGCTTAAGAGAGGTTACATATGTTAACTAGAACATATTTTACAGCCTGGACTGGCTAGTTGCAGAAAATGGTTCTCTTTATCAAATGTCACTTGCTGTCATGTCCTGTTGGCACGTGGCTTCCATATCCTTCAGCAGACTCTTTCTTACCTCCTTATTTGGATGCCCAATCACCCATATATCTCATAGGACCTGGAAATACCTATAACCATCAAACCCACCATCGGCCTTTCATAGTGATTATACGAATTTTCTACTAATCTTTTTAGGTTGTGAGTATTGTTAGTGCAAAAATGGGCATGCTTCAGTTCTTGAATTATTAAAGTGTATCTATGTTCAACTTACAATTGCTTTGTCTTGATGCAGAATTTATTGTTACATTAACATTCCAATTATAACTTCTTATGCACTATTTACTTTGACTCTGCTCTGAATGTGCAAGATCATCCTCATATAAATCATCTGTATTTATTGCAGAAGGGTGGATCTGATCCTGCATCTAAATCACGCTTTCCTCAAATGATTGCTAGTACTCTTGGTTTTGGCCAAAAGCATGATGCAACTGTTGACGTCCCATTGGATTCAGTGAATGTAATGTAGTTGACAAGCTTTTGTTTGCAGTTTTGTAAAGAGCATTGTATGTTCTGAATATGTTTTTCTGAATTGCGTTTTAGGGTCCCAATAAGAAGCAAAAAGAATTAGCAGCTTGGGAAGCAGATCTGCAAAGGAGAGAAAGAGTTGGTTCTTTTCTTTTTATTTAAAATTGTTGTCTGCTATGTGCATTGCTGCAAATTATACTTTTTGGTTGTTCATTTCATCATTTATTGCTGCAAGGATGCAAATTTTTGAAAAGTTAAATTCCTACTTTTTTGGCTAAACTATTCATTACAATCTCCTTAACTCTTGCAGTGCTTTTTTGGTCTCTATTTTTCCAGAACTCAATTGGGGCTTGTGAATGCTTCCCAAAATGCTACTTTTTAGCTAAATGTGTTGTTATGAGTCCCTTGATATGTACTTTATTCTAGTTCATATTCACTTCAACTCAGTTGGGGCTTATGCATGATTCTCATTGAGTGCCATTTAACAGGATATCAAACGAAGAGAAGATGCTGTTGCTGGCGGTAAGAAATGCTTCAGTAGTTCAGCTAGTTTCAGATTTTTATTAAATCGATGATTTTCTCTTTAGTTGCTGAGCTAAATGCGTTTGTACAATTCAATTCAGCTGGTGTGCAAATTGATGATAGGAATTGGCCTCCGTTTTTTCCAATTATTCATCATGATATAGCAAATGAAATACCAGCTCATTCTCAGCGTCTGCAGTATTTGGCTTTTGCGAGCTGGTTAGGTAGCATCTCACTTCTGTTTTATTTTCTCTAAATGGAGAATGTTTTTTTGAATATGAAAAACAATTTACCATTCGATTATGATATGAGCAATTTGTACTTTACCGGTTCAGAATGTTGGCTTTTTGCATGAAACTTTTCAGTGGGTTTTGCTTAAAAGATGCAATGCATGAAATATATTACTCATTCTGTTTCATTTTATGTGACCCTGATCAATTGGGCACGGAGACTAAAAAAGAAAGGAAGACGTGCCAGGTTTTAAACATGACATACATAACATTTCTGTGGCTGTAAAGCTATGTGCCAATATTCGTATGGCTGTAAAAGCTTGTCATTAGGATAAATGGCAAGTTTAAGATAGATTATCTCCAAGTGAACAGACTAAAATAGGATCACAAACTGAACAGAGGAAATTTCTACTTTTCAGCCCAAGTTTATGTCAAGAGAAGAAATTCCTTTCCGTCTGTTTCTGTCTACTATCTGTTGAAACAAGAACCAATGTAATTGAATGAGTCTTGATTCATTGAGAATTTGACAGAAATTAAGACCCTATGCCCTGATGCCGTTCAGACTACCAATAGACAGGGAGTGCAACCCTAAATTCCTCCATTGAACTGATAGCTGAATGCAATTTCTCTAGCAATAAACACATACAGTGAGTACCAATAGCTTCATTGCACATAATTATTAGTTTGATGCTATCAACATGTCACTTAATAAATTGAGCTAGTATTTTAAGAACATAACTTAATAACCAGTTGCTTTCCTTCTTTGTCAAACTACACTTTCTTGTTTCTCCTTGACAAATTGGCAAATATTTTAACAAATGATTATATCTAATTAATCATGAGGTAGCTTGATTTTTCCGTTAAGGTTCTGACAAGGACAACCTAAGGTAAGGTGGAGGTTAGGTGAATGTTATACAAATCTTCTTCTACTTCATAACCTCTTTGGGTTTGCTTCAAAATCTTTCTACAGGTATTGTTTTTTGTCTGGCGTTCAATGTTCTTGCTGTGACTATCTGTTGGATTAAGGATGGCGGTAAGCTTTATCCTCTCATTTCTGCAGCAGCTCATGTGGCATTCCTTCTTATCGGTTTAAAGATCTAAAAGTAAACTCAAGTTCAGTTCATCTAACACCATCTAGTTCTTGCCTTCTGTAGGTGTTAAAATCTTTTTCCTGGCTGTAATATATGCATTAACGGGATGGCCCCTTTCGTATGTTTTGTGGTACAGGCCTCTGTATAATGCGATGAGGTATCTAGTGTTGCTTCACTTAGTTTCATCCCCTTTATGCCTTTGTAAAATCCCCCCAGTTGTTTCTTTTTGTTTTTGATTTCCACATCATAGACTGACCTTTTATCATCTGGGATGTGCAGGACTGACAGTGCATTGAAGTTTGGATGGTTTTTCTTGTTCTACTTGGTTTGTTCTGCTGACAGAAGTGATGAAGATGCTGTCTATTTTATGCCAGGAGTTGTTTCTGAGTTTTTTTTTTGTTTTTTTACGTGCAGTTTCACATTGGATTTTGCATACTTGCTGCTATTGCTCCTCCCATTGTATTTCAGGGAAGATCCTTAACGTAAGTTCTGTTGTAATTTTTAGTCTATTAACCTGCATTATAGAGTACAGTATTCTATGTAAGCTACTAGTTCTGACTGGCTGTTTTAGCTTAGTAGAATTTTGCTGGTCTTTATGGTACGCCTTTTAGGTGAAAATATGTTTTAAATGCTATATCGGTGGCGTTGTTGCCTTCCTCCCCTTGTTTTTTCTGCAAATAATTTGGTTCATAGTGTAATGATAGAAGAGTTGAAAGCCACAAGAACCCTTGGTGTCATGCACCCCAAAAGAACATGCTTTAGTTTTGTGATTGACGGACCCTTGTTGGTGCATCGATTTTTCTGTGGTTGTACCATATTGATTTTTCTTGATAAGGATATTTGTAGTTTGTACCATATTTATATGGAAACAGTTAAAAGGAAATTGACTGCTTAAAGGTCTTATTGTACTCTATAATGTTTAAATTAAATGAGTGAATGATATGAGTCTTGAATGGTGAGAAATGCTCTTCATGATCATGGATACGAGCCATGAAATATTGATGCTTGTTAAATGCGGTGATTGTAATCAAGGGTTTTCCACTTCCCCTTGGATTGTCATTGTTTTTTTTATATTTTTCTTCACTAATTATTGTGTTTCCTTTTTTACTTCATTCCAGGGGTATCCTTGCAGCAATTGATGTCTTCTCTGACCATGTGTTAGTTGGGGTAAGTTGTTTAGTCATTTGCTCTTTTATTTTAATGAGAGGGTCAAAGTAACATTCTTTGACACACTCCTTTGAAAATAAAAAATTGAATGGCATTGTTTACTATGTAACAGT
>JAOTQR010000100.1:18690739-18701156 GCA_025774065.1 Solanum ossicruentum
AATAAGCCAGCCAATGAATGGAACTACACGAGGAAGATTCAATGTTTTGTTCATCTATTAACTCCCCCAGCTGAACAAGAGTCTTGGAGCAATAATAAAGTTAGTTCCGTATATGATCGCATCGAAATAGTCACTAGTGATTGCATTAAGAGTAGATTATTTATGTCACACTCCTTAGATTGTAGTTTTTCAAGGCAAGACAGGATGCTTTACACATTCAAACGTTATTTTTAACTCGCACCAACTTTTATTTTAATTTGGGACAGACCAGCACATATAATTAATGGATACAAGCAAATTTAAGTTTTTTCTTGGATTTATGGATGTCAAAGATTGTAAATTAACGTAGACATTGAGTACTCATAACATAGTAGACTCTTAACGTGCTTGAAACCAACCAGTAGTTGAACCACACTATATATCAATAGTTCAAGAATTGGACTAGAATAGGTGGGGTGTGCCTGGCTTGGGCTGTAGTGCAACACCTAGGTGATGTGCAAAGGACCAAGATAGCAAGCTATCTCGATCGACCTCTCCCCTCAAAAATTGAGTTAATATCGTGTGGACCAATGATCTACATATCAGATATTAAACTGATAAGAACAGATATCTTAGCCAAAAGGCCAAGAAAGGTATGCTTTGTCAGGTTAACGGGCATCTGTTTATGTAGCAGCGCGGTTCGGCTCTCTATACATTAGCTCACTCCGATGGGTGATGGAAAATGATGGAAGTAAGAAGTTGTTAAATAGAGTTATGTGGGAAAGACTCCTGAACGAACTACTAAACTAAGGTAATCTAAATGGACAAATGATTGCTGAAATGAAGTTGCCTGAATAAACAAGACTGCTATTGCTACGACTAAATTGCAATGTAATAATTGAACTAACTAATAACGAAAATAACTCGTGATGTTCCAATAACAGGAGTTTAGTTAGGTTTGAATTACTTCATATCATCCTGTAAGTTTTATTTGTTTATTTAATATTTTTAATATACAAATAATAGTTTTAGGCAGTATTTTCCCCATAAAATTGATTAAATTTGAATTGGAACGAACTCATACTAATGCTAGAAGTAATAAGATAGCACTTCAATTTGGTTTGAGAAAATATAGTACATTAGATCAAATTGATTTTAAGATGAATCTCTCTTATTTGACATCACGATTATTAAGATTTATGAAAAAAATTGAAAAATATCCTTTCACATTAGAAATGATTCATAAATGACATCCTTCCACCTATTGAATCAAATTTGTCCTTCCTTCCACCCCTTGGGTCAAATGCCTTTAGCATATTAGAAATAATTAAAAAATGATCAATCCCTTAATCAAAATGATCATTAATATATGTGGACAATAGCAATTAACAATTAACTTTGGGTTTGTAGATGAAATCTCAAAAAAATAATTACGTAGAATGAGAATTCCCATGCATATAATTTTTTTAAACATCTAATACATAAATTGAACCTTAAATTTCGCCTCAAATTTTAATTTTAATTTTTAACTTTCATAATCTATAACGCACATTAACAATCCAACGTTTCAACAATAAAACACTTTGACTTTAACACTCGAACAGACAAAAACAAGTAGACAGTTGTACACTATGAAGTTGAAGTGTTTTTTTTTCAAATATTAGATATTTAAAGTGCCTATATATATATTAGATAGTTAAAGTGTCTATTTATGTATTATGAAAAGTTATTATGAGCTAAGTTTAGGTGTGTAGGTCATCTTTTTGTTACTTTAATTTCTGTTGCACTTGAGTTATTTTCTAGTCAAAGAAAAATATGCTATGTTTCATCTTAAAACTTAAGTTGTATAAACACTAATTCCAATATTTCTAACGCCATAACTAAGATAAATATTATGATATTAATTTAATTACGGGATATGTCAGGGCCCAATAATTCAAGCAAACCATACTGTTATTTTAAAATTATTTCTACACTATTATTTTATTTTATTTTTTATAAAATACCGAATGTGATAATAGTCTTCAAATAAAAAATAAAAAATAACAAACATGCGCGTCTTCGAACTTTTTCTCCAAATTCCTTTAGAAACTACAAATGCTAAAATTCAATTATATAATGCAAATTGAATGTATAATAAAAATTTATATATTTCAATAAAACTAAACATATTCTACTAAATAATTATATATTATAATCGAACATTAAAAAACTTTCAACATAACTTATTTACAGAGAATTAGGGATGTCAATAGAATATGAAAAATTGACCGAACCTAACCATATTGAATTGATTTTTATCATTATTTCAATAAAATTGTGAACTTTTATTTAGGTTTATAACTATCTTTGATAATTGAGATGGTCTTTTTATTTGTCAAAAAATCTAAAAAAATTTCGAATCGAACTGAATAACCTTACATGTATATAAATATAATTTAAAAGTTTTCAAATATAAATATAACCTAGACCATATGCCTCCAGTGATTCAACGATTTTCAAAGCAAAAGTAGTGCCCAAAAATTCTTTGAATTTTGGATTAGACATTCTCCTCCACACCCCTCCTTTTCCTCTTATCTTCTTTTATGCCATCATCCTGCTGCCACGTGTCCCAAGAAATATCCAAACTGAAATAAATCACCACCAAAGCTTTTCTCCATTCCTTTATCTATCGCAAACATCATCAACCCATCATCTTCAATCCATCTAACAGAAAAAATAAATAAATTCAAGAAAAATAATATTTTTTAATTCAACTTTCTTGTGGACCCCTAAACAAGTTTAAAAATTACAACCACGTCCTCTTCATTCTTGGCCTTAAAATAATTATCTAAAACAGCTAACCTAAATAGTCAATCTATCACCCAATTGCTTAGATGAATAATCGAATGTATAATTCATGTATATTATCTAGAAAAAGTAAATAACAAACTTCACTTGCTCTTTGTGTAAAAATTTCTAACTCGACTCTTTCAAAATGTTGATGGATGTGTGTTTGATTTTTCAAAATTCGTATATTTTTGAATGATTCGACAGAGAATTGGAACAACTTAAACTTACTTCCAAATTTGTGCAAAACCAAGGGGTAGTGTAACAGAAACCTTTTTGTATTGTATCCAAACAAAATAGCCATCTGGTTTACTCTTAACTATAACCATAGCCTTTATTTCTTGCAAAATTTTGTAAGCCTCACATTTTTTTTTACTAATGCCAGGACAAAATATCCTGAAAAAAAAAGGAGATCAATGCCCATTCATTCATTACATGTCATACATTAATCTCTCCAGCTCTATCAGAAAATCAGAGAGAAAGAAAGAGCCTCCATAATTCTCTCTAAAAAAAACTCTCAAGAAACAGAGAGGAAAAATCAAGAAAATATGGCAGTTTGTACAGTGTACACAGCTCAATCACTTAATTCAACTTGTTCAATCTCCACCCCATCAAAATCCCACTTAGGATTTCACCAAAAACAAGTAATTTTCTACACAAAAAGAACAAACAGAACAAGAAGCTCAACAAATCATGTGATAGCATGTTCTGCTGATGCTGAAAAGACAGTTGTAATTGGGTTAGCAGCAGACTCTGGGTGTGGCAAAAGTACATTTATGAGGAGATTAACAAGTGTTTTTGGTGGTGCTGCTGAGCCACCAAAAGGTGGAAATCCAGATTCAAACACATTGATATCAGACATGACTACTGTGATTTGTCTTGATGATTATCATTCACTTGATAGGACTGGAAGGAAGGAAAAAGGGGTAACTGCTCTTGATCCTAGAGCTAATGATTTTGACCTCATGTATGAACAAGTTAAGGCTATTAAGGATGGCATTGCTGTGCAAAAGCCTATTTATAATCATGTTAGTGGTCTTCTTGATCCTCCTGAGCTCATTAACCCTCCCAAGATTCTTGTCATTGAAGGATTACACCCCATGTAAGTTAACTTACAATTCAACTTTTCCTATTATCAACATCTCTCATTTCATCTCCAAGTATTTTGACAAAGTTAAAATTTTGAATGGATTTTTATAGTTCCATTACCTGGATTTTAGAATATAAAACTGTGTGAATCTTTAGATGAAATTTCTGATCTAAAACATGTCTTATGTGACTATTGAATCGCGTCATTAAGAGCTAAATTATTTCTAAATATAAGTTTCATTATCTTTAGAATACACTAAATACAAAAGCGTGTCATATAAAATGAACAAAAAAAAATTATTTTATGGCTGTTATTCCACTTATCATAGTAATTATTTAACTATCTTTCAAATGATCAAATAATGATTTTTTTTAATAAAAACTTTATATTGTTAGTATGTCTAAAACTCTCTGTCATTGTTAAATTCTTGAAGAAATGCAATGATGTTTTTTCTATTTTGTGATGTTAACAACACACATGCAGAGAGTTGACACATTGAAAGAAAACTTTGGTTTCTCCGTGTATTCAGATTCTTTAATTCTTCTCGTCGTTTGTATAACTAAACTTACCTTATAATACAAAAGGGAAAAAAAGAAAAAGAAAAATGACAATGGTGAAAAAGATTCTCAAATTTTTAAAAATATCGAGAAGTATGTGTTGAATTCTTTAGAAGTTAGTAATTTTTTAAAGATAATTTGATACAAATAAAATAATATTTTCAAAAGTTTCGAACAATATAACTTTCGACAAATGTTCTTTATTTCCATTTTTAATTCTTAAAATACTATTATTATATTACTTTTTTTTAAAAAAAGAAAAATCAAACATGGCAAAATGGTGATAATGAGGATAAAGGCTTCCTTGGTTGAGAGAGAATCAAAATGGTAGACCCTTGTTTACCAAAGACATATTATCTGATCAATTTAATGATTTTCAATCTAATTCGACATTAAAAATTTATTAGTGTCTATGTAGAAAAGGTTTCATGTCTCATGAGCAAATAGAGTGTCCATTACCCGTTTTTGAGTAAAATAATCACTGTTATTTAGAAACGTTCATACAACATTATCTTCGAACTTTATTTGTAAAATTAAAAATTCTGAAATAATAACTATTTTCTGATTACCGGGATTGCTGCCATAATTAGATAACACCACACCAAAAATCACCATAGTAGACATCATATATAGCAACACCACTCTAACTTGAATTACTTCTTGACGCGCAATTTGTATTTCATTTAAGAGACGTTTGGCAGAATGTATAAGAATAATATTAAATATTTATGCTAAAATTAGTAATGTAAAAACTAATTATGTTACTAGCATTATTTCTTATTCACTATTTAATTTGGCGCATTAAAAAAACATGTATTTCATATTTCCAAGGAAAATATCCTCGACATTCTTTCCTTTGTTCACTTTCAGGTACAATTATGTTTTTTATGATTTTAATGTATGCATTAATAATCTTGGTATTGCTAATATCAATTTGTTGTGTATTATTTATACCAAGAATAATTCAAGTAATTAATACTTGCATTAGTTAAATGAACCCGAACAGAAAATTAGTAATATCCTAAGTCTTATTATTTATGTTTCATTTTCTATGGGGTAAAAGGTTTGATGAGCGTGTGAGAGAGCTCTTGGACTTCAGTATCTACTTGGATATCAGCAATGAGGTCAAGTTTGCTTGGAAGATCCAGGTAACTATCACTACAATTTAACATGTTATACGTAACTATCGAGCTTATAAGTGATCTGATTGTGTAAATATCTTTTACGTTGTCAACACATATATGCATGATATTGCTTCTTTTTTGACTTAAAAAGTGTTTCTTGAAAAATGCAGAGGGATATGGCTGAGAGAGGACACAGCCTTGAGAGCATTAAGGCCAGTATTGAAGCCAGGAAACCAGATTTTGATGCTTACATAGGTGGACTACTTTCCCTTCAAATAATAATTAGCTATGTTGTTCCACTCTTCAAAAAGAGTCACGCGATGTGTTAGATCCTCCAAAAGCTATTCCAATTTTGGAGAGTTTGCACAACAAGATGGTTAATACAGTACATGATTAATGAATGAAGATGAATAAGATTAGTAAAGTGATGAATAAATTGTTTCTTGGTGCAGACCCACAAAAGCAATATGCAGATGCAGTCATTGAAGTGCTCCCAACTCAGCTAATCCCAGATGACAATGAAGGAAAAGTTTTGAGAGTGAGATTGATAATGAAGGAAGGAGTGAAAAACTTCAATCCAGTTTACCTGTTTGATGAAGGCTCCACAATCTCATGGATTCCTTGTGGTAGGAAGTTGACTTGTTCTTACCCTGGCATCAAATTCACCTATGGCCCTGACACCTACTTCGGCAATGAGGTATATGTTGCCTTCTCTCTCTATCTGCCAAAACTTGATCATACTAATCAATCAATTATCTCGCATCATTCCCCTTAGTTGTAGGTGCTCGTAGGTAGTACATATGGTTGGCCATTATGGTGCCTTGGTGATACAAACTTAGAAAATTCTTCCTCATAAGAAGGCAAGAAACTCCTCTTTCTGAAGAAGAGTAACTGCCCGAGATATCTTAAAGTAGCAATAGGTCGAGTTCTTCCAAAGCCGGAAATAACAGCTGCTGCTCCTTTAGAAATCAGGAATCCGCAAGGAAGGATAGGATAGAAAATAGCTAATAAGTCATGTAGTTTTGCACCGTGTATTAAGAATATGCTGAACTTAGGTTAGATCAACAGGGTGCATCAGATGGTAAACCATTTTCTTGTGCACTGAGACTCAACCTGAGGAACTTAATTGGCAGAACATTAGTTGCTGATGACCAGTCAGGCTAGAAAAATTAGCTTTGTATGTGAGGACTCATCTTAAATTGACTTTTTCGCTAGTCATGAACCTACCGACCATCCTTAATCTTTGGGACCAACAACATGAGCAAGCAAGCTAACACAGGTGGAATTAGGCTGCAATATTTTGTAATTCAATCAAAATGTATTAGATAAACACGAAAAGAATGTTGAAGCTTCTTCTCAGTATATGTCATACTTCTTAAAAGACAACATACCTGGCTAACCCAGAAAGTGGGTCTGTACCATTGCTCAGCTATTCTCCAGAAATCATGCCTAATTTTCATCATCTGCTTTTCTTTGTACTTGCAGGTATCTGTCTTGGAGATGGATGGTCAATTCGACAGACTAGATGAGCTCATCTATGTGGAGAGCCACTTGAGCAACCTCTCCAGCAAATTCTATGGTGAAGTTACTCAACAAATGTTGAAGCATGCTGACTTCCCTGGCAGCAACAATGGAACAGGTTTCTTCCAGACCATTATCGGTTTGAAGATCAGAGACCTGTACGAGCAAATTGTTGCAAGCAGAGCTGGGGCTCCTGTGCAAGCTGCAAAGGCCTAAACTTTGCCAAACTCTATTAACAGCTAGGCATCAGAATCATCTGTTGTGCCTTGTTCCCGCTCTTCCCTAAATTTTATTTGCCGACTTCTTTCCCCCACTTGTCTCAGTTTCATGGTAGATAATTCCCCATAAATGAGAAAATACACTTTGTTATGTATTTATTTGTAGCTGGAAATGTGTTGAGAATTGTAACATGGACAATAAAACGTGAAATGAATTTCAATTCCGAGCAGTTTCTGCACTAGCTACTCAGAGGTAAGCTACTGAACAATAACTGAAATTGAAACCACCAATTAAAATCAGAAAATCTGATACTCACTGCTGAGATGTAAACACAATATTTCATACAAAACATGAGTCTCAGAATACCATGCTTTTGTTAGAACGGAGGAAGCACACAAAGACTAATACAGAGAGGCATGTTACTACCAGAATTTATCAGCTACAATTCTCAACATATTAACAACCTACTTCTCAAGGTTCCTTTGATGCTTACCCGAGGAAGCAGCAGTTGGTAAGTACAATTATATATACATATACAGCTGATGCATACGCCGAGTCAATTCTCCTAGTGTTCACTTGAGAGTAATAAACTTGTTACTACCATGTTTTGCCCAATGGTCCTTCAGGTCAACTGGATTAGAAAGATCATAACCTTCAGTTGCAAGTGTACAAAGAAGCTTATTATATGCTCCATTAGTCATTTTTCTCCCAGGCTTACGATTCCCAGGCTTTGAGGGATTCAATGGGAGGGGATACTCAGATAAGGAGGAGGTACAGCATGACGATTGCCACCCACCTCCACATTTGTAGCACCGTCTAGAAACACCTGTACAGGAACAAAACGGCGGTGGCAGGCCAGAAAAGTCAGCAGTAGCTCGACCATAAACTGAAGTTGGGTTCTTTGTTACAGTGGCCTCTCCACATCTAGCTTCTCTTTTAGGTTTTTTAGAGGAAGAAGACTCATTTTCAGGCCGTACCACTTTCAAAAGTTTTGATACAGTTTCACGAATTCCGTTCATAGGTGGTTTCTTGTTTTTCTTTATCTTCTGTGATTTGGCCTTGAACTTGACATCCACGTTTTGTTCACCTGTCGGGGCAACAGAGCGAATAGGAACAGCAGCACAAGGTTTTGATCTGGATCCAAATTGTGTTGCCGGGGGAAAATTATCTTGATGAATCGGAGGAAAATGTGAATCAAATGTCTCTTCTTTGTGGTTAACTTGAGATGCCATTTGGTAGCTTATGGGAGATTGGTACTATCTTTGTTTGAGCCAGTCCTGCACATATTGTAGTTTGTTAGAGTTTCAGTACAACAACTATGCCTTAATCCCAAACAAGTTGGTATGGCTATATGAATCCACATTCTTTTAATCTTGTTTTTTATGACAATGGAACCGACAGTCACTACCCTTTGGGTGTGCACGGAGTAAACCCTGCTCCTGCACAATAGCCCGCAAACAAGGAGAGCTAAACTGCACTAGGCAAGCCCCATGTGACGAGCCACATTCTTCTTCTTAAGCGCATATCATATCATCATACAAACTGAAACAAGAAATGACCATTAGGTCTTAGAACAAGTCAAACTCCACCTATGTGGCTTGCTTACATTATGTCCCAATCCCAGATAAAGGAGGAGGGTTGTGATAGATTGACAACTAACATAAAACTTGTCAATTCATGTGAGGATCACATTTTCCGTTTTCAAATAGTACTACAGAGATGGTTTCAGTATGTGATCCTGATATCAGCCACATTAAATTACAAACGGAAACGTGATTATCCTAGGTCCTAACCAATGAAAAGCAAAAACTATTCTAGAACGCAGATGTAAAACCAGGGCAAAATCAGTTACATGTTAGCGATCGCACATGTTGAAAGCGTTACAAGTCAAAGTCATTCAGCAATTGCTGTAAACATAGTAGCCGAGCATATCCCCCATAAGCTTTAAGCGTAAGATGATAAGCATAGTTCTTTTTGTTTCAAGCATTACAGAAATATCAGTAACTACATTATAGCTTGGAAACTGCCATCAGAAGCAAAATCCCTGAAAACATGAAATAGTTTTTGGGTTTGCAAACTCCTCCCACATCGGTTGTGGAAAGAGCAAATGATCAGCTTACAAGGTTGAATCAATCCTATTAGTATGAGGTCTTTTGGGAGATGTCCAAAAACAAATTCGTGAGGGCTTAATCCAAAGCAGACAATATACTAATGCGGGTTAGTGTATGGATACAATAGTTCCATCCAAGCCAATACCATTTTGCAGATAAATTATTAACAATTGGGAAAATTATACTACTAAATAAACCTATAATAAGACTCAGACATGGATACATTTCAAACTCAACTAATTAATCCTTATATAATGGGAATCTTACACAAGCATTTCAAACTTGTCATTTCTATTTTGATCATTTCAGTACAATTTATAGTAATTTACTCAATCACTCGTTTTCAAAATCAAACACTAGCATTCCTTATACAATGAATATCTTACCATCAAAGATTGTCGTAGGATGGTAACCAGGTCTTTTGTTCGAGCCACCAGGAATATGGACCGCTTTGTCATCAATTCATGAATCCCTATTAGTTGGACCCAAACCACCACCTCACACCGATTAAGGGTTTGATTATGAAATACTACTCCACTGTATTTAGACCGATTAATTTTTATTTTAAAAAAAGTGGGTAACGAGCTCAAGCAGAGCAGGACTCTCCATCTATTTTCATTTTTCAAATCTTTTGACAATACTAAAAACTTATTATTCAATTAACTCCTTGAGATAAAAAATTATATCATATTTATAGAATAAAAATAACTTTTATTAAATTAAAAAATAGTTAATTAGTAAAAAAATTATAAATTTTAGTTTTTTATATTAAGTTCGATTAAAAAAATTTAAAAATTTAAGTGAGACGAATTTTATGCGGACGAGTTGAAAATGAAAAAAGTTATCATACAAAATGGGGCAGGTGATTTAAAAAATATGGGTTTAGCTCAACATACTTCGTACCTACCCCATTTTTATCTATTTTTAGAAGAATTATTCATTTTTTGGATAAAATTTTAATTTTAATTTTTTATGTATTACCCCTAC
>JAOTQR010000100.1:18715418-18726501 GCA_025774065.1 Solanum ossicruentum
CTATATCACTATTCAAAAATAGTAAAAAGCGATCATGGGGGTAAGGGTGAGGGGATCGAGAAATGTGCTTAATCATTCTCTGGTTATTATGGATTTAAAATTTGATTTAATATGTATATTAATATCAAAACCATTCTTATGATACATTTTCTCAGACAAAAATGGATCCAAATTTGACTAGAATGACAACATTGACTCAAAGACAAAGACAAAACAACCCAAGATGGAAGTTGTCTAAGTTTTAATGGGTCAAACAAGTCTAGCAAATCAACACGTCGGTTAAAATTGATAGATTTTCGTGTTTTAAAAGTTTGTCTTGAAAAAGTTTCCACATCATCAATATCTTCTACAGAAATATAACTTGAATTAGTTGGGTGTTTTATACAAAAATGAATTGACTATTCCGAATAGTTGAGTGACCATATGAGAAACAAACTCTTGATATCCACTGTACGAATTAGAGATTATGAAGTCTAGAAATTTATTAATCAAAAACTGAGAATTATTGGATATATTCCACTATCTTAAAAATAAGAATTGAGAATGAAACATATTTGTGCCATATATTAAAAGTAGTCATAATCAATATTTAATTTGATCACAAATAAAAAAACTTTTTCTTTTGGGACTAGTAAAATATGTTAAATCAATAATCTTAAGCTTATTTTCTCTATCTCAATTTTTGTGTCATGATCTAAATTCCAAGAATCAAACAGTTTGATCGTATTTTAAACGTTAAGATTTCTACATCATCAATATCTTCTGGAAATATAATGTTAATTACAATAATTAAATGACTTTTCTATTAAAAAAATAATTTTCTCAATATTAGTGACCATGTGAGAAATTGACTCTTGACGTCTTCTATATAAATTAAAGATAATGTAGCCTAGAAATTTATTGGTGTAAGACTGAGATATGGTCCACTATTATAGAGATAAGATTTGAGAACTAGAAATTTGTGTATCATAAACGAAGAGTAGTCATGATTATCACAAAACCATTTTGGGCACTTTGACCAAGTCTTGGCTGAACAGGAGGTGTAACACAAAAATTGACTTGAGGGTAATAACATTTTGTCTTATAGCAATAACACAAACTTTCCTTTTGGGACCAGTGAAATATGTTTGATTATTCTTTACGAAAATAATCATCTTAAGTTTATTTATGCATCTCAATTTTTGTGTCATGATTTGAATTTCAAGAGTCAAACAATTTAATTTTTGCTATAAATTTTGATATGAAGTATTTAAAATTTTTTAAATAAAATTTATATATTTGAAACAACGTAAAATGTACTATAAGAAATAATAGTTGGTTCATAAACCATGTTCGGAGTGGTTGTGTGTGAAGCGAAAGAGGAGTTTTTGATATCCACGAACCATTATTGGAGGTTGAGATATTATAATTTATCTCTAAAAACTATTGATTTGCGATCCAATTTTCTTCACAGGTCACTATCTTTTACAACAAATTCCACAACATTCTCTTTACCATAATATATGTAGAAACTTGTTATGAAAAGTAAAATGCCAAAAACTACTAGACAAAAAATTATTGATCTTAGGTTTTAATAGGACAAACAAGTTAATTGTGTCAATATATTAATTAAAATCGATTGTATTTTAAACGTTGAAATTTCTACATCATCAATATCTATCGGAAATATAATGTGAAATGTCAATAATTAAAAAACTTTTCTCTTGAAAAAAAAATCTGAATATTTAAGTTACTAAGAAATCAACTCTTGACGTCTTCTATATGAATTAGAGATAATGTAGCGCAGAAATTTATTGTGCCAAGTCAGGATCAAGTAAAGTTGGACAGAGGGAATACTATAATATTTACAAATGCATAATTTTTAACAGGTATAAAACCTTAAAAAGTGAATACATCAAGTTAAAATCCTGCAGATACAAGTTTATATTGCAGGTCTGCTTGTGCTAATTAGTTCATCAGAACTGAACACATGTATTATCATATCAAAAAACTTGCAATATTTATTTAAAAGAAACCCAAATGCATTTACATTGATGGACAAAAATTACAACTAAAGGGGCATGACCTGGTTAGCAAAATGTTAAGCTGGTCTAAGTAAGGTTGCTAAAAAAACCTGGCTTCAATAATGATATCCATGATGCTGATATTGTGAATCTTGGTGATATTGTGACTCGAAATCATATTGATATACGTGGCTCGTTTGTTCGTATTCATAGTGAAACAAGTCCCCTGGTTGTCCAACTTCATAGTGCTGTACGTTATGAGATGTTTGAGATGGCTCGCCTTCCTTGTGATCTTTGGTATCATGAGTTGGGGATGGAGCACTGAGTTCGCTCAGCGGGGGGCTGGGGCTGTCAGGATGTGGCTTTTTCTCGATTTTAACTTCCTCCAATTCAATCTCTTCAAATGAGTGGAATATAGGATGTAGATATGCATCTGCCAAGTATGCTTTCAAGTTGCTGTCAGATTCAGAAGATCGGTCTTGCAAGTCCTTTTCCATTGCTTCCTGAAAATGATCATGAGAACATAGAAGAGATGTATTTGCATTACTATTTGTTGATGAAGTAAGTACATAGACTGGTGTATATTCACTCTTTCCGCTTAAGCTTTTAGGTAAGGTGGTCATGCACACCGACATGGTATCAGCACGGACAAAGGTCCTAACTCCTGAGTTCATGTTTCACTACCCATCATTATCAAAAAAAATTTCCATGTGTTTGTCCAATAGAAAAGAAACAACTCGCACGTGAGGGAACAGTGAATACATTTAAAATTAATAACATAAGTTTGTTCCCAATATCAGATAAAGCTTTTAAATGAGGTGGTCACAAAATTCATCGCAAAAAAATTTGATGAAACGGTAGCTGCTTTAAATCCCAGAAATGTGTTGACAAGGATGTATATGCGACTAGCAAATGAAGCTTACCTCAATGGGGTACTTTCTGAATGCAGGTTCAAATCGACTCTTGCAATACTTGTGAAATGCTAAGGTTAAAACAGGCAACACCACAAGGAACGGGGTGGACTTTGCAGCTTTCTTTGTGCTCAAGAGACCCATCAGAAGCAGTTGAGATATTACTAAGCTTGCTATAATGCGCCCATGAACATGGGGCCAAAACGCGGCACAACTTTCATAACGTTGGTTGTACACATTAATTACCTGTATAAAACTAATAATCAGATAAAGCTATGTTCTTGAAATAGGATACTATGGTACTCTCCCTATGATCAACTGTTCAAGATTTAAAATCAAGCAAGGGAAATTAAATTGCCCTGTATACATTCCCCATAATTTGCTACACAAATTTTAGGTTACTCAAAGTTTAATTGCTCATGCAATATGCTATGTACAAAAAGAACTCCTTCCAGTGATGTGCTCAACTAAGGTCAATAAAGAAATAGACAAGTTAAAGAAAAGGAATAAGGACTAACCTGATGACGATAAACAAGATAAGCAAAGGCAAAGAAGACCAGTATGAAAGGAAGAAGGATTGGAGTAACCACAGCATATACTATTCCGAGAAGAAAGTATAGTTGAAGACTTGGAAGTGTCTCGGGAAAATCTACACTCCCAGGGTCCATTGCTCTCTCCATATCTCTTTCGGTTTTCACAATGAACATGTTCTTAAGGTGAAAAATAACCAGAGGTTTCAATCTGAGAATTTCACCCGCAATACCAGCCCAACCATCAACCATTATATAAGTGATAAAGAAAGTTGCTTTCATTGGTATTGATACCCCTATATTTCTCGGTATCCTGCATGAAATATTGCAAAATGCTCATTGCAGAAAATCGACCATTGACATAGTGATCCAACAGAGTTTGAGAGAGAGAGAGATTACTGAGTAGCTGATTGGTGAAGGAACGCATGAAGTTGCTCGAAAGCTGTCCCTGCTACTATGCTCCCTAGGAATACATTGACCAACATAAAATAATAGTATTTTGCAGCTGTTCTCCTCTCGAGCACTGACAACGCAACATGTCCCTCGATCTTTGACATAAACATCAGAATGGCAGGAAGAACAAACAAGAACACTTTAAGAGCTAAACCAGGAAGAAAACCCTGTAGGAATGACTTGATAACACTCCTGCAAGCATTTAGAGAAATTTTGCTTCACAAGAAACTCTTGATAAAAATACAATGAATGCTGGTATCAGAGAACTAAAATACTAGTAAATAAAAATAGAAGTAACGGACTTAGTCAGGACTATAAAACATATAACAAGCATATCTGGATAAAGAAGAAGTTTTTGACACCTAAAAGGGGAATCTAAAGATAATAACTGAAGTCCTCTTTTTTGTCTGTCATACAAGTACACTAGGATGCATTATGCACAGCAAATTAAATCTGCTGAGATCAAAGTAGCAGCAGTCAGACATCAAGATCATCTTAGACGGCATTTCTTAAGGAGATGATTGACCTAAGTTTTACTGTTGCTTAATAGCTGTAGATGAACTGATGGAAACATCTGGACTATGACAATCTGAAATAGAAAGAAAAACCATTTTGCAGAAGGTCCAGCAAAATGCTAAACATTTCGAAAAGTCAAAAGGAGTATCATATATGATATTAGTGCAGAGTAATGAATATTCATGACAACTACGGTTGCAAACTTAAACACCCACCAATACAGGATGTGGCACTGCACACTGATATTTCCTCATTAAATCAACTTTTTGCATGAGGCACAACAACAACAACAACAACATACCCAGTTAATTCCCACAAGTGGGGTCTGGGGAGGGTAGATTGTACGCAGACCTTACCGCTACCTCATAGAAGTAGAGAAGTTGTTTCCTAAAACCCTCATCTCAAAAACTTTTTGCATGAGGCACAAATGAACCAAATTACTGCAATACTACTCTATTCTAAAGAAAGGACAATGTGCATTCATCTTTGAAAGCAGAGAATTGTTCTTACCATTCAATAAGCGGCCTGAGGAAAGGTGCAACCTTTTCTAAACCTTCAAGATTAGCCAATGATTGCACAAAGGCAATAGGTATCATGTAAAAGAATACCAAAGCAAACACTGCCGCAGAAATCAAAAGTTTGCGGAGGCTGAGAGAAAAAAAAGATATAGACAGATTGTTCCAGTATACATCTCGTGGTTCAGGTGCCCAATGAGTCAGCCACAATGTTGGGTTCTTGCTTTGTTGTGTTTGTGCACAAACAGCTGCCCCGCATCTTGAATTAAACGACACAAAGGCAGCAGGCATGATAGATTTTGAGTCCTTGAGAATGCTTTCACGTTCCATTGTCAACTAATAAAAAACACAACGGATAAGTCAATTGGTGAAAAGGAGGCTGTATTAAAGCTTGACGTAAGAGGTGCCTATGCTTTCCAAAGACATGTTGGGGGACGAAGAAAAAGGACAACCTCATGCAAGAAATATAATAAAGATAACTTTAACCTTGTCAAAAAACAAATGCATAAAGAAGTTGACTAGAATTTCATTTAGTCAAGGAAAACAAATAAACTAATCAAATTAATAAATAAACTCACTCTTCTATCAAACTCCTTAAGCTGTTGTTTGTAGTAGTCGATGGAATCAACTCTCTCGCCCCAAAGTCCAAGGAAGCCTTTCTGCAGAAAAGAGAAGATATGACATGCTGTTAAAACATTAAAAAAGTCGCTTTTCCTTAGGTCTATCAACTAAAAAGTACCTTTGTTGTTGGCCTCTTTTCTGGGTTTCTTTCAAACTTAAGCTGGTTGTAGTCTAGCCAATTTTGAAGCCTGGCCCTTTTTCTGACAAGTTTGGCAAACTTGTTGGCATTATAGACAGCCTAATAAAGACAAGACCAAAAGCAACCGCATGAAGTAAGCAATTCCAGCTCAAGAAGAGGTAGCAATAGTAGGTAAACACCTTCTCGCTAAAAGAGTGACCAAAAATTACCCACTGTAGAGTGACATGTTACCTGGTGACAAAGATAGTGGTCTGGATGGTTCTTCTTAAAGAAATTTTCAACACTATCTGATATCGAGCGTTTAGATTCATGAGGAACATTCCTAACCAGAACCTGAAATACAAGATATGCAAAGGTTCACTGTAAAATGGACTAAAATTTATCTCAAATTCAACATGACAGAATCTGTAAACCTGTAGGAGCAAGTTTTCTGTCCATGATAGATAAGTTCTTCAGCTCATGGATAAAGAATCCAAAATTTACGAACTAATAAAGAATCCAAAATTTACAAACTAAGGAGACCAATTCCAGTTTGCCCACCGTGAACTGTTCGGCACGCCTGTCTTGTGAAGCCAAAAATTTTAATCTCATTGCAGCTACTCTACCATATTCCTTGTACAGCATAAAACAGGTCCAAAATGTGAATAAGTATTCCATTGCTATGTGGACAAAGAACCTGATTCATGTGAACAACCAATTACAGCTCCTTATTAGCAAAAGATTCAACAGGAATACACACAGAACAAGAAAATTCAAACAAAAAGAGGACGAGACAAATTACAGTACTATTTCGAAGTTACCCTGTACATGTCTTCGTTCCTCTTGACAATGTGTCAACTGCTCATTAACATTTTCCTTCATTTTTAACCCTTTAGCAGTACATAAATTTTCCTCAAAAAATGCATGCTGATACAAAATAAGTTCAATCTGTGTTATATCATTGTTTCTGCAGGTCTGAATGTAACCTTATCACCAACCCAATCCCTTGTGGCTATAGGGCAGCCCGGTGCACTAAGCTCCCGATGTATGCTGGGCCCAGGGAAGGGTTGGACTGCAAAGATATTTATACACAGTATTACCCAGCATTTCTACAAGAGGTTATTTCACAGCTCGATCCTGTCAACTTCTGGTCACTTGATGGTAACTTTATCAATCCCTTCGAAAATCATTCTAGTAATATTTTCTTGTCTCAGCAGACAGTTTCTTGCAGAAATAAGTCCTACCATTACAAGCACATTGACTTCAAAGACTTCTATCACTCAACCTCCAAATTTCGCAAATTCCTTGACCAAGTGAAAACATGGTCGACGAAGGGAAACTAAGGCAGTTGAAAACTTCCAACCATGTTATATGCATGCAGTTGCAGACGTGGTCAATCTAAGCTTCTTTGCTTTGGCCAGTCAAATACATAATTCCAGCAAAAAGGATGTTCCACAGTCTAGAAGCTCAAGCACGAATTTCACAAGAAAACATTTTTAACCCATAAGTCCCACTAGACCACAATATGAAAAAAGTAGGTTTGTTTTCTTGACTTTATAAACCAAAATCAATCAACTAACTGGTGGCAGTCAATACTCAACTAAACAGAATAAGTGTTTAATATATTAAGTCAAACCTGTCAACATAACCATCAACTCGAGCAATTGCATTAAGTGAAAGCGTTGAATTACAGATGAACTCAGAAGCAGATGTTAAGACAACAAACCTCACGGCAGAAAACACTGGGAACCACATATGAAAGGAAATTTGCATAATACCCAAATTCACTAGCTTGGATCAACATTAGTTCAAGGTGCTTTCTACTAGCAAACAAGCCCGCCCACCCGTTAGAGATCCGACTTTTCTAAAAGAAAAATTGAAGCATCACCCTTCTAAATCGTTGAAAGAGTAATGCACACATCATTTGCATTTTGCTCTTTAAGGAAGACTGTGTGAACACCATTCCCTTTTTCAAGAACTTCCAAAAATTTATGCTTATGTTTTTCAACATACTTGTGGTGCTCCTTAATAATTTCCCTGATAAGTAAATCTTTCGCTGTATTATACTAAGCAACATAAACCAGAGAACACAATCACAATATATAAGGAGAGGAATCAGAGTAAGCAATACTAAAAGCGTAAATTTAGCCATCATTTCTCAGAAACATATATACGCGGATGTGCTTATTGTAGATTAAATGAGAGGTAATGATTCAAGAAGAGACTCACTTCAATGATTCAGGCTTAATGTTGGATATAGAGAGCTTGTCGATATCACTGACTACCAAATCTTTGCTGAGGAAAAACAATATCCCATCTGACACGTTAACTGGAATAAGAACCAGAAGTGCCACAATTGCAGTTGGCACAAAAATTTTCAAGCTGTCAAAGACAAGAATGCAGGCATATAATTAGGTTAATTTAACGCAGCAGCTTCCAGTGAATCTAAAGAACTAACCGATATGAGAACTCAAAAAGGGAAAAGAAGAAAAGAAAAAGTGTTTACAAGGCAATCTGAAGACTGTTTACACAGTTTTTTAGTTCACTCCAGACATGTCTTATATGGTCAAATATGATAGTAACTTGTTCTGCTAAACTACAAACAAAATGGATTGGTTGCACAGGAAAAGAAAAGAGAAACAAATTGTAACCACTTGGAATTAGACTGTGGTAAGGGAAAAAATTGCAATCAAGCAACCAAATTAACTGCCACAGAAATTCTTGAGCACGGAAACTGCAAAAGGTACCCTTTAACATACAGAAATTTTCGATAAGTACTCCTTATGAGGGTCAAAGTACTTAATTTCAAATATTGATTTCGGCATAGTCTTCAAAATTTCCAAAATAAAGTTCACACACTTAAAAACTACACAGGAAGTGCTAAAAATGACATAGCTAATTAATGATTCAATATAATTATAGTCAAAGAAAAAACTGGATGTACAGTAACACCTTCACATAAAATGTGAGGAGGGAGTAAGAAAGAAGAGAAAAATAACAGTTAACAACTGCAAATGACACCAAAATGGGGATGAATTTGCATTAGTGGGCCAAAATTGAATTGGGGAAAACTAAAGTTCTCAAGGCCAGACCTTTATTCTGAAAAAGAAATTTCTAACTAAGGATTTCAGAACCTATCCTCAGATATGTAATTCTAAAGCAAAGGAAGATTCCCAAACTAATTTCACCATCAATAGCTCCCCCACACACCCCATAAAGAAAGGGGAAGCCAAATTAAGTAAATTCTGAAACCTTTCAGCAGAAAGAACCATTGGAATTTATCAACTGAAAAGTTTTAAGCCAAAAGATTGAATTTTTACACCACCCCAGATAGAAAATTCCCAGAAAACAAAAAAGTTGACTAGTTTCAACAGCCAAAAACAACAGAACTCGAGAAAAGAGAAGGGGGTTCTTCTTTTCCATACCCAAGAGTGTATATCCTCAAGAAAACAGCAGAATCAAGGCCAGCATGTTCAATAATTTGAGGTTCAGTCATCTGCATTGCTTGAGGCATCCAGTTGAGGAAAGTAAGATAAGTCTTGAAATTGAGATTAACAAACTTCCCCACAAAATTCCCAACATGCCTTGGAGCACTTCTCTTGCCATTAATGTACCACTTTGGGAAATAAACCCTGTCATTAATTGGCTGAAGTCTAAGCAAAGCAAAAGCCAACAAGAATGCAAAAGCACTAAGAATGTTGATAAATGCTGAAACCCCAATATCACTAAGAGTTGCCATAATCTTAGAACAATGAGAACACAAGAATAAACAAAAGTTGGTATTAAAAAGGAAGAAAAGAATATTTTCTTCTGGATATAATGGGAGTTTTATCAATTGGCAATGGTGAATGGCCTACTTTTTTTTTCCAGTTTTCAAGTATTTCCCATGTTTTGTATGTTTGTGGGGTTCAATAAAAAATGGTTCTTTTTTAGTATTGGGATTCTGGGCAACTCTAGAAAAATGAAACAGTTTTTCGCTGACTCAATTGACTTCTGGTTTTGTTCATATGCTTGTGCGGTGTTTGTGTCGTGTTTCTGTAATACGCGGATTCAATGTTTAAAGTTGATAAATTTTCAGAATAGTAAATAAAAGTATAATTAAATTATCATCAAATTTAAAAGTTAATGGACAAAAAGTAAAATTTTAAAGAAAAAGAGATAAAATATGTGTTTAAACTATATAAAATGATATTTTTATATTCATTTAAAGTTTAACTCAAAAATAGCTTTGTAATCTATACTTTGGTTTAAAATGTGCTTGTCGTTTATAGTTTAGTCCAAATATGCTCTTATTATTATTAAATGGATTAAAACTATATTTTTTCAATAATAATAAATATATTTATTTTTCATTTTAAATAATTGTGTTCCTAATAAAATTATTATTTTGAAAAAAAATACTTTTCTTGATGTGAAGTGAAAATGTAGAGAAAATTTTTTTTTCTTAATCTCATTTTATCAATTAAAATAGAACATCGTATACTTATAACAAATAATTTATGTCATAAATATAAGATTACAGTAAACTCATCATTTATTTTAATTTAGATAATGATAAAAGTAATTATAGAAACAAGAAATATATTTATTTTTAAACTTTTCTCGAATTGAAGTAGGATAAATATTTGTTATTAAACAAATATTATTAGGAAAAGAATGTGTTCAAAAGGAAAATAACTAACAAATTTATTTGAATAAAAGGACCAAAGTATTAGTAGCAAGAGTATTTTTATAACAAATTATAAACGAAGGATATTTTTGTTGATTCTGCATAATTTAAGAGCATTTTTTACTCTTTTCCAATTTTAAAAGAGATCGTAACATTAACTGAATACTACATTTTATGGAAAAAGATTTTAAATATTTCTAAACTATACAAATATTGAATAAAAACATTCAAATTTAATAGTTTAGTCCAAAAACACCTTTTTTAATTTATAAACTTTTAAATCAAATAATTAAAGAATAATATTTTTCTTCTATTTCATATAATTTAAAGATAAACGACCATTTATCATATATACAAATTTGGTAGTTTTCCATGTTACTAATGTGAAAGCACCCTATTTTTTGTGTTATAATTATTACAAATCCCTGATTAATCGCCGTAACATTGGCTTCATTTAAGTACTCATCTTGAAAGCTTTCTTTTGATTTTTCTTGTTTATTTTACCTACCTTTTTATTTTTAACTTTTTCTGATAAAGTTCTTTTTTTTTCTTTTCACTTTTTAAATAATATTTCTACGATTAATTAATGTTACATGAGCTTCCATCGTATGGTATATAATTTTAAAATTTGTGAAATATTATTGAGTTTTTGGTTGAAAATTTATTCGTTTTAGGAAAAGCTTGTCTTATTTTATAATTTAATAAATGAGAAATTTGTTCTGTTAATTAGTCATTAAAATATTAAGA
>JAOTQR010000100.1:18727547-18740341 GCA_025774065.1 Solanum ossicruentum
CTTTTTATTTTTAATTTGTTCTGATAAAGTTCTTTTTTTTTTTCTTTTCACTGTTTAAATAATATTTCTACGATTTATTAATGTTACATGAGCTTCAATCGTATGGTATATAATTTTTAAAATTGTGAAATATTATTGAGTTTTTAGTTGAAAGTTCATTCGCTTTAGGAAAAGCTTGTCTTATTTTATATTTAATAAATGAGAAATTTGTTCTGTTAATTAGTCATTAAAATTTTAAGAATTTCATTTCAGTAGAGATTTTTTTTTAAAAAAAAGGAGAAGTAAATAAGACAAGCATAGTGATAAAATGGATAGGATTGAAAATCAATTAGATAGCATGTGGATCAACAAAAGAGAATATAATAACATAGTTGTATAACTTTGTGGTCCCTTAGCTTGGGGGAATATTTTTATTTTCCGCTCATGGATTTGAATTCAATGTTAAAATTTCGATTAAATTTGAATTATAAACTGTAAAAATTCATTCGAAATTAATATTTATAGGATTTTTTTCATACTTAAAGTTTGAATTCGAGATATTTAATTAAGAATAAACCAGTCTCATCATTATACCACAACTACATCCGTGGAATATATGAATGAATAATTTTTCCTTGTTTCTTCATACACACGGCAAACACATCATGGGATAACTGAAAAGATGCACAAACTTATATTATTGTGTATTCTTTATTTGTTCAATTTTTAATTCATATTTTAATGGAGTATTTGTTGAACGTAAGAATATAAAGGAACACTAAAAAAAATGTATAATGTGATACAGTAGATGAGACTGTTCATCTCGTTTCGAGTTTGTATTTTGAATATAAAAAATTTTTGGTAGGAAGCAATTTTTTCATATATGCGCCTACACAACATACATTTGAAATAGTCACACACCACTACGAATAAATAAAATAAAAAAGAATGTAAAGAAACTTTTGGATTGTATGGAGTTGTTACTAATGGTTTATATTTTTTAAAGTTAACTATCCTCGTCCTCTTTGATTAATGTATAATTCTTTTCATTCTTTCTGTTTTATTATTACTTACTGGATTATTATTTAAGATCATTAATGCTTAGTGCAGTAGTTTAGAGTGTTCTGTCATACATGTGACGTACCAAAATTCCTCTAGGACAGCAAGACAAAATGTGATCAAGTAGCCCAAGTAATGATATTAATGATAAATAAAAATACTTTTTAGTTTTGGATAAAATATAATTAAAAATAACCAGTTAAAGATGACTCCCATCGAGTTTTGATAAATATATCTTAATATTTAATTAATTAGAATTTGATAGTTGACCCACTTATGAGTCATGCTAATATATAAACAAATTATCTTAATAACTCAGTTGATTTGATCTTTTATTAAAATTTTCACCTTACGACAAAAATTCAATCGTAATCCTCCTTTCTGTTTTCCTTTTCTACTTTTTTATTTTTAATTATTACAACTAAGAAAGTAACTTTCAGTGGTGTATTTTTCAGGGAATCTGGTCTGCTCAACGCTCAACAGCTAAATAACAACTTTTAATCACGAGTTTAGTTATGCTAGTGGTCCATTTTCTATTATTTTATTAAGTGTACAAACAAAAGAAAATCATGTGCATTCTTCGGGTCCATATTTGATACTGAGTTATTTGTCCTGATTTGTCCACATCAATCAATTTAAGTTGGATGAACTAAATCTCGCAGAATTTGAGGAAGGATTCGATCATAAAGATTTATTATCTTATCTTATATTTTTATGAGAGGTTTCTAAGGTTTGAGTCTATAACTTCCTGATTACTTCACATCAACTTTCGTAGTCATTCCAAGACTAAGTAAAAATAAAATAAAAGTAATTTCAATTTGGTGCATTGCGATTTCGGGAACCAAACTGAAGAACCGAAGTTTTCGAAGAAAGAACCGAAATAGAATCGAAAAATTAAATTAGTTTGATTCGATTCGATTTTCTGATTTTTCAATTTTTTTGCCTACCCTAATTTTAACTTTCAATATTAACGTGTTTGAATTCACAAAATTAATAAGTATATTGATATAATTAATATATCTTTAATGTAATATCAAAAGATTTTAAAAAATTCTTATTTTCTTAAATTTTATAATTAAAATAAATCAAACAAATTAAAACGAAGACATTACTAACTAAGTTTAACAGCTCATACTAGCCCACAGGTGAGTGACCAATCTAAGTGACAATATTATCTCTTTCATAGAGTGATTCAATTATGGCATTTCACTATCTTTTTCTCCCTTTGTTTTAGAAAAAACTTTCTCTAATAATACAACTATAAAGTTATACTTTTTGCCTTGGTGAGGATATTTTAGTCTTTATCATGAGAGCATAAAGCCACAAATATATCCTCCTTTTACCATTTATTTGTCTTAGTTTTTATCCTAGTCTGTTTTTTTTTAAAAAAAAGTACAATTCGTAAAATATTTAAAATTACAAGATTTGTAAAATATTTCTATGCACTACATATATTTTTATTTTAACATTATAAAATTAAAAGAAAATATATATGCCATAAAACTCCATAATGAATCAAATTTAAAAAACGAATTAAAATAGAGGACTTACCTTTTAATAAGTCAACTACTATCATGTTTTCATGAGGACCACTTCACCCCCACTAGGTAGGATGACTTTTTTGTTTGGTCTGATATAAGAGGGAACGTACTAAACAACAATACATCCAATTGAATTTCACAAGTAAAATCTAAGAATATTTTTGAAAAATCCTCGTGATTAATGATTTGAAAAAGGTGTATTTGTCAATTTCAGACTTAAGGAGTTGGGCCAGCTAGTTTGGTAATTGGGTCATAATTAAGCCCATTAATGGTGTCTAGAGTCCAAACTGAACTAAGGCCCATCTGAGGGAATTATAGGAATGACCTCCACAAGAGATGGCTTTGAGTTTTTGCTTCACTTAATAAAATTTTAAAAATAAACCTCATTTTTAGAAAATTAGCTTTGACAAAACTTTTGTTGTCCAAATAGTCTTTACTTATAAAGCAGAAGTTTAGGATATTTTAATAAGTTAGAGACAGTGACCACAAGTTTTGTCTTATAGAAAAAATTACGATAGACATATAAGATACAATTGTCTTTGATCATTTTCAAACTAATTAATTTATCGTGACCATGTTTTGGTCCTCAAATCTAATGGCTTAGGTGACAATTGGACTATGTCTTTATGAACATATATTCAAATTTAAAACCTAATTAATTCATTGGACTTGTTCATGTTTTTGGAACAAAATATGTATATTTGTCTACTCCAAGTTTAATCTTTCAACCAAGGTTGGTAAGAATGGAAGATAAATATGGCTTAGTTGTTTTGTTCAACTACCTGAACCTACTTATCCATTTGAAGAAGTAAAACATACACTTAAAAAGATTTAATGTGTTTGGTGGGTTTCTTTTGGAAATATTGGTGTTAAAAGGAAGTCTTGAAGTAACTGGTAAAGTTGATGTCAAGTAATCAGGAGATTATAGGTTTAACCTTTAGAAATAGTCTTTGGTAGAAATATAAGGTAAGACTATGTATAGTAGACTCTTGTGATCGGTTCCTCCCCTGGATCATGCACATAGCGAGAGCTTTAGTGCACTGGGCTTACCTTTTTTTTTTTTGGTATCGTCTAGTAGCAAAGTCAGAAGTAAGCAAACGAAAAGTCAACAAAATTTCAAAATATAGTATATATAGTTAAATGGTTTTTAGTATCTATCTTTTCACTTTTCCAGAAATTTGACATCCTTTGAACAAAGGTGGCTCTGGTATTGGTGGTGCCCCTATTTGCGCCAAACTTAGTGCCTATTTGGATTGTCTTATTTGTGCTTTTAAGTTAAAATAATTTTTAAGTTGTTTTTTTAAATGTTTTGAATAAAATTAAAATATGTTTATAAGCACTTATTTTTTTAAGATAATAACAAAAATAAACAAAAAGTCAATCCAAACGAGCTCTTAAGATAATATATAATTGCAAGTTTTCATTGTCATATTAATTGAGTGAATTGAAATAGGAGGATATCCCTCAAGATAAAGTGCCTGTGACACTCTATTTAACTAGTCTGATTTGAAGAAGTCATGGAGTTGGTACAGAAAATTGACTTTATGAATTTGGTAATAATCAGCAAATGAATTAAGAATTGACATTTATCTTAGATCAAGGACAAAATATGATAATTCCTTATGTACCAACATGGATTATGATGCAGTGGTGGAATTATTTCACTCTTAACCAGAGTTCTTGAGTTCGACCCCTGGGATGGAACAAATCTTGTTGGGAGCGTCATCCCAAATGAACCCTAAAGTGCGCAATCCGAATTTAATCGAGGTGTCACGGGCTCCGAACACCCCGGGTGGGAAACCAAAATATATATATATATATATAGATATATAATTCCTTATGTAAGCACAAGCAACTAGACTTGTTCAAATTATATGAACTATGCACCAAATTTGTACGCTGAAACAAGTCCAAAATTGTATTTTGTTTGAATTGCAAGAAAAGCTAAAAATTTAAAAGAAACAAGTGGTAATTTTTGCCCTTTCCTATAAACATTGAACCATAAACAAAAAAACTCAAGGACAATAGTGATGGCAAAATCCACAATATTGAAGGCCCCTTTTGTCCACATTTTGTTACAGAGAGGGAATAAAAAAGAAGTAGAATACTAAAGAATAATCTGAATGGAGTGTGTAGGAGCTAATTTGGAACTATCAAGGGAACTGGAATGACCCTCCAATTTCACTGGCACCAGCAGGAGGGTTGATAGCAACCCACAGGAGCGAAATGGTGATGGCGATGAGTCCTGACCAGACAAATACAATCGTTGGTGTCCTTCCACGCCTTCCCATCAATCCCTTTGCAAAAGGATAGAGATGAGCAAGGACCCAAAAGCTGAAGAAAACACCTCCTAGCAAACGGCTCCATTGTGGTATCGTGCTATATATTGTCCGGCTAACACCAACAGCTATCGCGATCAAGTTAGTCATCATGATAACAATAGGTGGAATCATCAAGGAAGACCATTTGATAATATAGAGGTCAGCAAATTCATCATCATCATCAGTGGCAGATTTTGATGTGAGTGTAAATGAAATCTCAATGCCAGCAATCACTTTTAGCAGCCCCTGAAGCACAGCAGCTAGATGGGCACTTGTGCCTCCAATTAACCAAAATTGCTCATTACGCCACCACTCTTCCAAAGCAATGCCAGACCACTTGATCTCAAGCACCGCAAGCGCACAGAGAGTCAATGTGATGGCGAGGAGGTATGTAAGGAAGGTGACGTTCAGGGACTGAACAATGAACTCACCTGAGAACAGGGAAAGAGCCGGGAGGAAGCAGTAGACAATTAGGAATATCGAGGTGAAGGGGTAGATACCAACATTGAGGTAGGCAATCCGCTGCAAAATTTTCATCTTAGGACTAGCCAAAAAAGCATTGTTGCGAGAGAAGAAGATTTCAACAGAACCAGTGGCCCATCGAAGCACTTGGTGAAGCCTATCAGTCAGATTGATTGGTGCAGTGCCACGGAAAGCATCTCTCTTTGTCACACAGTAAATAGATCTCCAACCCCTATTATGCATCCTATATCCCGTCACCACATCTTCAGTTACAGACCCATAAATCCATCCAACTCTATTACCCCATTCAGTTTTGTCCTCGTACCAGCACGAAATGACGCTGATCGCTTCAGCAACAGTGGAGGCATCAAGAAGTTCCCTTGGAATAGTTAGAGCACCAGGTGGTCGTCCATTCTTTACTGCAGGGTGATCAGCAAGGGGTCTACCTTGGAATTCTGCAACTGGAATGGAATCAATGAGGAAACTTGAGTTACCAAACCTTTTAGGAAAGGAAGCAAGATTCATCTCCTCATCATCAAAATCCCCCATCCTAAGTGCCCTGTTGTCATCAGAGACAGAAGACACAGTGGCATTATTCTTGCGCCGACCAAAACAACAGCTGCAGCAACCAGGGTGGTATTCCTTGGTTCGTGGTGGGTCAAAACCATACAGAGCAGTCCTGCGGAAGAGGCAACCAGTCCCCACATACATTGGACCTTGAAGGCCATCAAGGGCACGCATGTTGACATCAAAGAAAACAGTATTGTGATTTGCATAACGGTCGGACGGATCAATTCCCTCAAAGCGTTGAGGGAACTGAACATAACAGATTCTATCCCCACCCCTATCCATCATAAAGCACATTCCCTCCCTGATGGCCTGTGAGTTGTAGATGTAGTGATCACAATCAAGGTTGAGAATAAAGGGGCCATTAGACATAATAGCAGAAGCTCGGACCAAGGCATTCATGGCTCCAGCTTTTTTGTTATGATCATAGCCAGGACGCTTCTCACGAGATACATACACCAGCAAGGGGAGACGAATATCAACTTCTGTTGAATCAATTAGACCTTCATCAGCAGAGGTGCCATGTAAGGGTTCATCACTTGGGGGTTTTAACATAACCTGTAACCAAAACAAGAAAAATAACTAAAAACGCTAAACCAAATCTATTACTTCAAGAATCTAACACAGAAGTCACTGTAACTGACAATGCATATAAAATAAATGTGCAGTTGGCAAAATGAGCAGCCCCTAAAGACAGTTAAAATCAGGGAGAAGGAAAAAAGTTTGTTTCCTCATCCTTGGATGGAAGAACGAAAAGGAGTGGGAATTCAGCGCGAGATCATACACATCATTAATGCATCAAACCTTAATAGTGATGGAAGTAACAAATAACTAAACTCATTAATATAAAGAATTAGTACCTGTATAATTCCTGCATGATCACCCCTAGAGTGCTCCGGAGCAGAAATCATCCAAGTGCCAGGCCAGTGGGTTCCATCTGCCATCCAAGTGGCCTTTGTTATCTTAATGGGTTCCAAAAGCTCATCTCCAGCTGCCTCTCGCTGAAGCTTCATGGCCTTGATTTCTTCTCGAGCATTATAGGCATCAGAACGCCGACGAATTGAATCAGGGAGGCTATTGATTCGAACCTTAAATTCATCATATTCACGCTTCACCCGTCTTCGGTCCTTCACAAAATCTTGACGTACTTTGTTCTTGTAAGGGTCTCTCTTCAAGCTAAAGTAGGTTTCAGGGTTCCTTGGTTCAATATCATGTTTACGACAAAATGGGACCCAAACATTGGCAAAACTTGCAGCTTCTGCCATTGCTTCAAATGTCAGAAGAGCACCTCCATCATCAGAAATATAGCATGAAAGCTTTTCAACAGGGTAATCAGCAGCAAGGATAGACAGTATCGTGTTTGCAGTGACTAGTGGTGGCTCTTTCTCAGGATCTGCAGTAGAGACATAAATGTCTACACCTGGAAGATCAGATTTTCCCGTGGGATTGGTAGGAGTTGGTGTTTCAAATTTTTCTTTCAAAACATTAAGATCGGTAGCACGGTTAACGGGACATAACTTCGGAAGCTGGTCAAGCAGCCAAGAGATTGCAAACCATATCTCACAGATTATGGACATATACCATAGCCATATAGCATCATTGTTTGGATGGGTAATCCTCCATTGAAGAAATAGTCCAAGAACAACTACGCGAATAAGAATCAAGAGCCTGCATACATGGAGTTGTGTCAAGACAGCTCTCAAACCATATATAATAAAACATAGTACCAATTAAGGGCTATAGGAATTAAGCAACCGATTAATGTCTAAACCACAGGATCATCTAACAGTATCCACCAAAAAAGCTAGATTTAACTCATCTCTTAAATATGGTATAATCAAGCAGCTAAGTTTGCAATGTAGTCTTGCAAGATAAAAGATGAAGCTTCACACATGTTTTCCAAAGACCATCAACATATAACAGGAACTTACAGTTAAAAAAACTGATGCTGTTTTAGCATCTTTCTTCCATTAGAAGGAAGCATTCGTGTTAAAACTAATTTGTAAATTCACTAGGCCCTTGGATTTGGGCAATTTCACCAAATTTTGTTCTTGAAAATTCAAAGTAGAGAAGAAAGATGGCAATAAGAAACTGTTGGAAAGAAGAAATTACCGATATGGGCTAATAACTGCAGCTGGTATCTTCAGTTTACGTGTAAGTGGCCTCCAAGGTTTGTTCAGAAGCTCAGAAGGCTCACCAACATTATCTTCTTTGTCATTTCCAAGCCCCTCATCCTTTGGCCATATGGCATTTCCATAGCCATACGTCCCTTTTGTCTCAAATAACCATTTATTGTGATCAAAATCCCCTGTCTGACTCCTCATCAACCCTGAGTGGCTTCTTATTATTGCTGACTTATTACCTGATCGCAACAACGACAGCCTCCTTTCCATTTTAGACATGCTAACATTTGAAGGTAAAGTCAAAGGACGTCCAGCAGGATCCACAGCATTCTCATCCAAATCAGTGTTCTTGTAAGGCTCTTTACAACCAGGGCATATCCCATCACCAGTTTTGACAGCATCAACATAACAATCCCGACAAATTTTAAAATCACACTCACAAGGAAGAATATCTTCACCCCTTTCATCACTCATGACTTTCCCATCACAACCCGGTATAGCACAAGAAGAACCTTTAGCACCAGCCATCTGAGGATGGTTAGTTTCTGATTCAATTACCTTATCCATCAAGTGAGCACGAGTCACACTGTTATAACCACCTGTGAACAAGGAATTCGACACATACTGTTCTTCAACCCTCTGAGAAATTGAAGGATCCATAGGTTGATTATCAGGGGTTGGGGGGATATGCACTGTGTAGTTTGCAAATTCAATGCCACTAATCTCACTATCCAGAGATTCCCTTGATAAGTTCACATACCGACCTGAGGAGGTCCTCCTTGCAAAGGTAACACCAGAAGGCTTGCCCTGTTGGGAATCAGAGACTTTGAAGGATCTTGAAGTCATGTTGCTAAAAAAAATTGTGCTAAAAGATTACTTGATGACCAACAAAACCTGAAACTCCACAAGGCCAAAGAACCATCCAGAAAATTAGCTAACTTTAAGCAGACAGAACAAAATTAAAAATAATAGTGCAAAGAATATAACAACAAGCTCTGGATTTCAAATGATTCAACTTCTTTTTGATACAGGAAAAATGAAAATCTTTTGGAGATACTGAGAAAACAAAAGCATAACCAAAAAGAAAACCCCTTTCTCTTTCTCCAAAGCCACTCTTCCCTCTTTATTAGTTAAAAAGCATTAAAGGAACACCTTTTTCAGCAAAAAACACTTGATCATTTTGTGTAAAAAGCATCAAAATAATTCAAAATGTAACCAATTAAACAATAAGAGTAGATCACCTCAAACTTGATGAGACACACCAATGACCAAGAATCAAGATGTTCCTAGACCATTTCCAGGAAACCCCAAAAGGCCAAAAAGCTTTCCCAGAAACCAATAAGGGGGAAAAGAATACAGGTTCAAAAACAAAGCTTTCCCAGAAACCAAATTGGAAAAAGATCCAGAAAGGAGAAAAATGCAAGTTCAAGAACACATCCAGATCCTTCTCTTCACATACAAATCTCCCCTATATACATCAGAATCCTAATGGTTTTGCACAAGTAGAGAGAGATATGACCTCCAGAGTAGCCCAATACTTATAATACAATTAACATAGATATGGTAAACATTGTTTATAAATTCGAGAGAATCGGCCTCCTGAAGGCGTGTAAGAAACATTCAAACATAATACTATTAAAATATATACACACACTACTTGCAAAACATATACACACTAGAAATTACAACTTTAACAAAGCTTTCATGGGGTCCCCCTTTACAAGTCGGACTTAGTCTTTCATTGTCCAATTAAATCAAATGGGTTGTAAATTAAACTATCAAAAATCTCAATTACGCAAGACTAAATACACAAATACCCATTTTCCTCCCTCTTTCTTCTGTCACCCCTTAAAAAAAAGAAAATGAGTAGTTAAGTAGTACATACTAACCTCAAAAATTTTGAAAAAAATAACACATCAGCTAAGAAAGATTCAAACTTTTTTGCAGCTTACAGTAGCCGGCTAGAAAACACAAAACCCCTGATACCCAAATACACATAGGAGTCGTAAAATGTGTATATATGAGAAATTTCAGAAATTTAAAAAAGAAAAAAGAGAGAGAGAGATCTGAATGAATGAATGAATTTCCATTTATGGGGTTGGTTGAAAATTTCCAAAAAAGGAAACAAGAAATGAGATTTATGTAAATTTTTTACCTTATCTACTCTTCAATGTAGTTATTCGTATGTGCATTTGAAGATGAGTTGGGTATGAAAGCTTTTGGCTTTTACTGTTGCTGGTTTGATTTTCTTACTGAAGGAGACAGTGGGGAAGGAGAAATATTTTGTTTGGGGGGAAGAGAACAAGAAAACGGAACTTGTGGGGCTTAAAAAGTAATTATCGGGAATATAGGGGGTCGGTCTGAGTACGCTTGATACACGGTACAGATGATTTGTTTCCTATGCGGAAGGGATAATTTTACTAACTTTACAATCGGTCTTCGATTTTTCATTATTTTATTTGGTTTTTAAAAATTAAAAGATTTTATTACCAAGGAGTCTTCCTTCTTTCTTACGCTAGTCATATTGTTTTTCTACCATAAGAAATAACATTGTTTAAACGAATTTTTTAAAATATGTGGTATAAAATTATTTTTAAATATTTATGTGATTGAAAATCATTTCATTAATGATAAAAAAACATGTCAAAATTAAATTATTTTTCAATTAGAGTAAAATAGTATTATTTTGAAAATAAATTGAAAAGAAAATATTCTAATTATTACCTAAAATGAGATAGCAGTAGTATTACTTTGAGATGAATTCTCATAAATAATTATAATTTGAATTAGAATCACAATTCGCTTTACAATTCGAGATGAACAATTTTAAAAAACTTATTTGCTTCTGTCGCTGCTTGAAACAATTTTTTCTTCTCTACAATCCATAGAAACTATTTTATAAGGAAGAGAAGCTAGCATGATAAAGAGAGAGGATGGTACACATAGGTTGCATCTCTAATATTTGTCTGTGTTTCCATTTTAGCTGTTATATTGTGATTTTTAAAAATTAATTTGATTAATTTTTAAAATTTAATCAGATTAAATTAATTTAATATTTTAAAATAAAAATTTAAATGATCAAAAATCATAAGAAAAGTATTATTAATCGTATTAGGAAAAATATTGATTAAAATTTATATAATTTGACTTTAAAATTAAAAATCATAAAGAATTAAAAAGTATGATTTTATCTCAAATATAACTCGCTCAAAGAGACATATATTGAAGCAATATATATTTATGCATCTCTTCTCCTCTTCTATTATGTTCGCCTCTTTTTCCTCTCTCCCAATCTCACGCGCATATTCACAACATAATAAGTATTAACTTTGAAATTGAAACATAAATACGCATATATATCATCATCAACCCTAAATTCATCATATACTCCATTGTTAATGGTTTGAGTAGGTTTATTGTGGTAGTCTTGAGGTGTAGGTGATAATTTCCTAGTTCATGGTTATTGTGTTGGCCCACTGTAACGGGCAAAAGTTGTTCTCATGCAGACAACGTTGAACAATAATTGGTACGTTCAATTTTGTTACCAACATTTATCTACCTTGTTTCGGATAATTACAAAACATACCCCCCAAATTTTCGAATTTCAAAAGAAAAAATAAAAAGAGAATCATAATAAATACGCGTTTGGGCAAAAAGCAAATATATATAGGGAGTTTTATCTATTTAGCTTACCATAATGTACTTATTTAGGGAAAATAAAATAAAATAAAATCATCCGGCGCTCCATTTTGTGTACTCCAGTCAGCCTACAGCTCATCATATTTCCAAAAAAAATACACACTCGGTTCCTTTTATCACGTCCCACCCTTTTTTTCTTCATTCGTTTTAAAAAGAATGTTATTTTATTTTAATTAAAAATAATTTTATTTTAAAATTTTTTTTATTTTTAATAAAATGATTCTCAACCACATAAATATTTCAGAATAATTTTAGACTATACATTTTAAAAGTCTTACTTTTTTTAAATATTGTGTCAAGTCAAAAAGTGTCAAATAAAATAAAACAAGGGGAAGGGGAGTTATATATTAATGTGTCGTGACCATTCATCCAATTTGATAAGAACTATCCTATCCTAGTTTTTGTATTTCAATTGTCTTTACGTGGCATAATTTTTTTGGTTATCTAAAGAATAAATTAATTTTAATTTTTTATTTTATATTTAATAAAATTAATTTTATGATTATATAAATATTTTTTTGTCTTTGTTTTAGACCAAAGAGGGTAAAACTTTCTGCTTTTTTTCTATTCAATTTGTATGGATTAGTTAAGAGTATGAGAATCGATGTATTTAATTTTTAACGCAAATGCAGATGAAGAATTTTTTTTATTTTAATTTGTTTGTATCACTTTTATTTTGAATTATTTCAAAAATAGTGTCTTTTTTCTTTTTTAACAATATTGTTTGATTGATTGTTCATTCAATAATTGTCCGTAAAAGTATGAATATTAAGATGAATATATAATCATACCAACTTAAATATAGTTAAAAGTATATTTTCGTGAAGTATAACTTTTTATAATAGTATATTTTTTTACGTAAACGTCTATTAATTTCAGTTTCAAAAATGATTTGAAAATCGATTAAGATATCCCATCGATCGAATCTAATAACTTTATTTTTGTATCAATTAGTTATACAACTTTTTAATTAGACTCTATAGCGTGAATGTTTTCTTTTTAAAAGCCATTTTTGCTGTGGAGTATATGGACAAATCCTTTGA
>JAOTQR010000100.1:18786763-18801523 GCA_025774065.1 Solanum ossicruentum
GAGTCATTTTGCTTTATTCCATCATACCTCAAAGCCAAAAAATAGTGAATCTTTGGCTCCATCCGAGATTGATGGAATTATTTATCATTATACAACATTGAAAAATTTAATTATAACTAATTAATATATGATGTTGTGGATATATAGTTAAGCTTTAATTGAAATGTCGATTTCTGAAATGAGATCTCTCAATAAGGACAAAATAATTGGGTAAAGCAAATAGAACAATGAATATATATATGGATAATTTATTTGGGAAAATAAATAGATGTATTAATAACTATGATTTAATTGAGAATAATAAATATTTGAGCTTACCAGAGGGTACTGGCACTGTATTGTTCAACGTGGGCTTTGAATGCAGAAAGCAATACTGGGGGCCCATTTGATATTGACTAATTTGGACTTTATTGGACTTTTGGTAATTTAAGACCCCTATTCAATTTGTCAAAGGGAAATTAAAAAAGGAAAAATTTTCCTGTAAATAGCGCTATTTGCGCTCAAATTTGCTAAAATAAAATAATATAAAATTGGGAGATATTGCTTCATTACGAATAGGCATGTATAAGCCAATACTATTTTATGTATAATTAAGCTATATTTAATTTTTGAGTGTATCATAATATATATTTAGTGTATAATTTTTATAGAAGTAATCTACGTTATATAGTTAATGTATACTCTCTATGACTTTTGACAAGCTATATTGAATAATTATATATGTTTTTTTTGATAATTTTGGGCTATTTAAGTTTTATGTAAGTAAAAGAGAGTTATATTGTTGTAAATTAATTAGCTTATTATATCTATTTGAAATTATCCCTATTTTTATTTCAAAATATAATAGAGCATAACAGAATGTATTTGTATCCGTAAGTATATAATATCGCCATAGTGAAATGAATCATATATGGCACATAATAATAGAGAAATACTTGTACTGAATGACCTTAAATTTGATATAAAACCTTTAATCAATTTCAATAATTTTTAATCATCAAATTCAATCTAAACCTTAAAAAATTAATCGATTCATTTTGTCTTTTCAACTTTTTTATCAAGTTCAAAAAATTCGAAAACTATATTCTTGAAACTTTTAGAGTTAGGGGCAAGTATGTGTCATGTCCCCAAAATGGGTGTGATGATACTCGTCTTATCCAACCAAGACAAGTCAGCCTACAACTCGTCTATAACATTAAAAATGGGAAATTATAATAAAAATGAAATTTCAATTACGGATAATAAGTCAATAAAAAAATCTCTCAAAACCTGGTTATCACGTGCACGAGCTTCTAATGCATTACAATATATATGAAAGAAAACACAATTATCAAATGATATTTTCTTTAAAATAGAATAAAATCACAAATAGATGTAAGAAGTCAGCTAGGATGACAACCAGCTACCTTTCACAATCTCCACAGGAAGCCTCGGACAATGAAAGTAAAGAGTATCACGACAATCTGAGCTCGCAACCTACAAAATTATTGTAGCAAGGGGTGAATACCAAACACACGGTACTCAGCAAGTGAACTACTAAACACAAAAGTAATATAAAATACAGGTACTCCCAACACTCCAACCAAACCCCCACAACTACAACCTGTGTAAAATCAGTCCAGCATGACAGTTCACAATGTACATAGCATATAGCTCAATAACTACACCAACTATTATATATCAACAACATCAGGGACCAAGTGGATCTATCACAAGTTTCACCAAAAGCACTCACACATTCATAAATGATGATGAGGTGTTATGCAATGCAATGTCAAGTAACATGATGCATGTCTGACCTAGTGATACACACCCACTGTCTTACAGTCAAGACCCTATGGGGGACTTCTAGTCCATGCATCTGTCGCTGCGTGCGACACGACCCTCGAATCATAGTATCCGTCGCGGTGTGCGACACGTCCCTCGAATCAAAGTATTCGTTGTGGCGTGTGACACGACCCTCGAATCATACCTTCGAATCATAGTATTCATCGCGGCGTGCGACACATCCCTCGAATATGGTACATTCTCTATAATTCTCATTCTTTTTCAGTCCACATAATACTTGTCACAAAAGTCAATGCAAATAGACATATTTACATAATAATTAAAATTGCCTTATTTTAATACAATGCACAGTTCATAACTTCATAGTTCGGTACAACATCAATACTAACTCAATACCTCAAAATCATTCTCGACACCTTACACAAGAAGCACAAGATTTTATATACTTAACAAAGGCTAAGAAATTCACTTGCCTTATATAAAGTCTCGAGTCACGTAAATTCTGAAGCTTTTCCCTTTCTATGACACTCCAATTCACCAAAATCTATTCCAATATAGCATTATAATTATATAATGAATCTAACGGCACTAAAATCAATTAATTCGGGTGAAAAGGGTAAAACGGTCCAAAAATTTTGTCGCCAGAAAAATACTGTCAGAATTTTGGAAATTTAAATATAAAAAATATTTTCCAAGTTATAAGGAATTCAACAGCGAAAACCAATTAAAAAACGGAGTTAATATGAGGTAGATATCGCATGTTAAAGTTTTCAAAATATATTAAGAAGCAGCAGCAGCAAGATCACGAATTTTACCTCAAATGATGCACCAAAATCAATTTCTGAAACTCCCAGGTGTTTTCCCTAGAAAAATATATAATTTATCCTTTTGAATCGCTTAAATCCGATCAAAATTGAGAGAGAAATTATTGGTTGAAGTTTGAGGAATACTCGTTTTCTTGGAGAAAATCCTCAATCTTCATAGTTCTTTTAAAATGAAAGAACTTGGAAGGACATTTATTGAAAGAATTATCTTTGATTCTTGAATTCTTGACTTAGACTCTTTAGAGTTCTTAATGAAAAACCATAATTCATGAAGAAGAAGAGTCAAGAAATCATTTCTTGGGATTCTTGAGTTTGTTTTCTTGAAACCCTAAGTTATGATTTAAAATCCTATTAGAGCTTCATGAATAGATGAAGAAGTTCGAGTTGGGTAGATTGAAATTTATGAAAAATAACTTACCTTGAGGATGAATCTTGAAAGATAATCCTAACTTCATGACTTTCTTGATTATTCTTGAGCGTTTATGTTTAGGAGAGAAGCGAGAGAGTTTTGATCATGAAAACTAATGTTTTATACGTTATAGGGACTATAAATAGACCCCCAAAGGTGTTAGGATAAAAGTACCCTCAAAATAAAAGAAAAAAAATATTATTGTTTACCCAGTAAGGGTCCGTGTTTGGTCAGCGACGCGCTCCAGGCGCGGATCTTAAGATAGCTCTGCGCTCCTTCACTAAAATGGTCATATCTTTCTACTCCAAATTCCTATTAAGGCGAAATTGGATGCATTGGAAATCTAATTCAAATACCTTCGATTTGATATATTATGGGTCATCTAACTCATTATACTTTAGAAGATATTGTCATTTGAAATTGATCCTTCTATCGACTCATACGAAAACTTAGTTGCTCGAAATTCTTTGAATTTGGCATGATGTAAAAGATCCCTTATGACTCTAAATCACACATGATATACTTTAAATACTTAGAAATTGATTCTAACACGTATATACAACTTACAAGTCGTTGGTTCACCTAACTTTTATAAAATCATACATTAGAACTACGACCTCATATCGGCTCCAATTCTATTCTCATACTAAGAAATTGACTTTAACATCTATGCTCAATTAAGAATCCTCAATTAAAATCCTATATCATATGAAGGATGACTCGGTCTTAGCTTAAAAAAAATTGGAGTGTTACAACTTATTTTCATTGTCGTTCACCTTCGTATTTTTCGTGATCTATCTATATCATGCCAGCTGTAGCAGATTCTTTAGCTAAACCAAGTGTTCAACATATATTGTCTATATTTACCCTTATATTGTCCTTGTGCTTTTGGTTCAGCCAGGACAAGGGCTAATATTTGGACAAAATATTAATGATAAAGACAAATTTATTGAAAAAAATCAAATTAAATATAAATTATTTTAGAAACTAGAGAGAAATGTGACTTTATATATATAGTATAGTTTTATAACGAAGGGAACTTAAATAACTCCTTTCCACCTCTCTAGCTTCTTTCATATGATCATTATAGATAATTATTTTATAATTCTCATCACCAAGCATCATTATGACAATACCACCAAGATTACTGAAAATTATTCCTTCAGCCACGTGCATCACTATGTGTGTATATATATATATCACTAACCTCTATTATCATTATCACTAATTTCACTATCAGCTATCATTCACCATGTTATAATTATCAATTGCCATTAGCTACCAACAACACAATCAAACATACATCACTGTTAGTAGCAATATTCGACTTTAAATGATATTTTATAAGGCTTGGATAATGTTTTTTTCTTTGAGCTAGTTTTTGAGATTAAGAGCTAGCTAGTCAAATCTTTCCATAGCATCAGAGCATGACCTATCTCACTGGATGTTGAAATCCCAAATTAAATTGCTCACGCACTAGATAATCAGTCTTGAGTGTGAGGTGAAGTGTTGAATAATGAATAAAAGTCCACATAATGAGATGGATGATCTCTTTAAGGAAGGATTGCTCAAATTCGTATATGGGATTCTAATCTACTCTAATTAACACCCATTCACGCCCATGTCCAAATATGGATGAACCTGACTAGTTATAATATCATGCAAAATTAAGTTTTGAATCTAATTCTATCCTAAAAACAAATTCATGAAGGACAATGTTGTCCAAGTCTAAATAGACCACCGGTCCAACTTTAAATCAGTCTAATACTAAAAAAATTTTAAAAAAATAAGGAAAATTGACATCTAAATTGTCATATAGACAAGGGAGAAACATAGCTTTTGGTGAGAATGAAATTCAGAACCATTTGAACCCCCCCAAAAAAAAAACAGAAAAGAAAGAGGAATTCAAAACCTTTAATATTAATACAAATTTAAATTTTGTCCATACATGATACGTATACCTCACGGTAGAAAATTGCTATTATAAAGATGAGAAAGAAAAGAGTAGCAATACTTTCTCTCTCTTAAAAAGAATATAAGGTTTTCAAAAAGAAAAAATAATGAGTAGCACTGTTTTTTATCATAGATTTTTTAATTTTGAATTTAAAAAAGAAAAATTGGAAATGATTTTTTTTAGTTGAGATTGCATTGAAAATAACTTTTTTTATCTAACAGAGGTAAGCATAAAATTTGTGTATACTTCACTTCTTAGAAACTCCAACTTGTTGAATGTCATTATTTTTAATTTATCATTTATCGTTGAATTTTGAAATATAATTAATATAATATGCCATGATTTGATCCAATTATAAGTATAGTGTTGAGTTTTAAAAGGTGCGAATAACAAATGAAGAGTTAAAATTTTTCTGAAAGATCAATTTTTTTTGAAGAGTTACGATTTTTTTGAAAGGTTAACTTTTACTAAAAATTGTGGTTTTTTCGAATAGTTATAACCTCTTTGATAAATCACAAAAAACACCTTTTGTTATCTGTACATAAAGGATTTTCCTCTCATTTTTAACAATGAAATTGTTGACTTCAATCTATACAACTAAATCTAGTATTGTAATGTACTTTGCTCTCATTGAATGGCTCGTCAACACTATTATTTTTGGTGTCAATGCACTAGTGAGTAAAATCGTTCTATCTAGAGAGGATATATTCTATTAAGCTCGGATAGTTGAGGGGAATAATTTTCTTGCGGACACATTGTGCATTTAGTGGACTCGACTTTTTCCTTGTCAATCCTTTTTTTGTTTTTCCCTTACATATTTTAGTTTTCATTACTATTTTTAATTATTTATTTTGAAAACTTACTAAAATTTTTGTGTTTATTACTTCTACAAAAGTTTGTTAGACAAATGTTTTTTTGTTCTACAAAAAGAATTTTTCCTACAAATATTTTGTTCTAACAAAGGCTAGCGCTTCTTAATAAAAAAGACTTCGTATTCAAGGGAATTCGAACCTGTGATCTCTGATTAAGGATAAAAAAATACTTATCACTTTACCACAATTATTGTTGGTTCCCTCATTCTTTTTTAGAACAAATATATTATATCACAAATTAACCATATTAATGTTACTAATATTTTGAAGATATTAAGCTATACAGACCAAAACTTTTTAATGTACTATTTCTCTTATACCAACTACATTTTAGAATGCGATTAGGGGTCAAACTGCATACATTCGATCCGCTCTTATTTTACAATGGACGAAAGTTTTTAAGTCAATGGGGTAATATTGTTGTTTATTTCTCTTATACCAACTACATTTTAGAATGGGATTAACGCATGCATCAATCAATTCCGCCTAAGACCTATCGATTAATTTAATCTAAAATTTATGTTGACCAACATTCTCAATCAACTCTTCCTAAGAATTAAATAATTAAATTCTAGGAGAAACTTTTTTTTTTAAAAAAAAAAAAAACTAAAACCAGGAAGGTAGCTTCCACGCGCGCGTATAATGACCGAAGAAGCGTTTCAACTCTCAGAAAAAAGGTTTGACTTTTGTATCTGAAACGGTTCTTTCTCCAATAAAAGACCGACACGTGTCGTCTGATTCCAGCTGACTCACAGATCAATAGGCATTGGATCGGTTTCTTTCTTTTTTTCAACCCCCTAATTTAAAGCTAGCATTTAACCCACCCACCCACCAAAAAAAGCAAAAATAAAAAATAAAAAAAATTATTTTTTTAAAAAAAAAAAATCAAGATTTTACTATACATATAGACTGAAAAGAGAAGAAAACTAGAAAGAGTTTTGGTGAAGAAGACGAAGAAAGACACCGACAAAGGTACTAAAAGTTTTTTATTATTATTATTATTTTGTAATGCGTTTTCTTTGTTTTTCTTTTTCTTCACTCACACACATTTCATTAATTACATAGGAATCAATTAATTTTTGCGTATTCAATTCTGTATAACAACATTTTTTGCTTTTAATATTTTTGGTATTGGGAATTTAATACTTTGGTTTGTGCTTTAATGGGGATTTTTTTGAAGACTAGCTAGGTGACCCCCTTTTTCTTTATATCTTTTTCAAGTGTGGAGTCAAATACTTTTGTAATGTATAGTCTTCTTGTCTAACTTTATCTGTAAAATATAACTCCCACACACATTTATTTATTTTGTGATCTAAGCTCGAATGGATTTTTCCTCTATTTAGCATCAATGGTGTGTATTTTCTTTATATTTCATGTGTGATATAATATATACGAGGTTTATTTGTTCTAATTTTCTGTTTTTTGGTTTTTACAGGTTTGACTTGGGAAAGGAAGAAATATAACCTAACCCTAGTCTGAAAATTACAACATTTTTACTTCTTTTTTCTTTTTTTCATTTCTTGAAAGTGGAAAAGATGTTTGGTGATTGTCAACTATTTTCATCCACGGGGATGGGAGGAAATAATAATAATGTTTCTTCAGACTCACTTTATTCTTCCTCTTTTCAAAACCCTAATTTTAACTTCATGACCATGGGAGGAGGAAATAACTTGCCTTTCAACATTTTTCCTCCTAATATCATTCCTGTAAGTATTTTCTTTTATCCTTAATTTATTTTAATTTCCCTTCACTTGCATGCATGATTTATTTTTTTCAATTTTTTTCTTAGAAGGAAGAAAATGGATTATTCAAAAGCAAAGAAGAAATGGATAGTGGCTCAGGAAGTGAACATATCGAAGGAATGTCCGGAAATGAACTCGAACCCGAACAACAGCAGCAACAACAACAAACGGGGAAAAAGAAACGTTATCATCGGCACACTGTTCGTCAGATCCAAGAAATGGAAGCGTAAGATAGCAAGAAAAAAAAATCATTTTCAAGTTATTAATTATGGAATTATTAATTTTTTTTATGTAATTTAGAATTATCTAACAAAATTATCTTTAACTTATGAAAAATTTTAGGTTATTTAAGGAATGTCCACATCCAGATGATAAGCAAAGGCTCAAACTAAGCCAAGACCTTGGCCTTAAACCACGTCAAGTCAAATTCTGGTTTCAAAATCGACGAACTCAAATGAAGGTGCGCATGTTAGCATCCCTACCATCCCATTCCAACTTTTTACACTGACAGTATATATATATGTGTGTGTTTTTTTTCTTTTGACGTGGTAAAGAGGAAAACCACATAAATGTTTTTATTTTCCCATTCCAGCTGTTACATTAAAATTTAATTTTCATGCATGAGAGAGGGGGGGGGTGCACGATTTTCGAGAAGTTGTGTGTGTGTTTTATTTACATAGGTTAAATTTTGGCAAAGCAGAAACAGCAGGATGAGTATGAAAGCTGTAGAGAGAGTGACTACATTTACTACTATGGTTGCTTTCAATTTCAATTTGCCTTCCATTAATATGCGCCTGGCCCTAGTTGTTGAGTGCGCAGTCAACCCCCTTTTTTCTCTGCAATATTGAGCTTCCATGGGGAGACACTATCTTTAATGCAACCCATTTAGGGTTATGGACATGAAAATGAAAGCACTTTTTAATACTCTATTTATCTAAGTTTTTAAGTTCTAAAATATTTATCTTTATTTTATATTACTTGGCGATGTTGGCGTGATATACCTCTATAAAGTTAAATCAGATGTCTATTTTACTAAACTAATCTTATTAATGATGTTTTAAAACCCTAAATTTGACTATTAAATCTTGATTTCATAAATTGGATGAGTAGTTGAGAACCAACTATTTTTATTTTTAGTATGAAGTCCAAGTAATATGAAACATATACTACTTACTTCTCGAAGTCGGAAAAAAAAGGGAATGTAGCTATGGATTCTTTTCTAAGAATTCAAGAAATTTCTCAATCCTTGTGCTGACCTTTGTGCTTTTCGAGAGAACAAGATCCATAGCAATCACCCCAATTGTTTTGAGAAAATATTTTAGCACTGCTGTATCCTATATATGTACAACATGCATGAATACCTTCCCTTCCTTGCAAAAGGACCTTTCGAGTACACAAACAGACCATATTTAGCGAAGTCCCTTCTTTCTGATTTGATGTATGAGTGGTTAATGAGAATGGAGTATTTAGTGACTTATTCGTAACTGAATTTCATAGTAACTTATATATTTTAAAAATCTCTACATAAATAATTAATTGAATTTTATGTTTTTTTAACCGATATACATACATGGTTATAGACATATTAAATATCTAACAAATATTTTTACTTTAAAAATTTAGATGTCGACTATTTAGATTAATTCTTCTATTTGGGTTATAACTAAAACCCATTAAAACTATGTACATATATATAATAATATCAAACACATTTTGAACTCACTGATTCTAAATATTGAATTCTTATCTAGACTTGAAATATGTCATTAAGTGAGTGATAAAGACTTTATTTTTTTCACTTGATTTTATTAATGCTAATTAATAATTATTTAATGATGTAGGCTCAACAAGACCGATCAGATAATGTGATACTTAGAGCTGAGAATGACAATTTAAAGAATGAGAATTATCGACTGCAAGCAGCTCTACGCAATATTATGTGCCCTACTTGTGGAGGTCCTGCCATGCTTGGAGAAATGGGATATGACGAACAACAACTTCGCCTTGAAAATGCCCGTCTCAAAGAAGAGGTTCGTTGATTTTTCAAAATATTCTTTTTGAATTTAAGTTATATATACCGACAATATCTTTTTATTTGTGCGCTTCAAGTGCTTAATTGTACAAAATGTATACTTCGCCAAGAATTCATCAAGTGATATGACCAAAAAGAGGAACAACTTATTACATCACTAGTTTTCGTTCAAAATAGATTGAACAAGTAGTGATGTAATAAGTTGTTCCTCTTTTAGGTCATATCACTTGATGACCTAAAAGAGAGTGACAAATGAGTAGTCGTCAGCAAGTGCTTTATGAAATCAAATTAAGAATGATTAATGCGTGCTCATCATATAATTTAATTTGATATGTAATCTACAAAGTAAATAAGAGACTTTTAAAGTCTGTAATCTAAAATATTTATCATAATATTCATGCATGAACAAGTGCTGTATTCATTGAATTGGTGTACAGTTTGAACGTGTATGTTGCCTTGTGTCTCAATACAACGGGCGGGGGCCAATGCAAGGACAAGGACCATTAACTCCACTTCTTCCACCATCATTGGAACTCGACATGTCCATTAATAACTTCCCAAGTAAATTCGAGGACCAGGCAAACTGTGCCGATATGGTTCCTGTTCCATTACTCATGCCTGATCAAAACAACTCTCAATTCTCGGGCGGTCCAATGATCATGGAAGAAGACAAATCTCTTGCTATGGAACTCGCTCTTTCATCGATGGACGAATTAGTTAAGATGTGTACAACTGGAGAACCGCTCTGGATTCGGGCCCCTAATGATTCGGGAAAAGAAGTGCTTAATGTGGAGGAATATTCTAGAATATTCCCATGGCCTGTTGGGGTTAAGCAAAATGGAAATGAGCTCAGAATTGAAGCCACTCGCAGCAGTGCTGTTGTTATTATGAATAGCATCACTCTCGTTGACGCCTTCTTGGATACAGTAAGTTATATATACTAACAATGCAAAAATGTTTTACACTAGGTTACTATTTTTTCAATATTCTAGCTTGTCATTACCTTGTAACTTCCTCGTGGTTGACACAAATACTGCACCATAACATAACTTATATATAACCTTCTAGCTAATTGTGTAAATGATCATACACTTCTTCTCGTCCAACAATAGTTGTCCACTATTGACTCGAGATACAGATTAAGAAGCAGTAAATGATAAGAGTAAGTCTATTAAATCACTCTTTCAATATAATAAATGCAATGTCTTGAAAAATATAACAGAAAAATGACTATAATTAGTGATAACAGTAAATTAGAATTAAGTGTAAATTTATCTCTTGATTTCATAAAGTGTACAAGTATTATCGGACATTTATTTTTATTATAATAAACAGGTAAAGAAGGAATGAAATTTTTACTTTTTCTCTTGGGATCTTTACATAAAATAGCTGGTCAGATTCATCGTTTACTTTGATGTTCAACTTTTAGCCGGGGGAAGTTGCAATAACTATTTGAGCTAATTCTTTTTATCTTTTTTTTTTCTTTTCCAGAATAAATGTATAGAGCTGTTCCCATCGATCATTTCTAGAGCCAAAACTCTTCAAGTTGTAACTTCAGGAGTTTCTGGACATGCCAGTGGTTCTCTTCAATTGGTAAGAAAAAAAGATTAAAAAAATCTTTTCATCTTCTTGTTATATGTATAAAGGTAATTTTAAGAATGTTAATTTTTTGTTTTGTTTTCAGATGTTTATGGAAATGCAAGTTCTGACACCTTTAGTGTCAACACGAGAATGTTATTTCCTGCGTTATTGCCAACAGAATGTGGAGGAAGGGAGTTGGGCAATTGTTGATTTTCCACTTGATAGTCTTCACAACAATTTCCCATCACCTTTCCCTTATTTCAAGAGAAGACCTTCTGGATGCATTATTCAAGATATGCCCAATGGTTACTCTAGGGTAAGTTTCCATTATTAGAGACAGAATTTAAACTTAATGAGTCCGAGATGTCACTGAATCCACTGATCCCCTTAACACATATACATGATCATCTTATGCCAAACTACTATCATGTGGTAGCGATATCCTTATTGTTTTTGATTGAGGGTTTAAGTGACTGAATTCATAAACCTAGAAAGTTGCCTTTTCTTGGGAAAAAACACATTTTTGTCTTAGATAGTTAATTATTATGAAATTTTCACGTATTTATGTGTGTTTGTGTATCTTTGTGTTACCTTCAGGCTATTATCACATTAATTGTAATGTAATATTGTTGTGATCCAAGCTGAATCCGAAAGGAATTATGGGCTAGCTTTTATCAATTTGTAAATTCTTCCTCAGTTAGTTAAAAGAATGAAATTGGCTGATATTATGACAATACTAGGTAGTATAGACATCATTATGAGAGAAGTTGATGTTAAAATAAATTTGATACAACAAAAAGTAGAGGCTAGCATATCGTATTTCCATTGTTGTTGCTTTGTTTCTTGAGTTGTTATTGTTAGCTCCTACAATCAATGTAATCTAGATTTGTTGTTATTTTTGTTTTGTTAAAAATAAAAATAGGTTACATGGGTTGAACATGCTGAAGTGGAGGAAAATCCAGTGAATCAGATATTCAATCACTTTGTAACTAGTGGTATGGCATTTGGAGCACAAAGATGGCTATCAGTCTTGCAGAGACAATGTGAAAGGATTGCTAGCCTTATGGCTAGAAATATATCTGACCTTGGAGGTACTTAATTATCTATTTTTTAATTATACCATAATTTGATTTCTTTACCTTTTTATACGAATAATTCTCCGATTTGAACATGATTAATTTTGTTAATTTGTGCAGTGATACCATCTCCAGAGGCGCGAAAGAGCTTGATGAATTTGGCACAGAGGATGATCAAGACATTTTGTATGAATATTAGTACTTGTTGTGGACAATCATGGACAGCTCTTTCTGATTCTCCTGAGGACACCGTTCGAATCACTACTAGAAAAGTGACTGAACCAGGCCAACCCAATGGACTAATCCTTAGCGCGGTTTCAACTTGTTGGCTTCCCTATAATCACTTCCAAGTCTTTGATCTCTTGAGGGATGAACGTCGAAGAGCTCAGGTATATAATAATTTGCATCAAAAAGAAAAAAATTCAATTTTCAGTCAAATTGAATTGCATTGTGTATGATGTTGCAGTTGGATGTGCTTTCAAATGGTAACTCATTACATGAGGTGGCTCACATTGCAAATGGTTCTCATCCAGGGAATTGCATGTCTCTGCTTCGAATTAATGTAAGCCCATGCACTAAATTAATGAAATTGTATCTGAATAGAACAAGGCTTAGTTTGGACTTTGAAACTTTGTATAGGTGGCTAGCAATTCATCCCAAAGTGTAGAGCTAATGTTGCAAGAGAGCTGCACAGATGATTCGGGAAGCCTCGTGGTGTACACCACCGTGGACGTTGATGCAATCCAGCTAGCCATGAATGGGGAGGACCCGTCGTGCATCCCTCTTCTTCCATTAGGGTTTGTCATAACACCAGTTAATGGAGGCACTACTAATGAAGCTAATTCAGCACAATCTTCTGAGAAGAGGCAGAACTTGGACTATTCGGGAGGTTGCCTACTCACTGTTGGATTACAAGTCCTCGCCAGCACCATCCCAAGTGCAAAACTCAACCTCTCTAGCGTCACTGCTATTAACCATCATTTATGCAACACCGTACAACAAATCAATACTGCACTTGTTGCTTTTTACCCCGAGCCAGAGGTAACTGCACCACCACCATCATCATCATCACCACCCTCACCACAACAACCAGAATCCAAGCAAGTGGACGAAAACTCAAATTCCTAATTACCCAAAACCTCCCTCTTAACAATTTTTTTGTTGGGGGAGGTTATGAGTAATTTGTGAAAATGACAAGTGGGGGTTAAGATTTGTGAAGCAACATTTAGGACTATAGTACTATTTGGAATGGTAGGGGATGAGGGTCCCCCATGCAAATGAAGGTTTAATATCCTGTGCATTTTGCATGGATGGACCCCTAGTAAATAAATGACAAGAGTCAGAGAGTAGTTGTTAGGTAGGTGAAATTATTGTTGGTGTGTGTGTGTGTGTTTTTGAATGTTTTGTTGTGATTAAGATTTTTGGGAAGTCAAGAACGAACCAGGTGAAAATGAAATCCTTAGTGAATGGTGAGAAAAATTACCTGTACCAAAAAAAAAAAAAGACTATGGTTCGGGTATTGACTTCTTTTTTTTAATTAATTAATGTTCCCCCTAACCCCCACTTAGTGATTAATTTTTGGTGTTGTTGAGAAGAATTTTAATTTGCAGTTGTTTATGCCATGACACTAATTGTAGTAAGATTTAACTACTAACTGGGATTTGCTGTTTTATATCTCTCTAAAATATCCTTTACTTTGGTGGAAATTTAATCATACTTCAATGACTTTACAATCTTCTTGCAATTAGTATTGCTAGTAACTTGTTTTATCTATAGGTTTTTGCCTTTTGTTTTACAAGAGTATTCTTTTTCTTGTATAGTTTTCGATTTATGAAAACTTATTCTTTTGATTTGTTTTGAAAACAATGAAACCTTACAAAAATTTGAAATATACTTAGGTTTTTAATTTACCTTTTGAGAAGTTTTAATTGCCATACAAATGTGATGGCATCTTTAATTGAATTTTTTTTTAAAATATTATAGTCAGACAATTGTTATAACATACATGTTTAAGATCATAATTTAATTTCAAAAAAATTATTTCTTTCTAATCAAATCTATGTGTCTAGTCAAATACCTCTCATTCTTCTCGTAGTTGTGAGAATATGTCGCTATAATGAATTTTGCAATTTAGCTATATAATTTCCATTGCTAGTTCTTTTTTTAAGTAATGTATATTAAAATATATTTATATTTTATTTAGTTATTTTTCTTCTAAAGAAAAGTCATAAGTTTGAACTAATAAATAATTATAATATTCATGGTGAAAAATAAAGATCTTAAACATTTATTGTTAATATCAACAACATTACACCATTGCCTCAAAGGCTTCCGCCCATTGCGGGGTAAGAGGGGCGGATGTACGCAGCTTGACCCCTATGTTTAAAATATAGATCGACTGTTTTCGGATGACCCATGATGAGCGTCGAAAGTTGCATTAACTAACTGCTACTTCACAATTGAAAGAAGCGCAGACAGTTTA
>JAOTQR010000100.1:18801623-18824015 GCA_025774065.1 Solanum ossicruentum
TCACAATTGAAAGAAGCGCAGACAGTTTAAAGAGCCATTTTGCTTTATTCCATCATACCTCAAAGCCAAAAAATAGTAAATCTTTGGCTTCACCCGAATATATGTATATATATATACATAGTGGTCACATAGTGTATAAACTTAGTCAAGCTATGTTTTAAATTTAATAACAAAATTTAAAGTTGGGCCCTTGCCTCTGATTAATGTAAAGACGAGATATGTTATGAGATTAGTTATATTATATTTGGTATTCATAGCTTTCAAATATTTTTCATATTAATATGTCTCAAGATACAACTTACAAGTGATAATAAATATCATTGAATTCCTGTCACTTTCATGTTGGAATCCTTTAATTTGAATTGGTATCCATATCCTTTTTGCATATTTGTCTGGTCCAAATTTTTGCTGGACCGATTGAGACGTTTGGTAAATGGCAATATTTAAAGTGATAAAGAAAGGGCAAGTTAATTGAGCATAAATACGTCTAGATATATCCACATTAATTGAAATGGAAAAAATTTACCTAATGTCCTCCATTAAAAAAAAGAGAGAAGAAGATGAATTATTTCGAATTTTTGAAACGAAAATTGAATTTCAATTACTGTTGTATTTATTTGAGTGGAGAATTCAAACGATGGGAAAAAAGTGATTAACATAACTTTCACGTGAATCATTGGATTTGTTGATGTTTTTATATATCTAAAGTGATGTTATTTTAGTCAATTTTTGAAATATTAACTTTGTGTATTTTTCAAAATAGAGAACGCATATATAAATTTAATAGCCCATAAAGCCATAACACATCTTATACTATAAGCGTTATATATTAATTTTCATTTCTAAAATTTACTCAATAAAATGTGTATCTTTGAGGGGCTATTTGAAAATTAGTGGAGTATTTGATTTTGTATACCACTATATTATCTTTCATCCATTGCCCCCTACATATGACTGCATATATCCGATCCTTTCTTACTTCGCATTGGACAGGAGCTTTTGAAGCACTGGAATAATGTTATTGTTGTTGTTGTAACAATTGATTTGATGAGATCTAAATTTAAAACATGACAACTGGTAATTTATTTATTTTTGATAATCAATATGAATATTATCATTGACAATTGAAATATTTACAACTTAAAAAGAGCACCTAGTACTACAACCACATTCTACAAATGGTGTGGCAACCTCCAAGGCCTCAAGACAGAAAAGAACAAAACCAACAGCTAGTTATACAATTATTAAACTCCCGATATTTAAAAAAGATTGACTTTTTTTTTATTTGTTTCAAAAAGAATGATCAATTTCTTTTTGGTAAAAATTTCAATTTCAATTTCAACTTTCCACGCGGTATGTTTAAAACCACGAGATTAAATAACTTTTTCGCTTATTTAACGTAACTTTAATTTAAGACCACAAGATTGAAAATTTTTCTTTATTCTCTTGACTCCATATAAAATTAAACTAAGTCATTCTTTCTTAAACGTAGAGAGTATCAGATATTGACTAAGGTCGGTTTTCTTAAAACTTATATTCAATCTACATGAATTGATAGTTTTAAAATAGATACAATAATATAGCGATAGTTTTGTTCTTTCAGTTCAAGAAACGTAAAAACAAATCCAAAATCTTTCCCCGTTTTCCTATAAATTATAAAGTTATTTTAAAATAAGAAAAAGGATTTAACGAGTTCAAACAAAGAGTTGGTTGAAATGTTCTCATCATTTTTGTTCCTAATATTGGAGGATTAAAGTTTTTCACCTTTTATTATTTGGAATAAAAATTCCTTTATAGTTATGAAAAACATCTATTAACTTATTTTTTAGTCTTGTAGAAAACAATATTCTCTAATAGATGTGATTTTCATATAATGCATTTTAATATCTATTTTTGAAATATTAATATACTCTTTAAATATAGAGACATATAAGAGTAATGGTCAGGAGTTGATTTCATGATTTTGTATTTTATTGGAGGTGACTCCCCAAAGAATGGGTTTCTTTACGATTTTAGACTAACACCGCATGTAATTTCTCATTTTAATCAATTATTGTTGAAACTTTTAGTGATGGTGGTGTAGTTTATTTGAATTCAGTCAACGCAAAAAGAAATTTGTGAGAAGTTTATCAAGTGGTAAGATACTGGTTGGATTTTTTTTTTAATCAAGTGTTGGAGTCTTGATTAAATTTGAATCGCACATTGTCGAATCAATTGGAATTGACATTTCTAATAAATTTTTTTCCATATATAAAATTTAAATTCAAGATCTCGAATTAAGGATAAAACATTTTCACTATTACACCATAATTAGGTTGGATTTTTTTTTTTGTTCCATTTGGATCAATAAAGAAATGCCACACATACTTTTATAAAAGCTCCACCAAATTAAGAAGTTAACCATTAATCGAAAGAATACTTTTAAACTAAAAAATAATAGTAGATCTCTTGAAACTATCCGTATTTTTTTTGTTCAATAAGTTGTTCCTAAATAAAAATAGCAAAAAGCATCCAAACAATTAAGGAGTCCACACGAAAAACTTCTTATTTACCCAAAATCAAAAAATACTTGACAGATGAGTTTTATTAGTTCAATTGATTGATTATTTGATTTTGAATTCTAATTTTTCTCTTTAATTTTCTTTTCCTTAAAAACGACGCTTGATACATATCTCTGCCACTTCTTATCACTAAACTAAAGTTAATGAATAAATAATGTCACTTTAATTTATATGATTTATATAAATAATAGAAAAAATTACACTAATACATAATTTTATTATTCATAATTTCTAATATTCTCTTTTTAAAAAATTACATAAATTCCGACTTTTCCTTCTTTTCATATTTTTGTTGATACTTACACGCTTAACCTTTTAACTCAATCCCATTGTTATGCTTTGTTTAATGTATACAAGTCTAATCCTAATCAATCACGTATTCCTTCTCATTTATGATTTAGTTTCAAATTTTTTCTTTCCGTTTCTCTCTCTTAAGTCACTCGTATTCTTTCACCATCTTCAACACTAGATTTTGCAATTTTTTTCTCTAGTTTATTTTTTAAAAAATTTTCAATTGCATGGTTAAACTATGGATGATTTGTCTTCTTTTAGTCTTGATTTGACTCAAAACACTGATGAAGGTGGAGAGATTACACCACCTCCAAGAGGAATATCTAAAGCCGCTGTTCACAATGGTGGGGGTAATAGTGTTGATGGAAATATTAACAAAAAAGATGATGCTTTGAAGGATGTTGCTCCACCCTCCAATTCCTGTAGTCGAAGAAAAAAGCCAAAAAGGAGAAGGAATGTTCAACCTCCTCTTGTCCACCCCACATTGCATAAGATAATTCTCAATTTTATTAGTTAATTGGTATATTGTCGAATTTACTTATATATTCATCCACTTATTGATACGATTAAGTTGCACATATGAACATTGATATCATTTTTAGATTTAGCATTTGCATCCAATTTTTTGATTCAATATGTTTTAACAGTTGATATCAAATATAACTATCAAAAAAAAGGTGATACTTGTTGATGCATGTTAAATTTGGTGATACTTGGGTGTTGCACATATGAACATTGATACCATTTTGGGTCTAGGGTTTTCCTCCAATTTTTTTGATTTAATTTATTTTAACAATTGGTATCAAATACAAGTTTCAAAAAATGGTGATACTTGTTGTTGCATGTTAAATTTGGTGATACCCACCTTTGTGAAAAATTCCTTATTCAATTTGTATTTTTTTTGCAATTATAGTGTTTACAGTATTAATACTTTTACTTGCATATTTAATCCTTTAAAAGCATAGTATGTCAAGTTTCTTCAGTAAATTGGTTTCTGAGTATATTCATTAAAATGTGAAATTATAAACTGATGCTTGGGTTAAAATTAATTTATTTACTAAACAATAACAAATTCACAATTGAAGTTTTGGATAAAAATAAAATTTTATAATCAATAAGATATAGGTTGAAATCATGAATTCATAAAATTAAGAATTATAAATTCAATGCCTAAAATTAAGCATTAATATTTGTATTAAAATAGATGATCTTCGTATGCCCCCTTTTCGATTCCTCACCATACGAGTATCTTGGGAATATCTAACTTTTTTTTAATTAACTACGTGGCAGAATTCCAGGACAAGTAGGCGGTGCGCAATTGGCGGAATGGGTAAATCTTGGGTTACCTCAATCAACTATCAAAACGACATCGTTCGCTGCACTAAACTAAAATTACCACTGAGCATAAAGTCCAATTCCCTCTACTAGTAAATTCTTGTTACCCTGCTAGGTTTTGCTAATCACTCTGACCGCCGGCCATGGCTTTACAAACCGGAATAGGCTTAGGCAGAATCATCTTCATTGTCGGCGCCGGTATGTAAATTCTAGTGCTCCAGACTATTTCTTCGGAGATTTTTCCATACTAGTTGTTCTAACTAAAATTTTTCTTCTGCTTGATAGTGATTTTCGCTAGTTTGATCTGATTTTATGTATACGTGTAGGGTATACTGGTACTGTGCTGTTCCAAAACGGCAAATTATCTGATATATTGGGCGAACTTCAGGTACTTACGTTCAAATTTTTAGCCTTTTTTTTCTTTTTGAACTTGAGTTATTTTAGCTGCAATTAAGTTCATATTGTTTGAATTTCTGCTAATAGAGACGGTATTTTTTTTGTTGTTGTTGTTGTTATTAAGCCTTTAACTTAGCTCGAGTTAGGTATCCTAGCGAAATAAGAATTTCCCAGGTGTATAATGCTTTTATTGTGGATGCTGGAATTTGGAAGTGCAACAATGAGATAATAACTGCGTACCTGATGATTGAATTAGTTCTAAGTTTGGATTCCTTGAAATCTGTTTATAGAGAAATTACTAGTGTTTCTTTAATGTTTTGTAGCTCTTAACAGGCAATTTAGATTGAGATCACCAGGTATAATGTTTCTCTTGCTAGCACAAAAGAGTTGGTGTGGATGCTGAAATTCACAACATAATATGGAGAATAATGCTTAAGAATTACCTATTAAAAAAAGAAAAAATTTAAAAACAATGTTCTACACATATAGGTGATACACGATCAACTCAATTTGCAAGGATTCTTTTTAATGATACACAATCAGCTCAATATACAAGGATTCTTTTTCAGGATATGATCTTGTTTGAAATTACTTTTTAATAGTTTCTTGTATGATCTATAACTAACAAATTATATGCAGTTATCAATTTTTAGATTTTTCGCATTCAATATTTGAATGCTAGGGACTAATGATATATTTTGCATTCAATATTTGAATGCTAGGAACTAATGATCCTTTTCTATCTTTCTGACAGAACTTGGTAAAAAGTTACGAAAAATCAGGAGAGACAGATGCTGGAGATTCTGATGTTATGGCTGCACAGGTACCTGATAATGAGAATTAGCTTAAGTATACATACTATAGTTCAGTTCTGTCATTGAATTTTTTTGATCTACTGCCAAAGTGGTTTTATATGCACGTTCTACCTGTTTATCTACCCAATGAAAATTTCCACACCTATATTATTAATTATCCTTCTCATAGGATAATTGAATCATTTTTAACACTAACTTCTAGAGTTTCTATGAGAATATTGATGATGTGCTGGTATATCATAATTTGGGTATTTCCCCTTCGCATCTCATTACTCTCGGTCATATCATGGATGCAGTGTTGTCATTGTCATATGATTATAGTATTACAACAACAACAACAATAACAACATACCTAGTGAAATGCCACAAGTCGGGTGTGGGGAGGGTAAGGTGTACGCTGACCTTACTGCTACCTCATGGAGATAGAAAGGCTGGTTCCGAAAGACCCTTACCTCAAATGTATCAACCCCAAGTACAAGAAGAAACAACAATAGATGTAGCATAGCGGCTAAAATGAAAGCAATGTAAATTCAACAAGAAGAATACACATCAGTAGCAAATTAATGTGAAAATCGAAAAGTTTATTAAATTGATTCAACATTATAGTATTACAAATAATATCAATTTGATTCAAGAGTTTTCTGTTCCTTTTATCCTCCTTTTTTTTTTAAAAAAAGCTTTCTCTTCATTTTCGGGTGGATGCTGTTTGATATCTGCATCATCTGCAGATTGTTTCTTAGCCCCAATGTGTTTGTTTTTCCTAACTCTATTGTGTTAATCTGTCCCCTAATTTCTATTTGTGGATATAAGTTGATAGCTGCAGTTTCTGCAGATTATTGCTTCGCCCCGATGTGTTAGTTTTTTCAACTTTATTGTGTGAATCCTTCCTACATATGAGTAATTTCACAATGCCTAGATGGCATAGCTGACAACGCAACACGTGTGATTTGGGCGCAATCTCATAGGTTTGGATCCTTGACATGATGTTTAAGTGCAATATGTGAAGTGTAGATGTGTGTCTTATTTCGTGGGCCACTTGCCTCGATTTTTTTTTAATTATTACTATTTTAAAAAGAAATGACTAGATGGCATAGGGGGATAGCATTTCCATTATCGCATAATTATACATGGGAATGCACAGTAAGACAAGTCTGACTTATTACAATTTACAAATCAATGTACACTATATTTATGGTATTGAATTAGGCATGGATTTATATTGAAATCACATGAAAAAAATACTATTATTTGAGATGGTGTATAGGAGGTTGAGAAAAATAATCAGCCAGGCTTCGCCCCAAGGCTTTTGGTTCAGTGGCAAAGGTAGCATGACACTGGACGTGTGGTAGGCACAGCTCACGGGTTTGGATCCTGGTGGTTGAACACTTAAAACCAAGCCTGGTATTTATTTAAGTGAAGAAGGATTGATGACCAGGCCCTAATAACTTACAAGTTACATATTTGGAGTTGTAGATTTCTCTGATTTCCACTTCTTTTAAAAAAGAGTAGGAAAACTTCTAAAGAAAAAGAGTTTTAATTCATCATCCTATCCATCTCTCTAATTGAGTTCTTCTATTACAGACATGCTCTGCATCACATGTTTATTACTACTACTACATAGAGGATGAAATTACTCATTAATATAGCATAGAATTATGAAATATCTCTTATGTGACAGTACAACTTATGTTTATTGCTCCTTTGTAGGTTCGTAGGCTGGCAATGGAGGTTCGACAATTGGCTTCTGCACGACCAATTACTGTTCTAAATGGAAATTCTAGTGGTATCTTCCACCATTCCTGACTGAAGACCGCTAATGCTATGTTTTTGTTTATCTTTCCTGTTGATCATATGGAAGTGGTTTTTTATCAGCCAATGTGTCCTTAACCCCTTCTCGTCCTTTCTTTGTGTCTTAGGTAACTTTACATCTCTCATCATGCCAACTGCAGCAGTAGGGGCGCTTGGTTATGGATATATGTGGTGGAAGGTAAAATAAAATTTTTCTTAGATTCTCTGTAAATGTAACACCGTTTTGCTTGTTACCGACTTGTCGTAGCATGGAGATTACTAGAAGGAAGTATGGGTGAGTCATTACACTAGGGTGTACTGTACTAGAGGTATGCCTAGCGTTTAGATGAAACTATAAGCATGAGTGAGCAGTGATTAAAATGCAATTGTGTATCTATTTCCTCTCAGCTTGAAGCTGGTCCTCGGCATAGTTACAGTATATTGAAGGGTAAAAAATTTGGGGAAGAACCAAACTGAGGGCCAAGCTTTTCTACCTAGGTTTAGATGGCCATGCCATACTTGTTTAACGGAACAATGATCAATGCCCGTAGTATTTTTATAAAGAGAACAAAGTTTCACTCTTCTATGTGATGCTTGCAGGGTCTATCATTCTCTGACCTTATGTATGTAACCAAAAAGAGTATGACAAATGCCGTTTCGAATTTGACAAAGCACTTGGAACATGTGTCTGAGGCGCTTGCTGTGAGTATCATCTCTTGTACTGCCTCTGTTCTTAATTCCTTCTCTGCTGTTTTGGTATTCCCGTGTGCCTAACTAGCTTATATTACATTTTTGGCATACGTAATTGTGGCATTTCTGTTAAACTTGTGAAGCTTCCTTCCTCATTATTTTGTTTCTCCTTTTGATCAGTCAACAAAGAGACATTTAACACAGAGAATTGAGAATGTTGATGGGAAATTGGATGAGCAAATGGAGATGTCAAAACTACTAAGGAATGAGGTGCCAATTTGTTCTAACACCTTTTTGTCTTTATTTGTGTGGGATTTATCTACTCTGATCCATGTCCAATAATCCTTAAATTTGTATTTTCCTTGTTATACTGTAACTGCCGAGTACAGCTGTCATAATCGGGTCAAAACCCTATTTTCCAACAGGTTAATGATGTGCGTGGTGATCTATCTGAAATTGGTTGTGATTTGGAAGAACTGCAGAGAATGGTTTCTGGTCTTGTAAGTTATGCTTTTTGGTAGCTTGTATTCTCTTGTCGAAATTATTCCGCAGATGTTTTTTGTTGGAAGTGTCCAAGCTACATTGGTTTCTCTATCAATTTTGTTATATCTACTTTTAGGTACACTAATCTCGTCTTTGACTGTATCTGGATATGCAGGATGGCAAGTTGCTTTCCTTGGAAGGCAAACAGGTAAAGTGAAAAAAATGTCACTTCCTATTTTTTCTTTTTCAGTGTCTAACTTTGTTGCTTTACCTATTAAATACCAAGACAGACTCGTATATACGGTTTTATTCACTCAATCATCTGAGATTGTAGCCTTTGCCTATTTGCACCGTTGAAGGTCATTTGTTCTAAGCGTAGGTCTCATGGTTGATAACAGGAACTTGCAAATGCTGGTGTCATGTACCTGTGCAATATAGTCAATGGAAAAAGGGTGAAGATGCCTGATACACTTCAGGTGTGTGCACCTCCTTTTTTTCTTTTTCGTTGTGCAACTCTTGATGTATCACAACTTACTGATGCGATTAATCTCTACCATTTGAATAGTGTTTTATTCAGTTTAGGCTTTCACAGAGTAATATTATCCTTCTATTTCCCCTCCAAAGATGGTGCTACAGTTGGGGTGGGTTATAATACCTGTGAAACAAGTTGAATGGATAAAGAATACCCCCACAGTTGGGGTGGGTTAATACCTGTGAAACAAGTTGAATGAACCCCCCCACCTCCAAAAAAAAAAATTTTGTCTTTGCCAGGCAAATGACAGGATGCGTGGTTTGTTTTCTACAGATATCCCTTTCGTTACATGATTTTTAGTATGATCAGAACTACCAAACATGACTAACAGTTCTGATTATATACGCTTCTGATTTTCACACTAGGGTGATGGTACGAACAAAGAAAAATTGGTTTCTCCGGGTAACTTGGCCCTCCTATTTAACCAAGAAAGGGTGAATACTCTAGTCTGTTTGGCCAAAAGTACAGATCAGAATGGAGATACATATATAAGATCTTCAGTCTTTCCTCTTTGATCTAAGGTGTGAATGGAACTTGTAATATCTCAAGTGAAGGACCTTAAGAAACTAGGTGATTTTTGACCTCCCTGTGCAATTGAAAGAGATGGACGGTCGGCTGTCTGGGGCAGCAGCATGTCTTTCAGTTCCATCTTTTCTGGAATTTGCTTTAACACGAGAAAGAATACCAAACTTATTCAACTTTTCGAGTTAATGTTCTGTGTTTTAAGTGTAAAAAATACCACACAGATCTCTGGTTGTGGGCATCACACTTTCAGCAGTTATTATCTTTATGCACGGTACACCAGACAAGATAATGCTAGGTGAAAACGGGCTTAGGAGGCAGTTCACACAATCGCTTAGGAGGCAGTTCAGTTCAATCACCAAGGAAAAAGTGCTTCGTCTTGCTTAGGAGGCAGTTCAGTTCAATCACCGAGGATGTGTGTCTCATCATCAATTGACTGTCCTGAAGTGGACGAATTAAACAATACTACAATAATTATTTCACTAAATTCCATATAATTGTCTGTGATTACAGTTCTTATTCTCAACTTATTTTATGTGTATGTGTGTCACTGTGGAGCTCACTATTGTTGTGTCATCTTTTCTTGTTCTGCATGTATCCTTAACACACTGGAAGGACTGTTTTGTTTTTATTTTATTAGATGCTTGCTATCAATAATCCTTAACCTGCAATTTCTTCTGCAGGAACAACTCAAAATTGCTGGCAACTCAACGCCTAGTCTGATGGTACTTTTTTGCTAACATCATTTAGATGTCGTTATTCAAGTATTTATCTTAGTATCAGCTGTATGCATGCTGCTGACCTGTTATATGGGGAATAGTTCTTTATAATGTGCGTTATCAAGTTCCAAAATACTCATTGGATTTTGTCTCTATAGGAGAGATTTTTTCAAAAATTTAGGAACACCAGAATAATGTCAAAATCAAAGAATTGCTGAATTTTTTAAGTGAATTGTTTATAGTTTATTCAAACATATGGACTGCTTCAGGATGCTGCTGGCCATATTAATATTTCTAATTGACATGATTCATTTATGATATAACTAATTTTGAAGAACCATCTAATACATGCTTTCGTCGTTTGTGAAAAAAAGTTATCACACAGTCGCTTTAAAGAATCATAAAATGGCAAATTTTCACGTCTGTTACATTGTTTGGTAGAAGATATATGATTTTGCCTTTCCTGCGCATGGATTGGTAGAGTGATCAACTCACACACAATGCCTGCCTTAGTTAACCGGACTGCAGATTAGTTATTGGCTTTTATTGTCTGTTTGTTTGCCTCTAATGATTGATGTGGTGGTTTTATCTTTGCATTTGCACGCATTTCATTGATACCCTATAACTTTGTTACAGGGCCTTAAAGAACTTGCAGACTCTTTACCACAAGGAAATTCCAATCGGTATCTAACTGATGGCATTGCTGAAGATAGTCCTGATAAGTTAAAAGATCCACCAAGAAGCATACTAATAAGGTATTCAGCTTGTTCAAACTTTCCGTTCCACTCCTTTTTGTGTATGTGGGTTTTGCTGGGGTAAGGTCTATGTTGCTCGGACTCTAAAATGCGGCCAAACTGGTGTCAGATCCCCTCCAAAAATGTACTATTTTTTTGGAGGTTCCTACATGCACCTGGTAGCATTTCTAAAAGAGTCTGGGCAACATAGGGCAAAGGGATTTTCTCAAGTGTTCCTTTCTGTTGACAGCACAGCTGCATGTTCAAAATCTTTCCTTTTGCTTCAATTTTGTGGTTGAAGTGATTACATAGGCAGGCAAACATGTGTTTGCTCTACCCCTGGAACGACCGTGAATTTTCTCCTTTCTTTTCTTGTTGTAACAGGACGTCGTCAACCAAATGCTGATTCACCCAAATTATCAAAGGAAATATCGTTTGGCTATTCCTGTTTTTTCTGGTGTATTCTACACTGTTGGGTGATTTTCGGTTTGAGAAGGCGAGGAGGATGGAGGTTGAACGGCACTCGCTTCAATTGCTGTTCCACTTAATAGTACGAAGTGTAGTATAAAATGAATGAAAATATATTTTGTTCCTGCGCTGATATTTCATCTATGTACTCCATATACATGTTTTGTCTTAGGGTCTCAAAGCACACAACACAATTGTACATGATGGAATAAAATACGTGACACTGTTATTTTGACGAAAGAAGTCTGAAAATTTTAATTGGTATTTTCGCATCTTTAGATTATTTTGGACTGGAGAAAGATTTTTAGACATCTCGATTGGACATTCATTGTACAGTTTGCCTCTGCTATGGATGATAGCATCGAGTTAATTCTACACGTGTGCACTAATAACTATTTTGCATTCATTATACAAAATGCATAATAATAATATATCCCTTGGAATTTCACAAAGTGGAATCTAGGGAGAGTAAAATGTGCGCAAGTATTATCTCTAACTCATAGGAAAAGAGACTGTTTCTGAGAAGCTCTCATCTAAAGAATCATGCACCACAAGCCGAATATACTAAATATAAAATAAAAGGAAAAGAAAGTATGTAAATATGAAAAAATAACAAACATAAGACGGATAATGATAATATTGGATTTAAAAACGCGATTACTCCTGCCAATCTGTTATACCACATGATTAGACATCAATCTACCTTTATTAGCCTACGTGCTACCCTAATACACTCATCCATTTCTAGATGACTGTCGAGTTCCCTTGAGACTATTAACAAGTTAAGTAATTGAAGACATCAAATTCCTAAAGTACTGCTGGTCTTCTCTATCACACAAAGCTGAAGAAGAAGTTGTACCACTCTCCGAACACTCCAATTTTGGCAACTTATCATTTGTGTAAAACAAAAACTCATTTTCTTTGTTTGATTCTGCTCCATTCTTCATGTTATTCTCTTCACTCTCTTCAGAATCAGTGCTCGAATTCTTCTCAACGAGCTCTTGAAACATGGAGGACCGAAGCAAAAGGCTTAGAGCAGTAGGTGAAGATGATTTCTTGCAAGAACTTAAGGGCATTCTTCTTTCAATAGGTTCCTGGCTATATGGAATAGCATACAGTTTTTCAGCATCGACGGTGGTGGTGAAATGATTGGGGTTAAACGAATATGAAGAGTCGTTTATCTGGTTAATCATATCATTAGTGTTACTAATTTGTATAGGCTGATCTTCTGATGTTAAATTTTGGAATGGCATTTCAGAATTTGCCTCTGGTTTTAGCCATCTGAAGTATGTGTTCATGTCAAAGTTAGTCATCGCGTTAGTTCCCCTGTATTCAATCGCTGCAATATCATAAGCTCGAGCTGCCTCTTCTTGAGTATCTAACAAAACAAAATGTTTCGAGTTAGAGCCAATTTGAATGCTTTATCAGAAGGGGGGCAAAATCACTTACTATAAGTACCCAAGTATAGATATTTGTTACCAAACACTCGTCCGATCCTTGCTTCCCATCTGTTATTGTGATGATGCCTGAGATGAATTTTTCATTACAACCATGCATAATATTGTCTGATCGATTATAACGCGTTGATTTACCTTGCAACTCCTCTATACTTGGATACACCGCGAGCAAAACCACTGCTTTTTCTGTTGAAAAGAATTGGTTATTTACTCGACTCTGGTGATTTATACTGTTTTAATGAATGTGTACCTTCTTAAAGAGGCTAAATGTTCCTCCTTTGTCATATTTTGCATCATCTCTATTTCTTTCTCATAATCAGATATCTACAAATCAAGAAACAATATGTTTATATCAAATCCAAGCACGAAAAAACGAAATCAATGTATACATACTGGAAAATTGGTGAAAGTTGATGTGCCCCAGTACTTGACTGCAGCCAAATCATAAGCTCTTGCTGCTGATTCTTCGTCGTCGTAAGCTCCTGCTCATTTTCACTACATAAATAAGACTCGAAATTTTGTATGTTTTTCAGTTTACCAGTTATTGGTAAACTCACCAAGATACACTTGTTTCCCCTTCTTTTTCTGAGTTACATTCCAAGAAGCCTTATCCCACAAATGAGCTTCGTATCGCCCCGTCCATCGATGCCTAAATATCCAATATTTTCATCAAATTTTAGCTATTCAAAATCATTCCGACAACAACAATAATAATAGAATCCCACAAGTGGGGTCTGGGAGGAAAACTTTATCACTAACTCATAGAGATAGACGGTATGTTTCTAAAAAACTCTCATCTTAAAAATTAAGCCTCATAAGCAGAAAATACTAGATATGCAATAAAAGAAAAGTGAAAAACAACTAAAAATGAAAAATCATCCCCACAAGAAAAAAAATCAACTTCTCATGAAGATATTCAAGCAATAGTCGTATTCCTTCTGTTTCAATTTGTTTGTCTGGTTTTAACTTTGCATACATAGAATGTATCAAAATGTCACGGTGGAAAGTTAGAACGAAAAAGTAATCAAAAAAGGAAAGAGACTTTTTTTTTTCAAAACTAGATAATTAAGTACCTGCTAACACCTCTGAATCTTGAACTTCTCTTGACAGTAGGAGTTTGTACAAGATAATTATTTTGATCAGTTTTTGATGAATCCAATTTATCATTCACAATAACTGCAGGAATAACAGATTTTCGTCGTCTTTTAACGTATTTATTATTAACTGGAATATTATAATCTACCATACACAAATTTCTTCTATTTCCAGGGCTCATCCTTTCACATTTAACTCTAATTGCATTCATAATCTCCATTAAATTGTAAAATTTAGAGCCTTTTAATTTGTCTTAACTTTTTCTTTAATTTGATGCTTTGTTACGCTTACAGATTATCAATGTTCATATATATAGACACAAATAGTTTTGTGTTTTACTTAGATGTCGATGGTTTCTATAATTACAAATTAAAAAATTGTTATAGTTTCCAGGATCTGGAAAATATAAAATATATTACCAAATTCTCTTTCTCCACGTACAGAGTTTTATTTACATTATTTTATTACTTCTTGACACTTTAAAAATCAAAAATAAAAAAGTCTAATGCACTAAGCTACTACATGAAATCGTAATTACGTAAGAACAATTTTATCAGTTGCACCAAAACTCTAAAATTAACGATCAACTTCTTTTCATAAACAATGAAAGTCTGCCACTGATTCTATTTAGATTGATTAGATAGCAACACGCTTTTTAGCGACAGATTAACGAAGAAATTTGCAGTTGATTCCTTTTTTTTGGAAAAAAATTAACAAAAGAAAATCTGATACTCTCAAGGTTCTAGCTATCAAAGACTTAGAAGTAAAGTATATTTCCCTTTCGGTATTCGCATTAGAATCTGATTAATTCGAATTCGCACCGTGTAGGGTCGATCTGGGAAAGTGCTCCATACCTAGAATTTTGTCATATCCAGGGCTCGAACCCGATACCTCTGGAGAATAGCATCATCCACTGCACCATATCTTTTGATGTTCTTACTTTATTTATGCTAGACAATTTATTGGAATAATAGATAAAATGAGATAAAAAAAAAAAGAGTAGAATAAACCAAAAGAATGTGATTCTACTAAAGATGAATTCAAAGCAAACAAATAATAATTCATAAGAAGTCAAAAAAATAAATCATCTGTTTTTGTTTTCTCTAATAAATCCATTTTTAGATATTGTCTTATATTAGTAAATTGACAAATGATTAAATTGTTATTTACGTACTTTTCTTTTTTAAGTTGTTTCATAGGATTCTTCGTAATTTTAAAGATCCACTAATTGGCTATCTTGTCTTTGAGTTGTTCGAGTTGTGAAGTTAAAGTATGAAAGTTTATCTATAGTTATTTACAATGAAGTGAAACTTGTATAATTTTCAAATCGAAACTATGGCTATAATAATTTTTTAAAGTGTTTATATCGCTGACATGACGATAGTGAAATGTTAATTAAGATATCATTTTACTCCAAATTAAAATGATTGATTTGCTATATGTTATACGTTGCCAAATGTAATTAGCTCAAAATATTGTTCTCTCTTATATTCTGATACATCACTATACATTTTGTAGCAGTCGAATACATCATGTTACCTGATATATCAAGACATACATGATGTATCTGGATTCGACCAAATTTAAAGAATTTTTGTAATTTAAAAAATGATAGAGATAGAATATAATTAGTTCTTAACAATATGAGATTTGTGTAATCCCTGCTTAATTAAGATTTAAAATTGCAAAGTAGGGGTCCCTCTTTGGGCTCTTTTTTGGCGGAGGAAAGAGGTCTACTTGGGCCAAAGCTTTTAGGCTTAGACTTACTTATATTTTGGGCTAACATTCGGCCCAAGACCATAGTTTTTAAAGCAAAAATAACAGAAATATAGAAATTATGTTTACATAATTTCATATAATCCTGACTTTATTAAAAAAATACAAAAATCTCTTAAATAATACAAAACTGCAACACTTATTGATACAAATACGATCTCTATTTCTCCATGTATCATAGTTAAAATCCATTAATACTCCTACCTTTTCGACATGTATCATTGATTTCATTTTTTGTATCAAAAAGAAGAAATTTTTGATAATTTTGGAAAAGATTGGTATTACTTGGAATTAACTCCAAAAATATGAGATTGTATAAAATGCTATAGTTTAAAAACTGGAAATGACTATTGACTAAAATATTAGTACTATATCAAAGGGATCTACCTGAGATACTTGGTCAAGAATAACTACAACAATAATAACATACCTTCAGTAAAATCCCACAAGTGAGGTTACCACTACCTCATGGTGATAGAGAGTCTATTTTCGAAAGACTCTCAACTCAAATATCTCAACCTCAAAGGCAGAAAAATACTAGATATAGGCTAACGATTAGAATGAAAAACAATTGATAATTTTATAAATATACTAAAAGAAGAAAAATAAATAACAGACAATAACAATATAATATATAAAAACATGACTAATTCTATTTAGTCAAGAATGAAGGAACAATTACTATCCAATGACATATATCAAAATGTTTGTTTTGATTTTGATTTTTATTTAATACCCTTACTTATACCCATTGGTTATAGACTTTAGATTAATGCATGGGAAAAGTAAGTATTATTGGAAATAGTATACTATCTTTTCCACCTGACCCATAATAAAACTAAAAGTTTGAGCCCATTAATTAAACTGCTAAAAGGAGTTTGGGCTCCTAGCCACTTTGTAGTACTACTAAATTTTTAATAGGAAAAATTATGCGGATAAATAAAGAGATATTAGTTAATTAGTTAATATAGTTATAGTTAGAATTAATTATGACTCGCGATAAATATTTAGCTGCAATTACAATTTGAGTTCTTAATAATTCACGCGATTTATACAAATGATATGAGCGATTATATAAAAGTTGTGCGCGAATCAAATTATATAACGAAATATACAAATATTGTGAATTGCATAGTGAATTATACAACTGTTGTGTATGAATTGCATAGCAAAATATAAAATGTTATACAAAAATTGCGAATTATACAAATGTATTTAAATGTTACGTAAATTATACAAGTCCTACTATAACTATAATTATGTAATGTAATTACCGAAACTATTACTATGGAGCATAATTAAGATATTTTTGAGTAGTTAAATGCGAAAATTCCTCTTTCTAATATTCATTTGGAAATAGTATTATATAAACACACATTTTTGGGTGAATATAAACATACTTAGTTTGGCTAACATATGTACATCTGTGTATAATAATATATAATTTTGTAGAACTTCTATAGATTGCTAAAATTGAAGTTCATTTAACAATTCAAACTAAAACTTTAAAGGGAATGAGAGAAAAACTTTGTATAAGATGTAATTAAAATTATATATAAAATGTGTTGATGCAGCTGTTGTCTAAACAAGAATCTTTACCAAGTTTGTAAGAGATTCTTCATTATTCTAACCACAAATATTGTCCATATGGCAATTAGAATTGAAAAGTAAACAAGACAGCTTTAGTTGTGATAGGATGAATATGATTCTTCTGTATATTACATAAATTTCAATAAGTTAAATTTTAATATAAATACCAAGACTCTAGTAGAAAATTCCTCGAAAAAAAACTATAGAGAAAACGTGTGAAGGGTATAGTACTAAATTCTCCAAGAGAATTCCAATTTCAAGAATCTTTTTTTTAATTCAATAGACAATTTTAGCCTTGACTTGAGAATGGACATTAAAAACTCAAGAAAGGTACTTTTCCGGTCGCTCAAAATTATTCTTTCTATTTCATTTTACTTGTCATTAGTTACTTTGACTAATTTTTAAAGTCAATTCAGATTAAATTACTTTAATATTTTAAAATAAAATTTTAGATATTAAACAAACTATAAGAAAGTATTAATGATTGCAACTTTTTTTTATATCAATATGATAAAAAAATCTATCTTATCATATTAGTCAAAATCTACATAATTTGACTCTAAAAATTTAAATTATGACAACTAAAATAAGACAAACAACTTATCCCAAATATATTTTTATTCTTGTAAGGAATATGGAAATAATAGACATTATAAGTAAAAGTCTTCTACCCTTTGTGTTGTGATCATAAATTTGTAAGAATCCAAAAGAGAAGTTTCTTGGGACTTGTTCCAAGACCCCCAAAGATCCCTTGGTTGAAAACTTCCAAGTCATAGTAAGAGTATGCTTAATAGAAACATCACTATCAAAAATACCTACTCAAATGTACCTCTCTTTTATTAATCAGATCTCGAATTAAAATTTTGAAAATAAATAAATTTATGATAGAAAATATATTTTTCAATTTCTTTAATATATTTATACATTGTAAATCTAAATTAGCCATGTCAATTGATATCGAATATTCAACGACAACATATTAAGTGAGATTTTAGAACTGGGCTCTATGAAGGATAAAATGTACGCAGACCTTACTACTATCTCATAAAGATAAAGAGATTATTTTCAGAAGATCCTCATCTCAAATATATCATCCCCAAAGACAAAAAATACTAGATGTTGAATAACCAAAGAATTATTTTTAAAAATGCAAACACAATAGTGAACCTCTCCAAACCTTACTAAGTAAGAAAGAACATCAAATTAAACCTATGTAGGATTAGGGTTTTGAAGGGCACAAAGTGATTGGCTAAAATAATCCAATAAATTAGGAGTAAGTATAAATCATTTGGTGTCCACTTATTGTAAGGCATTGATAGGTCATTTGTAAGGACAAAGACAAACATGCTCTCTGTCATGCAAGTTCTTCATAAAATAAATTAATTAATCACACCAATAAAAAGTATCAAAGTGGTCACAATATGAATCCAATAAATAAAGTATATATAATCTATAGATAAACAAACATTTAAATTTGGTTTAAGTTAGTATTTTAATTTTGAAAATGTATATTAGGCATTTTAATTTAATTTAATTGGCAAGTAAATTTTTTTTTTGTTTTGTAAGTACACAATACTAACGTGATATATAAGTTTAAAAGTATCTTAATAATTAGATAATGATCTTATAAGTTAAAGATATTCAACCGATACTATAGACGAATTAAAATGTCTAAATATATAGTGCATCATATATCATTTCTCTTCCCCGAGTGTCAAAGCAAGTGAAGAATGAAAGAAGCAAGTGCTTTCGTTCGTGCTGCCCCTCCACCGTAAGGGGCTGAATAGTTTAGGTCGACATGTCGGGCAGGGTTCCAACAAAGAAGAAATCGAAGGTGAAGGAGCGAAGCAGCTCTTGCTAAGAACATAAATAGATTTATGATTATATATTATCCATAGGTAATTGTAATCTATCCCAATCACACCTCAAAAGTTAAAATTACGTGATTTCCTTTTTTTTTTGTTTATTTTAAAATGGATAGAATTTATATTAAAATAAAATATACTAAGATCTTTTACGTGGCGCTCTCTATAGCCACTGATGAAAGAAACCATTTCTTTTCTCCACATGTACGCATAAATTAATTTAAAAAAATATTCAATTTTGTAAAACTCTTTACTTCTGTGGCCCAAAATAAGTAAATTTTTGTCAATTTTTTTCATGATTTAAAATGAATGTACTTATAAAAATATGTTATTTATATTATTTTTTCAAAATTATATTTAGTCTTCTTTAATAGAATTTTCAATTATCTCTAGTTGTAAGAAAAAATTGAGCAAGTGTAAAAGAATAACATTTATAAATTATTTTGTAATTAGTATCATTAAGTAACTTTCTTAAAGTATATGGTCAGCAGAATCAAGTACTGATTTATTCGAAATATTCATTAACTTGATTTATAATAATGAGGTAAATTTTGTATTCGTTACGTTATGCGCTCAATTAATGCAAAAGATATTAGACCCCCCCCCTCTTTTTCTTTTTTAAAAATTTCACAAATAGAAAGTTTCGAAGGACAAATGGTTTGATTCGACATTTCTTAAGAATCAACTTAGTAAAATCCCAAGAATGGATGGTTTTGTGTATCAACGTAAATTCTATATTTGTCTGAGGTTTTTTCAAAAAAAAATATGTAAAAATATTCTATACCTAGTAAATAAAAATAAGTGTGACCTAAATTCCATTATCAAAAAATCCTTACCTCTAAAAGACTTACATTTTTGGAATGAAGTGAGTGACATTTAATAAAAGTACTTATTTAACCAAATTTAAACAAATACTGCTATATCAATAAACACTTTAATAGTGGGATCTTGGTTAGGTTTTGAAAATAAATAACTACACATGCTATTTTATAAATATTGTAACATTATTAATTGTTAAGTTTAAATTTAATATTTTCATGCATTTTAGGACTCTTTCATTGTGTTTGATAGCTGATAGTTACATTTTTCTAATTTTGAAAATTAGTCAACCTTGTTTAGCTGGCTATTCAAAGTGTCTGTTTCTTGACTTTTTAATTTTTTTATTATAATAATCTTTCTTTTGAAATTTTTGGATTTGAACTTGTCTTCCTTTTATTTTTTATTTTTACAATAAATGTGAAAAGAAGATTGGTGGAAGTAATTATTGGGATAAGGTTAATACGTGTCTGCTACTTTTGTTTGTTTTTTGTTTTTATGTCATTCGAGATGAAAAAAAACGTTTTATGGTTTGCACATTTAATTGGACTCTTAATTACTGATATGTATTTTAAAACTCGATTAATTCACGTAATGCAATAGTTTATTTTTAGATTAAAAAGTTTTTTAAAAAACTAAAAGCCAGAAGTTTAGTATTCTGAATATATGACTTTCAGGAGTTAATGTTTTAGATGATCAGTAAATTAATAATTCTTCTCAGAGAAAATTACTCAACTAAATTTGATTATATCAAACTCACTCAACCGATCTTTTTTTATAACTTCAAAGTTACTCTGAATATTTTATCTATAAAATCACCTAACCAATTTAATTTTCTTTTTACATTTTGTTGAATTACAATTTTTGTTATAAATTAACTTTGTTTAAAGAATAATAAGATGCTTATTTTAATTATTGTATTATATTTTATTCAAACATAATTTTGTTTTGAACTAATAAGATTTTAATGAATCAATCCAAAAACCCTTAAAAATTTCCCCCCTCAATATGTATACATCAAATATACTAATTAACCCTCCTCCATCACCACCAAAGGATGTGGTGCAATGGATTGAACTGTTTTTCCTTTGACTAGAGGTTTCGAATTTGAGCCCTGTGAATTAAAAAAAATCCTTGATAAGGAGTGTTTTCCCCCAAATGAGGCCGACACGAATCTAGATATAATCGGGTTCTAATGTGGGTAGAGAGTGTTTTCCTCCAAATGGGCGCTATGTGACATAAATCCAGATATAGTCAGGCTCCAATGTGGACGCCAAATACTGAATGTGAAACAAAAAAAACCCTCCTCCCTCGAGATGATGAATAAGTGGAACCAAATGAAATGTTTTGTTTTTGTTTTTTCACCCAATATTTGATATTTATATAAAAGCTTGATTAAATATTTTTTTCTTTAACTACCTAAGAACTATACTCTTCTTTCCTTTTGGAAGTTGGAACACTCATTTTGCTATAGCATACATAAGTGATAGCCCAAAATTTTAATATGAGTAAATGCCTAGTTAAAACTTTCAAGAACCAAAAAAAGAAAATTGTAGAAAGTGCAAGTCGAACAATTTGTGAATAATTATAAGGAGAAAAATCATGTTGTAGGAACATGAGCCATGGTGGCCTTATTTGGTCCCTTTTTTCCTGCAAATATTGTCTCTTGGCCTAGTAAAAGTTGGGACAAATGAAATAATTCCTCTATTATTATTGGTTGACTCCCTTGGTTTTATAACTCTTTCAAAATATATTACCCTCTTCATATTGTACCATCAAACATGTGTCTTTGGTCAATTTGAAGTTTTGAAATTAAGTTGTACAAAAGAAGACATCATTTGAGTACTAAATAATAAAAAGTAGTATTTCTTGTAGCAATTGACCAAAGAACAATAGACGAGACAATCAGACAATACTTTGGACCCCAGTCTTACTCCTTTTGTCCACTTCACATATGTTGAATGAAGATGAGATTATCAAAAATATAATTAATATAAAATGTCATTATGAGAACTTGGCCCAAATTATTACTTTCATGTTCAAACTATTAATATTTCTCTACTTGACTAATTAAACTAAAACATACCCCCCATCTACTAATAAGTATTAAAAATATCTCTTAATTTGACAAGAATTTAGGGGTGTACTTCATTCATGTTGAAAGATTAGGAGTGTATTTAAATTCAGTTAGTTAAATAGAGGAGTATTTTTAACACTGTCAATAGTTCGTAGATAAAACTAATAATTCATATTAAGTTTTGAGATATTTTTAATAGTTTTCTCTTAATAAAATTTATGTTTAAGATAATGTTTACGGTGTTGATAATTGAATAACTATATATCTATTGTATAATGTATATTATTCCACAGCCGGATGGAGCCAAAGATTTACTATTTTTTGGCTTTGGAGTATGATAGAATAAAGCAAAATGACTCTTTAAATTGTCTGCGCTTCTTTC
>JAOTQR010000100.1:18831528-18853101 GCA_025774065.1 Solanum ossicruentum
TACATGTCCTCCAACTTCTTCCAGAGGGCATATGCATCTGTCTCTTGTGCAACATGGTGGAAGACACTATGATCAATTCATTGATGGATTTGACCTATAGTTTTTCGATTTGATTTCTTCCATTCTAACTCCTTAGCGGAATCAGGATTTTTACCTTTCAATTCGATAGGTTTTCGATTTGATTTCTTCCATTCTAACTCCTTAATGGAATCAGAATTTTTACCTTTTAATTCGATAGGATCGAATAAATCTTTACAGTTTAGGAGATCTTCCATCTGAGGTATCCATAACGTATAGTTGGTGGTTGGTGGCAGTGAGCATAATCATGGCTCCGGAAGATGATGTTGACTCTTCTATGGTCACTATCAGCTTGTAATAGCTTAATTCACCAAAATGAGGTTGAATCTTGAAAAAAACCGGAGCTCACTGTTACGTCCGGAACAATCAAAAAGGTGGAATTGACACTTCGGGACCAAAATTCCACTATTGGGGTAGAATAATAATTTTAAAAAACTTTAGGGATCAAACTATAATTTCAAAAAGATCAGGGGTCAAATTATAATTTCAGAAAGCTCAGGGGCCAATCTGATTTTTCTTGAAAGTTGATGGACCAAAATTGAACTCTTAGAAACTTAAGGGGTCACTTTGTCATTTATGAAACTATTGCAGATTCCTTCTATGAACAGTATTTTCGGTCGTCTTCTCCGGCGGATCTCCGGTGAATAGAGTCATCTTCTATGGTGGAACTCCGACGGCATTGACCAAACTTTGACTATAATTTTCGGACTCATTTGAGCTCCGATTAGGTCATCGTTTGGTGCGTTGGATTCAGTTCAACGAGACGAATCCAATGGTGCAATCAGAATTGGATTTCGAATAAATTCCAAAAATTCAAAATTCGACCGTCACCGGAAAACTTGACCAACGCTTTTAACTTGGCTCTGATACCACTTGTTGACACCAAAGGAACAATTGAGCATTGGTAAACACGAATTTGAGAGAAAAAATTTCTTCTATTACTTACAAGAATAGATTACAAAACAACTCTCAACCTTACACACATTACACTCTTCTTGGTGTTCTTGGTGATATTTAATGAAGGAGCTTAGTAGCTCCTTTTATAGGGGAAATTCTACCCCCTTGATATCATTGATGACATCAATGACAAGAAAAATGCAATTCAAACTTTTTTGTTTTGCAGCATTTCTTGAACTGAATTTGCATCCATAATTGAATAAGCAGTCAACCATATTTGACAGCAACCATTAGCAGTCATGCAGCCATTGTTGACCTTCTTATAGGCTGGACTTCTTCATCTTGGCCACAAATGATGGAAATCCCAGACAAAAAAAAAAAAAGAAAAACTACATAAATTTGATATTGGCCACTTCCTTAGAACAATATCCTTCTAAGAAACCTCGTTGTTTGAATTATTTCCCAACTGAACATATCTTATTAACCACACATAAATCATATGATAGAAATCGAGTCACAAATTATTGTAATCCTTTAATAAAAGTCATAAAATGGCTATGCAAACTACCCTTGAATAATTTGCTTCCACAATCATCTCCAGATTATTACTCTCATCATTTTTGTTTACCCTGCTTGACTTTGAAAGTCCCAATGGAGTTGTTAGATAATTGAGTTCTTACCTGGAAATATAAAAGATTATCTTTCAATGTAGGTATTCACACATGGACAATTATATGCAGAAGTATCACGAGTAACAACATGACAAGGATAAACCATCCTTTTCGTGTACGAGGATGCAGAAGACATGAGATTCATTAAAAATATTGTTTATAGAGGAATAATCCAGATCGTATGTGCAAGAGTTGCAGAAAGAGACGAGGTATTTCTTACACATTTTTAATTTATGTAAGCTATTAGCAGATACTATTACAAGTTATAAATTTTGAATTACCAGTTCATAGTATCGTATGTTAAGATTACTCGAGATACAAATGGGGGTTCATTATAGAGATTCCATGTAAATGGCTATGAGCATAACTACAACTTAGGTTCTATAAGGCATAAGCGATCCAGCAACTGATGACACTGTTGTAATACATACATTGCAGGTAAGTACTTTATAAAATAAAAATATCAAAAATATATACTTTGCAGTGAACTACTGGTTGATCATGAATAAACTTAACAAGGATGATAGGAAAAACTCAAAAACATATCGACATGAATTTGTTGCCAAATAAGGACACTTGCAAGTGTTATGTTAGAAAGCTCTTTACAGGCATTTCAGAGGAAAGGGTCGGTACTAACTTAGGAAAAGAAAACCAACTAGAACTTAAAAATGAAGGAAAAGGAAATAAGGGTTGGCATATAAGCAAGATAAAACCTTGGTAAACTGGAAATAGGTCACATTGGACACTTTGGCTGTAACTTCACCATATAGTAGTTATGATTAACCATTTCACATATGTTCTTGTTGCTTGTGACTGAATATAGAAAAGCCTTTGGTTCTGATGTTAAAATTTGACAGTTTCCATAACTTCAAGTTGAGAAAAATCAAATTGATGATCGACTTAGTTCTCTTCATGGAACCTTAATAACTACATTTAAATTGCTTAGAAAATTTCATGTTGGTATGAGTGATACTGCATCTGGAATTGAGTCAGAAATAGCTAGTAGCAGATACAACTGTTGTAGAACTGTTATATCACCCACACGAACTATATGTGTCATTCTAAAAGATGTACCAGGCCCACAATTTATTAAACAGTTCTTGTATTGTTATATACCTATTTTGTTTCTAGAAAAGGAACAGTGTTTTATTTTCACAGGACAATTATAATGTGATGTGCTATCAAAATACAACATTTTTTATACTTAAAACTTAGAATTTTGTGTGTTCTCAAAGCGATGTTAGTAGATTTGATGTATTTTTATGTTTATTGGTTTTGCAGAATTATAAGATTTGGCATGATTTTGGGCAAAGTGTATGGAAGTTGAAGTTTGTGCTGTTCTACGACACCTTTTACGGGCCGTGGAAGTTTCCACTGGCCGTAGAGTTGGTTTTGTAGCAAAATCCAGTGAAGAGGAGATTTTCTGAAGTTGAATCTATGAACATGCAGACGAGTCGTAGATATGGTTTCGTACCCTAAGGATCAGAAAGTGGAAAGTTGCTGAAAAGTCATCAGACGAAACCCTTCACAGGCCGAAAGTCATTATATGGCCCGTAGATAGGTCTCGTAGAAGTCAACCCCAGAATTGAAGATGAAATCCACGAAGCCCTAACTATGGGTTGTAGAACCTTATACGACCTATAGAGATGGTCGTAGATCCTGCCGAACCCAATTCTCCTATTTTGAACTGATTTTGTATTTTAACTACTATAAATAGGTTTTTTAGGTTATTTTTCAGTGTGCAACCAGAGAGAATCAATAGAGAATATGAGAAACATTGTGAGACACTTGAAAAATAATATTTTGTGATCTTAATTCATACTTGTGATCTTCATTGAGGAGCTTGAATTTCTTGTTCTTAATTTCATTTTATCTTGTAAGTGCTTAATTATGTTATTCAATATCATGATTCTTGCATCTACAATCATAATGAGTAGCTAAATCCACAACCAGGGTTGTAGGAACCATGAAGAACTAACAAGGTAAAATCGGATAATTCGTAATTTCTAGAAAGTGTGTATGCATGTATTAATTATAATTGTTCTTTGTTTTGATTCCTTTTTAGTGATGGCCAAAGTTAGAACTCGCCTAGTATTACTGACTGGATCAAGGTAGTAATGAATAAGAAAAGAGATTGATTAATAGGATTCAATTGATGTTTCTTGTCTAATCAACCAAACTAGATCAAAGAGAGGTTGTACTGGAACAATAGGTAAGGTTTAGTAATGTCACACTGCGAGGATGGATCAAATCACGTAGTGAAATTTACCTCGCGCCTGGATCAAAGGGTTTGGTAAACGTAACTTACCGTTCTGCATGTTACACACAAGAAAAGAATGCGATTATCTGGTAATATCAAGTTAGAGAATCATGGGGAACACTATACCCTAGTTACTCTTCTTATTGGTTTCACATGTCTTAGTTTAGGATTTCTTTCTACAAGTTTTACAAACCCTCCCCCCCCCTCTTGGGGAGATAAGTAGGTTAATCAACTCGAATTACTTGAAATTACTCTAAGACTACCATATTCTTTGTGGGTTCGATCCTAACCTTAGTTGGGTTATATATCTTGACAACAATCGCTTTAACCTTCAAAAAGGAAGTGTAGCTTGAGCGACATGAAGATTTTGGTGCCATTGCCGGGAAATAGGGCTAAACGAGTTTAATTTGAATAATTTGAGAATAATCCTTATTTTCTCATTTTACATTTTTGTTGTTTTTGTTTTTATTTTAGCTTACAGGTGTAGTGTATGCACAACACTCGAAGTCGAGGCATTCCCTTGACTACGTTTAACCCAGAGATCTAGAGAATGCTAAGAAGAATGACCTAAGGCAACGCAAATAATGCAGCAAATATAGCACTTAATCAGAATGAGAATGATAATAACCTACCTCCCCTAGAGGATATTGATCCACAGCCACATGATCTTAATGTCGAAGCTCATAATGGAATCAATATCGGCTTAATCCTGTGGTGCTGGATGTCACTAGAGCTATTGTGTTACCGCCACTACCGAATAACACAAAGCTCATTGTTTCGAGTGGGTTACTTCAAATGTTCAGAATCACGATGTTTGTGGGCCTATCATCAGAGAGTCTACATAGACATCTACACAACATTGCCTTTGTCTATAAGAGTGTGATGGGAAACCATAATCTGTCTATGGATGTTGTTGGGCTCCATATCTTCCCATTGTCTCTAATAAGCAATGCAATGATATGGTTATTCAAGCTCCTATAGAGTTCAATCACTAGCTGGGCTGAATTACAGAAGACCTTTTTTGGAGAAGTTCTTCCCAAGATCGAAGAAGCTGAAGTTGAAAGACTAAATCAACAACTTTGAGCAACTTCCTAGTGATTCGATTAGTACCACGTGGGAGAGGTTCTTCACAAAGTTTTTGAGGAGTGTCCCCGACCACAAGATCATGAATAATTCCTTGGTAGAGATCTTCTACCAAGCCCTGGACGAGAATAGCCAAATATGTGTTGATACTATCATGGATTGCTCATTTCTAGATTAGTCATTTTCAAGGTTGTTGAGAAGCAGGAAAAGGTGGTCAAGACAAACTGTGCATGGGGAAAGAAAGATAGGTCGACAACAAAGAGCTCTTGTATAGTCAGTACTAATTTGACTCAAGAAAAAATAAATGAGGAGATGATGAAAGACCTTAATCAGATTAGTAGTACAAGCAATCCCTCTCTTTCAAAACAAATGAGCTAGCTTAGTGTAAGGACCCGAATTTGGAATTTGATTTCGAAAAGTTATGGGCCAAGATGACACCTTATAGAAGCCTCCACGGGTTGTGTAACCCCCTATGTGGGAGCCCTAAATCAGTTTAAACTCCTTCATTACTATTTGTTCTTTTCTAAACACTTAGCTTCTCATTCACTCGCTCAAACGCTTACCGAATATTCTTTTCGAACTCTGACTAGTGTATTCCCATGGAACCTCCAAGTCAATCTAAGTTCACCTTCAATCCTTCAATTCAAGCTTATTTATGTTGTTTTAGGTCATTTTTGGTCTCCTATGGCAAGCCAAGTTCGAAAAAATTCCATCGGCTAAGTTTTTCACATGTATCGATAGAAGGGTCAAATTTAAAGGGTCATACTGGTGTCCCATGAACTATCAAATTAAAGCTCTTTGAATTACCTTTCTAAAGCAGTTGGGTTTACCTCATTTAGAGTTCGGATGAAGAAGTTATTCCCATTTTCATAAAGCTCTCCTGTGTTATGTTGTCACCATTTCTCTAAGGAAAGCCACACGGGCACCCACACGGGCCGTGTGGCATCCCACGAGCTGTGGGGACAGACTTGGGCCTGAAACGGCCATTTTTTGTCTAAGTAATATGCCATGACCATCCACACGAACCGTTTGGTGTGGCACGGGCCGTGAGGCCCTCCGTGAGACTTTCGGAGTGAAAAGTTTTTTAAGTGTTCAGCCAATTTCCAATTTCCAATTTCCAGATTTTTGTCTTAAGTGTTGGTTGATGGGCACTCCACATGGACTGTGGATTGCCGCACAACCCATGTAACCTCAAGTGGGGTGACTCCGGCCAAAAATTCTATCTGATTCATTAATGGCATTTTGTAAATTCTATTATTTCTATTGGTTTTTTGGGGATTCTTATGCTATTCAATGGTCATCTAAAGACCTAAAACCTATTTCAAACGTTCAAAAACTCACTCCTCATATTTTAAACTCTCTCAAAACAACTCTTATAAGAACTCTTGGGGATTTCAACATTTGGAGCTAGGGAACTCAATTCTCCCTCAATGTTTTTGGGGATTTCATCATCTTGAAGATATGTGGGTTTTGATCCTTGGTTACTTCCAATCAAGGAGACCCAAGCTATTTCAAGAAATCTACATGAATCTTTGCTTACTTTAATTTGGGGTTTTAAAATATTTTGATTTCTTAAATTCCAACAATGAATGAGTTATATTTATTTATGGATTTAAAGATAAATTAAGCTTTGGAATATTGAAATACATTGTTATTGTGAATATTTGAACATGCATGGTCCTTAAATGTTCGAATCTAAGCATGGGTGATTATATTATGATTTCAAATATGGATTTAAGTACGTTTCACTTGAATTTCTTATTATATTGATGATTTTAGATTGAATCTCAATTACCCATGTCATTCTTACATCATTCATAGTATATGCATTCATGTTCATGAGAATTTATGGAAATCATGTTATGGGTTAAGCCCAATTATGTTCTATGATATGATTTTGATAAGATATTGATTATGAAAATATTATGATCACATACATGTCTATTGAGTATGGCTCTTTAAGCATTTTGGGTGCTTGCACCATTTTATATATGAATGGGTTATTCTTATAGTTGAGTATAATGACTATGAAAGTATGGTTTTGATATTTGATCCTAAGTATGAACTATTATGAATGATGTTTGGCTTTTTAGCCCAATTGTGCAGTGAAATGTTTTGCCAAGACTTGTATCTCGTTGAAAGCATGTATAACTACGTATATTTTAAGTATTCTTGTGGGATGACGACTTAACACCGATGGAATGAGTGTTCCACTCTCTTTCCTCGAACTATGTGCCTAACATAGGTTTCCTTTCTGAAATGGGAGGCCCGTAAGGAAAGATGCCTCCTAAATAAGGTTGCCCATAAGCAGAAGAAATAATATGATATGATATGTTTTATATGAAAATCTATCCGAAGTAGGGGACTCGTAAGGAAGGTTGCTTCATACAAAATGGGAGACCCGTAAGGTGAAGCATGGTTTACCATTGGCCAGTAGATCACCTCTTTATCGATGAGAGGTAATCATTGGGATTCTAATTAGTAGCTCGCTTGGTCTTACTTATGTCGGTTGAGGTCACATCCCTACTATATATATGAGCATCATTTGCACTTTATGCATCACGAACTTAATAGCATCTTGTTATATCACCTTCTTTGCTATATATCTTTTTCTATATTATATGCCCTTTCCATCTAATATTATATGCAGGTTTTGGTAAGTTATATGTGTTGCAACCCACATACTTAATACATCCAAATGTACTAATACATACTTTTGCCTACCTGATCTCACCATATAGGGACCAGAGATTTCTTTCATCACCATTTGATGGCTAGATCAGATTTTGAGACATTTGTTGCGGTGAGTCCTATCTTCCAAGGACAAGCCAGCATTCCTCTACCTTAAGTTGCTATTGTTTATGTTATCTATACTTGAGGATGATCCCGAGACATGTCTTGGCCCCCGTCCTATCTTATGAGTAGAGGCATTGTTGGATATCTTGTAGACTCTCATCGGATCTATGTGTTATATGTTGTATTTGAATCTTATGATCATGGTTATCTTTTGGTTATGGCTATCATGGATTGATTTTGGGAATTATGATATGTATATGTATGTTTGATGTGGAAATGTTGAAGATCCTAAGTCCCAAATTGCCCCCATAGTGTGAGTCATACTTACCCACCCCTTAGTCATTATGTGTTATATGCGATATGAATTCATGCTAATTCTTTTCCCTAAGATGTCCCTATAGTGTGAGTTCTACTTTCCCGTCCCTTAGAACTATGTGTTTAACTTCAAATGTGCTTCCAAACCGATGATGTGAATTTTGATATTTTGAGGCTTGTTTGGGGACTCTTCGGTTCCCATTCGTCATGTCACTCCTAGACCCTAGGTTCAGGTTGTGACACTTAGAAGTTGATGTATGTGAAAATAAATAAAGAACAATTTAAATAATTGTGTGGACTTACTATGGATTTTCCATCAATCTCGGATGGAGCCAAAGATTCACTATTTTTTGGCTTTGGGGTGTGATGAAATAAAGCAAAATGGTTCTTTAAACTGTCTGCGCTTCTTTCAATTGTGAAGTAGCAGTTAGTCAATGCAACTTTTGACACTCATCATGGGTCATACGGAAACAGTCGCGCTACGTTTTTAAACATAGGGGTCAGGCTACGTACATTCGACCCCCCTTACCCTGCAATGGGCGGGAGCCTTTAAGGCATTGGGGTAACGTTGTTGTTGTTGTTTGTGGACTTACTATGGAATCTATCTACTAAGACAACATATGTTGGTTTATCTTTATAACTTGAATTAGTGTTTGGACACGTGCCTTGCACTTGTATCCCATATAAATTTTATTAAAATTTTATGAAAACATGTGCGGTTTGAACTTTGGTTAGTATTTAACTAACTTCTAGTGAAATCGCAAATGGCTAATTTTAATTTGACTCCAAATAAAAAATTTATAACAATAAGAAATTTAAGAAAAATTAAATTAAATAAGTCTAATAAAAAGAAAAGAAAATAAAAAAAATAGAGACGAAATAATTTTGACATATATATCGTTCGTAATATTTGAATCATAACAATATATTTGTAAAAAAGAAATATATAGAATCAATACATAATTTTTTGTGTTCTTGTCAATATCTTCTCTCCAACCAATCAAAATTCAAGAATCTTCTACGTCACGAACTAATGCATAAATTAAATAATACAATAGTATTGAGTGTTCACTATTTTAACTACAAAATGCAAAGAATGTCCTGGGTAAGAGTCCCATGAAACAAAAAAGATGAATTATATAGATAAAATTAGGGGAATATAAAAGGATATCTTAAAGCTTTAAATTAAATAATTGGGCGTTATGAAGAACATGAAAAATATAAGAGTTATGAATATGAAGAGTAATAATTAAATATAAGTTATGAACATGTAGGTAACTGATAAAAAAATTGCACATCTTTAGACAATATGGAGCATAAAATAGGAAATTTAAAAGGCAGATCATTAATAAAATAAGTTGCACATTTTATGTAACTATGTTATTAACATTTAGTGGTGATTATAAGCATTTATCATGTAACATTTTTGTATATGGCATTAATAAATAATTTAAATTTTAGAATTTATAAAGGATTTTAAAAAAATAAAATTTAGTGGTATTGTTGTAGTAACTTAATTTTGTAAGGATATTTTCATATTTCAACTTTTAACTTTTTTCTTTCCCACTTTTAGTTATATATGATATGATTCCAGATGATTCTAATATAATATTATTCTTTTGGCTTGCTAGAGAGACTCATTAAATTAAAGTCCGAACTTTTGATGGGTAAAAACTATTATTAGCATATTTTAATAATGATGATAAAATAAATCATGTGCAGAAATATAAAGGCATGACATACATCAGAAGAAAAATGAAATGACAATTCTCTTGTGTCTCCACTTAGAAAGACACTATAATAAATTCATAGTTGAATAACTTAAATTGACTTGTTGTTAAACAAGCTTATGATGCAAGTTAGAATAAAGTCAAAGTTATAAAATATATCTCTTTTCTCGGAATTGCTAATTCAAATTTATTTAGAATGTGCACACATGTTGGAAAACTTATGCTTTTGAATCTTCAATAACATAATCAACAGCACAACAGAATCAATAACCTGTCAGCTAATTGGGATAGTCCATCCTGCGTGAAGCGCAGATAATTTATCTAGTTTATCATGATCAAAACAATTAAGGATAAGGAAGGACTACCAAGGCTCAAAGTAAGACTGAAAATGGAGAAAAATTTACCTGTAATTCAATAAAATATTTGATGACCCCTCTTTTTTTCAAGAATTATTACACTTATTTTGCACCTCCTTAGTTTCTTCTCTATCTCTATCTCTATCTATTTCAATTGCTCTCGTCCTATTTTCTGCTCTAACTGGAGGGTCATTGATTTTTTCCCCTTTTCTTTGGTTAATTTTCCCTAATTCCTGATGGCTTAATTTTTCCTCCCCTTTCGTTCTTTTGTTTGAGCACTGACAGCATTATTGCCCTTATCGTTTGGGCTTTCAGCCCACCATCTCTCTCTTTTTCTTTAATCTATTCTCTCTTTTTGAAAAAGACAAATTCGCCTTTTAGTGACCATGATTATTACACTAAACTACATACTACTTGCCAACAATTTCCCTTTACTTTTTTGGTGATGAAAACAATGCATATATATCTCTAGCCCACGTCATACATCTTTTAGTTCATTTTGTTTATAATCAGAACTACATACATGTTCTTCTATTTCTCAACAAAAGCTAAGGTACGAAAATAATGTTGAAGGCACATAAAATATCAAATTAACCAAAAAAGAGTTTATACATCTTCTGTCTGAATGTGCTTGACCCAATATGCATTTTCATCTTTATATAAAGCGACACCGCTAGGTTGTTACCAAATTATGATAGAAAAACATATAAATTTGAAGATGCAAGTGTTAGTTTGCACCTTTGATATTTGGCAAAAGTATTAAAAATACCCTCTCAACTTATCCAAAATTATTGGTTTCGTTCCTAAACTATTGACAGGCCTAAGAACACTCTTCAACTTGACGAAATAGGCTCAATTACACCACTCCCATTTGATGTGTTGTGCACGTGTCACACTTTAACTTTTTTGACTGATATGGCATACACATGTATATTTATTCAACAAAAAATAAAGTAAAGATAATTATTATTTCTGAAAATATTTTTTTTCCTGGAATTTTTTTTTTTTGAAAAATGAGTTGATTTCTACCTCATTTTCTCATATTTGTTTGGTAAGTAGAAAATATTTTTTTATTTTTTAGTTAACGAACGAAAATACCAACTTAGAAAAAAAAATAAAAATAAATTTAAAATTTAAATGTTTTGTAAAAATAAAAAGGGCTTAGGGGATGGGGTCATGGGGTAGAGTAAAACTAAAAATTTTAAAATTTAAATTTTTTGTAAAAATAAAATTTTAATTTTTTTTTTGTATAAGGTAGTGGCATTTGGGTTAAAATTTTCAAAATATGATTTTTTTCAAAAAATAAACTTTTAATCTCATTTTATTTTTAAAATAATAATAATATTTTTAGTAAAAAATTAAAGGGCAAAGTTTTCTTTAATTTTTTTTTTTAAAAAAACGAATGTGACCTATTTTTCATCCTTCCACGCGCTGATGTGGCACGTGCACAAGACACCAAATGGGAGGGGTGTAATTGAGTCTATTTTGTCAAGTTAGAGGGTGTTCTTAGACATGTCAATAGTTTAGATATGAAACCAATAATTTTGAACAAGTTACGAAGCACTTTTAATATTTTTGCCTAAAAAAAATTATTGTTTTGCAGAAGATAATGTTTTGGTGATAAAGGAAACATCATATTATTTGTTGAGATGAGTGATTTGGAATAAGAGTTAAAATATTTAAAAGGAAAATAAAATTCAGCTAATAACCTAAGTTGCGAAGACTTTTCGCTTTCAATGTCGTGTCTATATCAAATTCTCCGAAATACACTTCTTTTGATAAATTTGACATACAACCGCTGATTCTTTTGAAGAGTTTGAGCAACTAGCTACTAATAGGTGGAAGTTATTTTCTTCCTTTCGGTGAAAACATTTTGTTCAAAAAATAAAAAAGAAAAAGAAAAAAAAAAGAAAAAGAAGACTATTTTCAATAAGTCACGATATTATTAAATAAGATATATTGTCATTCGCATCATAGACAAAATGTGCCACATTTTCAAAATATTCGTACCTCAAAAATATTTTTTAAGTGATATATTAACCAATTGCAGGCCTCTAATCTTATTTTTTTACAAAAAAGAATTATAAGATCATACTACTATGTCTAACAAACATAAATTTATAAACTTTTGATATGAACATTTAATTCTTAAATATTATTAATCAAAAAGTCAAATTAATTTGAATTCGTATGTACAAGACCTATTAAGAAAGAAAACATTTCAATCCCTATTAAGATATATTATTATTCAGTTGATAAAGTAGAAATCTACTGGCTTTTGGGTACTTCAAACACATATGTTACTACTTAATATTAGCCCCACTTGAAACTTGTCAATTACATAATCCCCAAATTGGAATCTAAAATATCCCTATCAATATTTTTCTCCATGTGATAATAATTAATGTTACAACCATACATTTTCTTTTATCTATTTAATCTATTTTTCAGGCCGCTTTTCTTGGATCAAATCACTAAGATAGGTCAATTTTATAATATAAAATAGAAAAAAGTATGCAATACAACAAATATAGTTTAAACTAAATTGTCAAAGGACGTGATGCAATGGATGAGTCTGCTCTTCCCTTATCCAGAGATCTCAGGTTCGAGCCTTGAGAATGAATAAAATTTTGGTAGGGACTGTTCCTTCCAAATGGAGTCCTACGTAGTATGAATTTAGATATAGTCAGACTACAATATGTGCACCAAACATCGGATGGAAAGAAAAAAAAACATACTTTAAAGTGCATGGTATGCAGAACATATGAGAATCCCCTATTTGTAGGCATTTTGTGAAAAATAGGGAAACTAATTATTTTTTCGAATTCTTTTCCTTTTTTTAATTGCAAGCATACCAAAATTGGAGGAGGCATGGTGATCATTGCAATTTTTGAATAAAATAGGAAAAATTTCTTATTGAATAGATCACTTTCCTCTTGTTGATACATGCCTAACTTCCTCACCTATACATCCCTCACTTGTGTATTCGGATGTCCCATCCCTCTTTGATACATTTCTCCTTTTATATGTATCTGGATCTTTGCCGATGTATTGCAAAGTCTAGTGATGTATCCCGAAATTCATAAACTTTTAAAAAAATTATAATTTGAAAAAAAGCTAGAAACTAGTGTAATTAACTCTTAATACTACATATAAGTATGTAAATTATATAATAAAATAACCCTAGACTTATTTAGTTGTTTTTTTGGTCCGATCGTACCAAAAAAAGTAAGATCATCGGCAAAGAAGAGGTGAGAGATTTTAGGTCCAGAATTATGATCTTGACAAGGAATTGATTGTTGGTGGCCACTCGATGATTAATTTTCCTACAAAAACGTCCATACACGTGATGAAGATGTAGGGGGACATGGGGTTCAATATACAACTATCAAGTATATATTAAAGTAACCACTTAATATCAAACATGTATCTAAAAATTGTATGCCCACCAATGAAAGCTAAGGAATAATAACAAAGTATAGCATTGATAAATATGTCACTAAACATGTTTGAGAAATACTAAAATGCAATGGAAGATTTTTTTATAAAAAGGTGAGAATATGGATACAAACTTAATTATTTATGATAGCAACTAAGAAATCTTCCACAAGCATATGTTGCTTTTTTTTTCTTTAAAAATTCGCACACAACGATAGAGTATATGATTAAAACTTTTTTTAAAAAAAGAAGAATAAATTCCAGAGTTGTATTTGGCTGCCAATCCAAAGCCAAACTATTGGTGACAAAAAACACTTGTATAGCATACATGTGTTTGTTGTATAAAAAGGGGGTGGGGAAGGAATCTTGGAACTAGGCACATATGCTAGCCTTCATATCTTTGTCATATTGGGAATATGGGATCAATCAATTCCATATGATGATGCTGAGATAAATGGTCCAATAGGATGTGCCGGCCAATAGATTTGAATCAGCTTACACGCATCTTAACTAATTTATTAGATATTTTTAGTTTCCTATAGACTTGATTTAAATCCTAAATTACTGGGGGGGATAGTGTATAGTTAAGTATGCTCTCTGTTCACTTTTAGTTGTAAAATTTTGACTTGACACATTTATTAAAAAAATAATTATTTGTATAGTAAGTTTATCATTTTATCCCTATTAATTGATAAGGTTCACTCATTATATTTTTCAAAATCATTAACTTAATGACAATAAATTAAGGATATAATGGGGGAAAATTTTTTGTCCTACCTTGAATTGTCAAAAATGACAAGTAAAAGTGAAAATTAAAGTAGAAAATTTTTGACAACTAAAATGAATGAATGGAGTAAGTGAAAATGTGTTATCTTTAACGACTTTAAACATTAACATGAGATGAGATGACATGTGAATATCATAAAGAGGACCGTGAGTTCAAAAGGCGTTAAAATTATAAGTTGGCAAATAAAAGGATATTTTCTTTTAACGATTTAAGTATTTTAACAGATGATGTTCCAATCAACTTACACAACATTATCTCAACTCATCTCACATATCAAATCTATTTGTGTTGAAGAGACTCTCATCGTCATCAGTTCACGCGAAGGACTCTCTTTAACAGGATACATCATTTCTTGCTACGGAGCTCATAAATATTGTTGTACGAACATCAAACATTGGATATCTCACTCGTAGACTTGTTGAACTAGCTCAACACCATTGTTGTATGTCGAACGAATTGTGGCACCATCCGAGGTATTTCTGTGAGCCCTGAAAATGGAACGTGTAATCCTCTTATATAATCTTCGTCAATTCTCCGTCATTATAACTAGCTTTTGAAATTGATTAATTTCAAAATTCATTTCTTAACAAAATTGATGTTATTTTGTACTACATTAGTCAATTTTATATTTCAAATTTTTAAATTTTTCATAGTTTAATTCAGAATTGTCCCACAAAAGACAATGGTCCTACCATAAGGATAACAAAATAATAGTTCAAATCACATAGGATTCCAACCCTTTCACAAAGCAAGTTTTGGTCCTATGTAGTGTCCCTCCTACATACATATACCCACAAAACAATTTGACTAAGGTATAGTACTCACGTAATTATCAGAACTCCTTCGGGGCTATTTCGTCTTTTCACTGAATTTCTAATCAAAGTACTTGACCCGTACCTCGGGTCTTATCATTTCATGTCGTTGTCAAAAGGAGGAAGCGCCACTTGTACTCTCAGATTTCCAAAAGTACCCCTTGGTTACAGTAAAAAGCGCTAATCTGATTAGACATTTAGCCAATCAAATTGTTTTGAAGTTAGTTGAGTGAATTATGTTGTTTTGGTGAGTAGGGCCCAAATGGTCCTTTTCCTTTTTCTAGTTCATAGGTAGTTACTAGTTACTTCAATTATAAAAAAGGGAAATTTTGTCATTTGTTGCAAAGAATATAACGAGAGTTATTAAACATTTCTATTTTGTTTTCTTTGATTGTATGGTTGACTTTTAATCCTTATAGATAAGTAAGTACATTTGTTAACTTTTGTTTTAGTTGACTTAGTTCTTAACTCACTTTGTAAGGAAGAAAGAAAAAGCTTTATGGGTCAAAATAGTTCCTTACTAAATGTTAAGAGTAGATTGCTTAGTGTGAACAACTCATAAATATTACTATCATAATTAATCATCCAACATCTCGTTTTCATAAATGATATAGCTTTTCTTTTTTTCTTATTCGGTGTTCAGTATCCATATTAGAGCTCGATTATATCAGAATTTGTAGCGTGTAGGGCCTTATTTGGGGGAAAATACTCTCTGCCAAGGATTTTTTCATTTTCAGAGCTTAAACCCGAGTCATCTGGTTAAAGGAAGAGCAACATCATTCGTTACATCACATCCTTTGATGGTCATATATGATATAACTAATAAACAAGGAATAAAGAAGTATTCGGAGATGAAGTGATTGATTAGATAAAATTTGCGACGTTTGTAGTTTACTGAGGACATGATCGTACAATATATGAAAGCAAGAATTAACATAATAGAAGATACTAAGTAGTTGAGCATTATATAGTATTATGATTGTAATGTTAGTATTATTATTACTCTTCTACATATTATCTGTAATTTTTATTATTTTTGTGTGTTATTGGATTATCTGTAATTTCTATTATTTTTGTGTGTTATTGGATTATTTGTAATTTCTATTATTTTTGTCTGTTATTGGATTATCTGTCTCTATCTTTTACAAAATGAAGTAAAATTATGTGCACATCATTATTTTCGAATCCAACTTATAAATTTACATAAATATAGTGTTGTTGTAAGCTAAGAATAAACAAAAATGAGTGAATTCCTGAATGGAGTTTATGAACACAAGTAGGGTTGGAACTTAAAAATAAAACTTGCATTTTGAGTTTGTTAAAATATTAAAACGATTATTATTAAAATTATTTATATTTTAAAGTTATTTATTGGAAGATAAAATGATTGTTCAAATTGAATAATAAATTATTATATCATGGGCAATGAGGCCCACCCACTTGTCAAAGTATTATTATTTTAAATATCACCTTTCTCAAATTATTTATCATGGATACTGGATGCTGGAGTATATTTAAAATCAATGGGTCTGGTAGACACCATTAAAGATGATAATAAAGCATCGAGTAGAAACAGTGCCAAAGCTTTGATATTTCTCCGCCACCATCTTGACGAGGGGTTAAAATTACAATATCTTATAATACAAGATTCCCTAAAATTGTGGAAGAATCTAAAAGAAATATTCGACGACGTGAAGTTGGTCGTTCTTCCACATTCACGCCATGATTGGTTAAATTTAACTGAATATAATGCAACGATGTTCAGAATTATATCACGGCCGAATTTATGTGAAGAAGAAATCACTGAACAAGATAAGCTTAAAAAATATATATACTCCATATTTTTTCCGCAAAAATATTCTTGCAGTTGCAATATCGCGGTATGAAATTTACTAAATATTCTAAATTTCTTCCTCAACTTCTTATTGTTGAAAGACGCAATGAATTATTAATGAAGTATCATGATAGTCGTCTCGCACCGAGACACATCAGCAATTTAAAAAGAAGGAAAGAAAAGCCAAAAGCTTTTCTAAAGATAAATTCAGAAAGCATATGTCACAAATGTGGAGGTAAAGGGCACTGATCAAAGACATGTTGGTTATTAAAATGCCCTCCCAAATATAAAACCAATGCATCTGGATATAGTGACTACTTAAATTTTATCCGAATAAATTTTCAATAATGATGAAAATATGGACATTAATAAGCGTGAAAATATTTAAAATAATTTTATTTGATTGTTTCACTTCTATTTTTATGTATGAATTCATATTTTTATAACTCATATAAAATGAATAAAATCAAGTTATTCTTATTATTGTACTTATGCAAGACTTTCATTAAAACGCATGAGATCTAAAATAAATATTCACTTAATTACTTTTCTCTTTAAAAAGAATGATATGCCTCAAATTTTGTTTGGATCAATAATCAACCGCGAAAATATTTGTGTAATTGACAGTGGAACAACTCATGCGATTTTTAAAGATGAGAAATATTTTTCTACTTTACTTAGAAAAAAGACAAATGTTTCTACAATATTAGTGTAAAAATTATTGAAGGCTCCGGAAGAGCTACAATATTTCTGCGTAAGAGGAGAAAAATTATTGTAGAAGACGTATTGTTCTCTTCTAAGTCCCCCAGAAATTTGCTAAGTTTTAAAGATATTCGCAAAAATGGATATTATATTGAGGCACTAAATGAAATGAATGTTGAATACCTTGGTACAACCAAGAGTGTCTCAGAAAAGAGATATATTTTGGAAAAATTGCTAACTTTATCGTTTGGTCTATATTATGCAGAAATTTATGCCAGTGAGTACATTCGATCGTAAATCAAAAGTTTATTGATCCAAAAACTTTTGTGCTATGGTATGACCGAGTAGGTTATCCTGGATCAATAATTGAGACAAATTATTAAAAATTCCAATGGTCATCCGCTAAAGAACTTAAAAATTCTTGCGAATGATGAATTTTCATGTGCTACTTGCTATCAAAACAAATTAATTACCAAACCATCGACCCTGAAAGTCGGCATCAAACCTCCGAGATTTTTTGAACGTATACATGAGGATATATATGGACCTATTCACCCACATAGTTTAGTGTTTAGATATTTTATGGTCCTAATAGATGCATCATCAAGATGGTCTTATGTATGCCTGTTATCATCCCGCAACCTGACGTTTGCGTGGCTACTAGCATAAATAATAAGATCAATGGAGTAATCCCTAGATTATCCAATTAAATCTATTCGTTTAGAAAATGCTAGTGAATTTACATCCCAAGCTTTTGATGATTACTGCATCTCAATTAGGATAAAATTTGAACACCCCGTAGCTTATGCTCATATCCAAAATGGCATTGTAGAGTCATTTGTTAAGCATCAACAATTGATAGTAAGACCACTATTTATGAAATCTAAATTACCTGCTACCATGTGGGGTCATGCTATCTTGCATACTGCAACACTTGTACGTCTCAGACCGATCAGTTATAATAAATATTCTTTGTCACAATTAGTGTTTGGTCATGAACCAAATATAGCTCATTTACGAATTTTTGATTGTGCTGTATACGTGCATGTAGCACCATCGCAATGTACTAAGATGAGCCCTCAACGAAGGTTAGGTATATATGTTGTGTTTGGCTCACCCTCTATAATTCGATACCTTGAACCGTTGATAAGAAATTTATTTACTGTCAGATTTGCAGATTGTCGATTTGATGAAACAATTTTCCTACAATCAAAGGGAAAGAAAAAGGAACCTCAAAAAGAAATTAAAGAAATTGCGTGAATAGTCTCATCACTATCTCATTTTGATCCACGAACACGCATCTGTGAACAGGAGGTCCAGAAGATTATTCACTTGCAAACAATAGCAAATCAAAATTCAGGTGCATTTACTGATTTGAAATGGATAACTAAGTCACATATCCCTACAGTGAATGTGCATATCCGGATTGATGTCCCAAAGGGACCATCTGCTAGTATCACAGCTTCTGAATCCCAAACACGCTTGAAGCATGGTAGACTATTTGGTTCAAAGGATAAAAATCCTTGAAAAAGAAGTGTAAAGAATAATAAAGATGATACTACAAAAGAACCTCTGAAGAAGATCAAGACTTGGGAAATCCTGATATTCTTGAAGAAATTAGTGAATTCGAGACTCAGGTGAATGAAGAACTTTCGATAAGTTCTACTGACGATGAGATAAATTTAGATCGATCGAAAGTTACGGTGGATAATATTTTTGCATATAATGTCGCATTTAATTTCATGCAAGAGAGTGAGGATATTGAGCCTAAATTCGTCGAAGAATGTCGATGTAGAGATGATTGGCCTAAATGGAAAGAAGCAATTCAATTTGAGTTGAATTCACTCTCTAAGCTTAATGTATTTGGACCTTTGTAGTCCAAACACCTGATGGTGTAAAACCAGTTGGCTATAAATGGGTTTTTGTGTGAACGAGAAATGAAATTGTAAGATAAAAAGCAAGCCTTGTTGCACAAGGCTTCTCTCAAAGACCCGGTGTTAACTATGAAAAAACATATTCACCTGTTATGGATGCAATAACTTTTCGATATCTTATCAATTCGGTTGTACATAAAAATCTTGAAATACATCTAATGGATATAGTTACAACTTAACTTTATGGTTCACTTGACAGCGAAATTTACATGAAATTTTCAGAAGAATTTAAATTGCCTGAAGCATGTAATAAGTCTCGAAAAGTATTCTCAGTCAAATTGCAAAGATCATTATATAGTCTGAAACAATCAGGGCGTATGTGGTACAATCGCCTTAGTGAGTATTTGATAAATAAAGGATATTTAAATGATGTCATTTGTCTATGTGTCTTTATTAAGAAAATAGGATTAGAGTTTGTAATACTCATTATTTATGTTGATGATATAAATCTCATTGGAACTCTTGAGAAGGTCTAAAAGGCAATTGAATATTTAAATAAAGAATTTGAAATGAAAGACCTTGGAAAGACAAAACTTTGTCTAGCTCTGCAAATTTAATATTTACTAGACGAGTACTCCAATGGTAGTCAAATCGCTTAAAGCGAAAAAAGATCTATTCCGTCCTCCAGAAGAGGATGAAGAACTTCTTGGTCCTGAAGTACCATATCTTCATGCCATTGGAGCACTGATGTATCTTGCTACTCTATTAGACCTGATATAACATTTTTCATTAATTTGCAAGGAAGATATAATTCTTCCCCAATATGAAGGCATTGAAATGGTATTAAACATATTTTGCGATACCTGGAAGGTACAATTGATATGGGTTTGTTTTACACTAACAAGGACTGTGCAGATCTTGTTGGTTATGCAGATGCAGGTTATTTATCAGATTCACATAAAGCTCGATCTCAAACGGGTTATTTATTTACGTACGGAGGAATTGCTATATCATGACGATCTACAAAGCAGTCCGTCGTTGCTACTTCTTCAAATTATGTTGAAATAATAGCAATTCATGAAGCAAGTAGAGAATGTGTGTGATTGAGATCGATGATACATTTATCCAAGAGAAGTGTGGACTGAAAAATGATGTCAAGGTACCCACGGTCATATTTGAAGACAATGATGCATGTATAGCTCAATTGAAAGGTGACTTCATTAAAGGAGACAGAACGAAACACATTTCACCAAAATTATTTTTCACACCTTATTTTCAGAAGAAAGGTGAAATTGATGTACAACAGATTCGTTCAAGTGATAATCTTGCAGATTATTCACTAAGGCATTACCAACGGCAACGTTCGAGAAGTTAAGATATAAGATTGGAATGCGCTGTCTCCAAAGTATCAAATGAAACTTTCATCAGGGGGAGAAAATGCATGTTGTACTCTTTTTCCCTTAGTCAAGGTTTTTTCCCGCAGGGTTTTTCCTAGCAAGGTTTTTAACAAGACAGCCAATGCATATAATGGTCACATAGAACTTTCCTTTTTCTTGAACAATCAAGGGGGAAGGGGGTGTTGGAAGACAAAATGATTGTTCAAATTGGATAATAAATTATTGTATTATGGGCAATAGGGCCAACTCACTTCCCAAAATATTATTATTTTAAATATCTCATTTCTCTCATTATTGCTATATATAACCTCCACAGAATGCAAGAGAAAGACAATAAACAATACACACGGATTGAGAAATAAACATCTTCCTCTCTCTTTCTAAATTTTTAGTGTTCTTATTTTCAGATTTTGTTCCGCTATAAAATTAATTCTAGTTAATTCTAGATTTATTTCATAACATTATCAACATTTTATTGATATATATATATATATAATATTTTTGAGTGAGTTATCAACTATTTAATTAAAATATATAATTTAG
>JAOTQR010000100.1:18863161-18890092 GCA_025774065.1 Solanum ossicruentum
CTCGTTGTGGACCTAATCATATGATTTTTCGAGAATGTCGCACCAGAGCCCCTGCAACGCCAGAATTTGTGCGCTAACACCCACTGAAAATAGCCAAAATCGTCTATTTCCTATTCCTTAACCAATAAGATCCTACCAGGCGTCCCCCGTTGCCTTCGGGCCACCTGGGCCTCTTCCCGGGCTTATTGCGGACCCAATCGTATGATTTTTTAGAAATGTTGCATTGAAGCCCCATGCAGCGCCAAAATGGACTAACACCTACAGAAAACTGTTGAAATAGTCTTTTTCCTGTTCCTTCGCCCGTAAAATTCTGCGATGAGTCCCTTGCCATCGCAGGGCCACTTGGGCCTCTTCTCAGGCTCGTTGTAGACTTACTCGTATGAGTTTTTGAGAATGTTGTACCGGAGCCCCCTGTAGCATTAGAATCTGTGGCCTAACATCCAAAGAAAATTGCCGAAATCGCTTGTTTCCTGTTCCTGGGCCCAGAAAATCCTACAAGGCGTTCCCCATCGCCGCCGGGCCACCTGGGCCTCTTTCAGGCTTGTTGTGGACCCACTCGTGTGATTTTTCAGGAATGTTGCGCCGAAGCCCCCTGCAGCGCCAATATCAATGGGCAAACACCTACAGAAAACTTCTGAAATTGTCTTTATAATTTTATATATTGATTTAATATTATATATAATTTTTCTTAAAAAAGTTCGATTTTTGGTGTACTAAAATGTTGAACGCCTACACCGAACCGAAGAACTGAACTTTTAAAAAAAACACCGACATCAAATCGAAAAATCAAATTAGTTTAGTTTGGTTCAATTTTTTTATTTTTCGAAATTTATACCCACCCCAATAAAAAATTTAAAAAGTTGATTTTTTTTCGTCACCTCCCTTGCCCCCCCACATTTCCCCCTACCCTTATCTCCCTACCCCCACTCCTACCTCCAAAATTTTTAAGAAGAATAAAAAAAATTCTTGCACAAATTTTATTTTTTTGGTGCAATTAAGAATTTTTTATTATGAGATGGGGAACTATAGGTCTATATGGATACCCATTTTAATCATATTTGTATGAGTTTTTGAAGTAGACCAACTCATTTAGAAAATATGAGTAAATAAATTACTTTTACGTTATATGGATTGAAATTTCCACCTATGGATCAATTGCTGCCAACCAATGATGCAAATGGACTTTAATAATTGTAATTATAAATTTTGAGATAATTAGATTGAAGGTACATTCCCTAGAGTTGTAATAAGAGACATTTACTGCATTTTCTTCCCTTTTTTGGGGTAAGGAAAGGGAAAGGAGAAGTGAATTTCACTAAGTTAAAAATTTAGATAGTTAATCAATTAAGATATTAAGATTTTCTGAATTTAATATATTACTTTTTTTCATATGTCTTTTTTTTTACGTCATTCCAAAAAAATTAATGATAACCTTTTAATGTATAAAATTTTTAATATTAAATTTTTTAATTTATATTAATAATATGATCTCTAGTATATCTTGGTGAGAGTTTGATTATCACTTTGTGTCTCCCGTTCCCTGACCTCTAATTTTCTTTTAAGAAAAAAGGTATTTGACAAATTAATGGAGGAAAATAAGCGCTTAGAGGAATTTGACAAAGATTACAGCAATTATGAATTTTTTTGAATTTCTAAAAAAATTGTAAAAGAATTAAGAGTAGATATCCCATCGGGGAAGGCTCAGTTGGTTTGGAAGGCGGCATATGGATGATGTGGATGATCTGAGATTGATCTTTTCTCAATGCTTTCTGAGTTTGAATTTGTTGCACAAAACTTTTGAGTATAATTTACATCTCGCACATGATTTGTGGACTATTATATTTATTTAATGTACATAAAGTGCTCATTCGAAAAATAGAAAAATATGATAAAAATTGTAGAAGCTATAATTTTATTTGAATTTCCAAAAACAATTAGTGAAACAATTAAATAGTCAGAACAGAAATATTTTTTCAGGTCAGGTCATCGATAATGGTGTCAATCATAAAGCAATCGATTTCAATACCATTAAAGCAGTACACTGTTTTTATTTGGTCCTCTTTCTCTTATATCTATGATTGACTCTGAGGCATCAAGCAGAGAAAGATAAAAAGATTCGTCTCAATCTATACGATATAATTTGATTTGATATAGAATTTTAAAAATAATTTTTTTAAAAAAATATAGATAATTTTTAAATAAATTATATATATTATGTGATTGTGAGTCATTTCATTTTAAAATGAAATTATTGCTGCATATAGAAATATATCCTTTTTTTTTTAGTTAAGACTGAAAAAGGTACTTATATACTCCTTCCATAGACTCCTTAATTAAACTTTAATTAAAGGTATATTTTATTATTAATATTTGCGAATTTTAAAAATTAGGAACAATTTTTTTTTTCATTTCATTTGAGAAGTGGAACTTGTCTAATTTTGTTTCCATCTGTTTAGGGAAGGTATTTAAGCTAACACCGATCGTATGTGCGGGTTAATCTTTGTTATTGTATTCTTTTAAGGTATGATTGTGATTAAATAGAAAGATAGAAAAGTTAGTATAATTTACTGTATCAAAAAGTAAGGTGCACGTAATTCTTATTTGAATACCTTGCACTCAATTTTTCTTTCTTATAAAAATGGATAAAACAATAGTTATGATGAAACAATTACTGGTAAAAGGTTAAAGGGTGTGATATACAGCATCAGCTAATATATATCAAAGAACAAGATGGGTTGTGATGCACTGGTGGGAGGGCTTTATCCTTAACCAGAAATCTTGAGTTCGAACTCTGGGAATGAAAAAAATTATGTTGGGAGCACCATCCCCGAATGAGCCCTGCAGTGTGTGATTCGGATTTAATCGAGACTGCACGAGCTTCAAACACCAGGTGAGAACACAAAAAAAAAGATTAGATTTAATTTTACTTTAAAACATGTCACATTCACCCACACCTTTAGAAGGCTATGTCATTGTCTATGTTATCAAAGGAATTGATGCGTTAATATAGCAACTCATCATCCTACCTTTTTCTTATAGGTGCAACAACCATTACCATGATCAATACGAATTGTGGTGCAATAGTGGAACTGTTTCATCCTTAATTAGAGATTTCAAGTTTGAGATATAGATATGAAAAAAATCATATTAGGAGTGTCAACTGTGAATGAACTTTGCAATGTGCGATCCAAATTAGTTGGAACTCCAATATAGACTCCAAACACCGAGTGAGAAATAAAAAGACCAATGAAGATTACCACGTGAGTATGGGAATATTATATTGTTTGGCTACTAGCTAGAGAAGTTAGACTCGATCAGAGATGTGACTTTTATCAAACAAACAAAAATTAAATAGAAAGAGTATAATATCATATTTATCAATTACATTATGATATGTTTTTCTTTTATGCACACTCAATTTCAAAATTTCTTGGAGCTGAGATCTAATATTTTTTAAAAATAATTAATAGTAATTATTTATTTATTTTCGTGTACCTCAATTATTCTATCAAATATCTAGATACTTCTCACTAGGTAATTCTAATTTCTACCAACTAAAAATTAGCTAGCTAGAAAGATGTCATATGATCTATATAGTGTCTCTAGGATCATAAATTAAATTTTGTTTCATTACAGATTAAAGAACCCAATAAAACCATAAATATTTTGTACTTTATCAAGTAAATATTGTTTAATTAGAAGATTCATGTCTAATACTGAAATTATGCTTCTAATTTTTATATTTAGTGTGTCATCTTCAATGATCATTGTTCATAACACAAGAAAATAGTAATGAGAAAAGCAAAAAGATGATAAATTTTACATTTATTTGTCTGATTTTGATTTATACCAACTTCAAAAAGAATTTCTTTTGGATTTTGTGATCTTAAACTAAAAATAGGTGCAATGTACCAAAATACCTTTTAATTTTATGGGCTTCGATAAGTCAAATGAAATGTGATAATTAAAGAGTAGTCGTAAAAAGAAAAAAAAATCTTTCGAAGCAGATCAAAAAGAAAAATAAAACAAATAAATTAAAACACGGAGATTAAATTGATTTGGATGTTTCGTCAATTTATATATTCTCCATCCCAATTTTTTATGATATGTCTTTTCCACCGGTCCAAGAAAAATAATTTTTTATATTTAATACTTAATTTAACTTTAAATTTTTTTATTTTATTTGTAATGAGATCATTTATAGTCAAATAAATACCTATAACTTTTCTATATCATAAATTTTTTAAAAGATTTTAATTAACATGTCTAATCAAATATCGTCACATGCATTGGAAGTAATTATAAAGGGACCTATGGTTTGGAGCTTTATTCTGTCTGGGTTTTTAGCTAAGTTTTGTTGAAACATTATCATGTGATATTTCCTCATGCTAATACGTACTCTTTTTTAACTTTAATAAAGAAAAGAAGGGGGAATTTCATTTGTCATCACATTTCTATTGAGATATGATTTAACTTTACTAGAAATGATGTAACTCATCCAAGAAACTAATGTTTATTTTTCCTAACCTAATTTTGTTAATTGATTATCATCAGGTTATATTGTACTTAACAAAAAAGAATATGAACGTAATCAATTATCACTTGAAACTTTTGATGATATTGGACTGTTCAGTGGCTATTTTCACAAAAATATTTTGATTGAATGAGAAAAAGAATTAGGAAATTGCTAGGTAAAATCGTTGAGGATACCACTAAGTTGTCCAATCAGGAAATGTATCATATTTTCCATTTTTTTGGGGGAAAAATAATAGAAATTCCATATTATGTTAAAATATCTTTAAATATTCCCTATCTTTTTTAAAAATTACTAAAATCCCTTTTTCGCTACTTTATGATACATTCATCCCTTTTTCCCACAAAACCCTATTTCTTCAACGAAAATCAAGCCAAACTGATCCAAAATCAAAAGGTATGTTAACTTATCTTCTCCAGTTCTCTTTAAGGGGAGTATTGATAATCTTGCGGAGGTTTTGGGAGAGTGGAGGAATGGACAAATGGGGGAAAGCGAAAAGGAAAAAGAGATAAAGGGAGAGAGAGGATGTGTGAAGGTAGAAGGGAGTGTTTGTAACTATAAGGATACTTGGATAAAAAGAAACGATGTGACTAAATTGGTTTCACTGGAACCCATCCAAGACTTGTATCATTTGATGATGCCATGTGAATCGCAATTTGAATTAAGCTAGAATAGTCAATCTTAAAATAAACCAAATTTGATACCTGAATATTCGGTTTGATACCCGGCTCAGTACTTCAACTAAGATAATGAAAATGTCTATGGCCATGACAATGGTTGGTTAGCTGGTGTTATGGATACAGATTCAAAATCAATGGTTGATCTTGTTTTTTCTCCTTTTCTTCTGCTTTAAATCCCAGATCCATTTTGAACTTGAACTTCAAGTTCAAAGTTCACCTTAGACGACCCTCTTCAAGTTCAAAATCACCTAGATCGAAAAATCTCCAAAAAAAAAGATCGAACAAGAAAGCTCAGATATGGTGATTCGTTGGACTATATAGGTTTAGGAAAATATAGTGATTCATATGTGTGGTATATATCTTGTATGCTGATTCATTTCAAAACTATGAATTGTTCACAACTTTTTATGGTGATTCATCTATATATAAAATCGAGAGTATGTATCTTGTATAGTGATTTATTTTCAAACTATGAGTTGTTCACAACTTTTTATGATGATTCTTTTATATGTAAAAACCAAGTCATATATGTTGTTGATTCACTAGAATTGTATGGATTGAATACAATGATTCATTGGGATATTTTTTCTAGTTGTTATAGGTTGATGATTCATTGGGTGCACCATAAAAGGATGATACACCAATGAATCATATTAATAGGTTGATTCATTGAGACAATGGATCATACAATATGATTCATTGCAATAAAATAGTTAACATATGCCTGATTCACCATATTAGATATTGATTACAATGAATCATGACTTATGAGTCATGTATGGCGAATTATATCCGTAAAAATAAAGTGTATCCGTTAAATTATCTTTTTAAGTGTATCCGTAAAAATGAAGTGTATCCGCATAATTGTCTTTTTATGGGATTTTTATAAATATGAAAAAAATTAGGATAAATTGGAACTTCTTTCCCTCAATATGGAATTTCTTAAAGTTATCTTCTTTTTTTTTAATTGGTTAGTCCATTTTCTTAAAAGTAAAGTCCCTATTTTTGTACTATACGTTTAGGCCTTTATCTTGAAATGAAATACAGCACTCTCAGCTAAGGGTGTCAAATGGGTGGGTTGGACTGAAATTGGGGAGGTTAAAAAGAGCTGCATCAAATATTGGGTTGGATTTTGACTCGTTCAAATATACTTTGGGCTCAAATGGATTAAAATTTGGGTTGGGTCATGACCCTCCCAATTTAATCTACTTAATTTAAACTAGCATTTAACATACAAAACAAATAATACATTAGACTGAAGTGAGAATCTTATTGGGCTCAGTTCAGAATTATTTTATAATGATTAAATTGTATTGAGCTGAAAATTAGCCCAATTCTAAATTATACTGAATCCAACCAATAAAATGATGGATGGATTGAACGAATTACCTATGTTTGAGCTTATTTTGCCACTTGTGCTCTCAGCTAAACTGGGAAATTTATATGTGTGTGTGTACACAATCATTCTCAAATATCAATTCTTATGGCAATTGTAAAAATATCATTAATCTCACTTCTTTGAAAATTTGAAGTAGAAAAACTTTGGAAGGATATGGAACATGCATTCAGAATGTAGGTTGAATCACTATTTCAGAAAATGTAATAAAGTCACGGATGAATTTAACCTCTCTGAGTTGCTGTTTGCAAAAATATTAACGTGATTGAAAATAAATCATCATCATAAATAAAGTATAAATAAATATAATTTTATTCATAAATAATGTGGATAGTTATAGTTTTCGAACTAGGATAATTTTCTATGAATTTGTGTGGATCTTCTTATAAGTATTAAAGTATTTAATTATCAAGAAGAGTCTGATATATTTTGATCTCTTTATGAATATCCTAAGAGTTTGTGAAATTTTTGAAATGCGAGAATATAATACCCTTTATATAATCATGAATTAAGATTTATAGTAGAGTAACCTTCAAAAAAGTTCTAACTAAAATAGAACTCATCTTGTATAATCCTATAAAATTTTGATGTGTACACTTAACACGTATATACTCAAAGATTATTTTTCCACAATTTTTCTGAATTGCCTAAAAAAATTTAGAGGCCGCATTACTATGATAGGTGGAGTCTTCTAGCTAGTCGAATATTCAATAAGAAAAAATTAATGATGATTTTTGAACCACCTTGAAGAATAAAGTTTTCTATAATTGTAAATTATTTTTAGAAGTACCCTACAAAAGAATTATGTACTTGATATTACAAAAAAAAAATGTATATCTACATTTCAAAACTCCTTTACCACTAGTTACTTTTCCTTTTATTTAACTTTATGGGAAAGAAGTACTCTCACTATTTTAATTTATATGATATTTTTAAAAAAATTCAAAAACGTATTATATTTTCATATTTGATAAATATTTAATGATATTAGTTCTATTTTATTTTTATTGGATTTCATATAACACTTAATTATAAAGAAAAGTCAATTAAAAGAAATTAAATGATTTAATAAGAGAAATTTGATGAACACAACGAAGGGTTCTCTTATTTTTAAAAGAGAAAATTATTAAAAATATCTCTGAACTTAATCCAAATTATTAATTTCATTCTCGAATTTTTAATAGTCTTAAAAATACTTCTTAATTTGACTAACTTAACTAAAAAATAACCTCGAACTATCACAAATTTTAAATACACCTCTTAACTTGGCAATAATTCAAGGGTGTATTTCACTCTCGTTACAACATCAGGAGTGTATTTAAGTTTAGTCAGCCAAGTAAAGAGATGTTTTTACATTATCAACAGTTTTAAGATGAAATTGATAATTCATATCAAATTTATAGATGTTTTTAATACTTTTTTAATTAAAATTTAATAGAGAAAGTCCATACTAAGCATGTCAGAATGCCTAGGAATAAAAAGGGTCCTACTATATACTTTTTTCGTTTGAAAAAAATGATCTATTTTTTTTATAAAATTTTAATTTTAATTTTTCACATGATATATTTAAGATCATAAAATTATAAAATATTTTGATACATTTGACATAACTTTCATTAGGATCATAAATTAAAATTTTTTAATTTTTTTAACACTTCGTATCAAATCAAACTAAATAATTCTGTTTAAAACGTAAGAGGGTATACATTTCTATTCCTTCCAACTTAAAAGATCCTCATACAATTTCCAAGGAAAAGATATCACTTTACTAGACAGTACATACACTCGGTACTAGTCAAAAAGAAAAGAAAAAGAAAAGTACACAAAATCCATTAGATTTCAATGTCTTCTTTGGAGGATTATAATATACTATATCCTTCGGTTCTTTTTATATATCATTTTACTATAAATAAATAATGTTCAATATATATTATTTTGCAAAAGTAATGCATAAATAAAATTTTTTTGTTTCATATTAAGTGAATTATTGAGTCATTTCATAGATTAAGAAAAAAAATAAAGATAAAATTTAATCATATTTTTTTATTTTTACTCTTTTCAACTCCACACACTCATTTAATACATAATTTATTTTTTATACAAAACTCAACCGTAGAAACTTAATCAATGAAAGGTAAAATTAGAAAAGAATTCCAACATATCCCTTGAAAAGTGAACAATTCACTTATTTTGAAACATAAAAAATTTACTAATAATTAATTTAATATGAAACAGAGAGAATATTGTTTTTCCTATTTTATCTTTGATAGTTAATGAGTTTTGAAACGATATATTTGATCAACAAGAAGAATTAAAAAGCATATAATATATATTAAATAAGGATAAATAATAAAATAATTTTTTTATTAATACAAATATGAGTAGGTGACATATAAAAGTAACGGGAGTAGTAAATACTCCCTTTCTTTAATTTTCTTAACTCCCTCTATTAAAAATTGATATTTCATTTTATTGTCTATTTTCACTAATTAAGAATTTTTAATTATTTTTTAAAATATTATCTTTAATACAAAATAACAATACAAATTACATTTAGATTTAGAATTCAAAAGTATCATTATTAGTATTATTTTAATAAAATACACCTAAATTTATTTTATTTTATTTTATTTTTCAATTTCAAGGCCTTCCCAATGTGAATTGTGTTTGTTTCTGTTAATATTCTGTCACTTGAGAAATTTTTCGAATTTTTCTGCTGCTGTTGAGATATTTTATCTTTTTAAAGAATAAAACATAAAAGAAGTGTGAGTCATGAAAGAAATAAATCAAGACAAAAATAGACAATAAAATGTGCTCTTTTCGTTTTAATTTGATCATCTTATTTTGATTTGAACGAAACTTGGTCAATGATGCATATTTTATTGATCAAGCAACAATATATAGCTAGGGAATTAACAATCAGTTTCTTTTAATATATCCAAGAATAATTAAGTCTCTCCTTGAATTATTTCTTTAATTACTTTCTAACCTTTAACTATATATATTTTGAACATGAACTTCTTTATCTTTATCATAAAAAAACTGATCCAAAATTTAAAATTTATGAATTTTTATACTAATCTCAATTAATCCTATAATAATATATAATTAAATTTACAATTAAACACTTATATAAATTTAGTGAATATGTCAATCAATAGAGGCTGCTTCCATCGAAAAGAATACTTCTTCCGTTTCAAAAAGAATGATCTACTTTATATTTTAGGCTGATTAAAAAAAGTAATCTTTTTTCTTTTTTGGTAACATTTTAATTTTAATTTTCTACGTGACATATTAAAGATTAAAGATCATTTTGGTATATCTAACACAACTTTAATTTATAATCAAAAAATCTTCTTTTATTTTTTAAAATTTCATACCATATGAAACTGCATCTGTTTTTTTAAATGGAGGGAGTAACTTTTTTCTATCATGCATGCATGCACAAGAAGAAAGAAAAGCAAATTTTGAGAAAAGCAAGCCATATCTTTTTTAATTTACTTTCTAATTTTTATAGCTTTTCTATCTTTTTCTTTACTTTGCTCTCACTTCACTCATCATGTCCTTTTTAACTTTTTTTTCTAAATCATTTCTATAGTTCATAAAAATAATGCGCCTTATTCTATATAGGTGGGTGCAACTTTACACTATCAAGTTAATTAACTATAACATAATAGCAAATCGTAATAGTTTGCAACAAACACGATATGATAACCAACAACAATAAAAATATATTTAGTGAAAATTTCATACGTAGGATAATTGGGAAGGGTAAAATATATACAGAGATCTTATCAATATTTCATAAAGATAGACGGATTATTTTTGAAAGACCTTCATCTCAAAACATCATCTCCAAAAGCAAAAAATACTAGATATTAAATGATTGGAATGGCCAACAAATGAAAATACATAGAGACAATAAAAGTAAAAAAATAAATGATGAACAATAGCACCACAATATATAACGATACAACTACTAACCTACTATTATAACACAAGATCCGACATCATCCTACATCTACTAGTCTACTGTCATGATTACGACAAACATGATATGATAACCAAAAAGTAAAATAAACACCATTTTAGTAAAGCATAATTTATAAAACGTCAAATAACATATACTACTAAAATATTTTTAAAAATTTCTTTACACTATGAACCAACTATAGTGCCTGTTTGCTTTTGGCACAAAATCTTTCCACATATGGGGCCATCACTTTTTTACTAGCTAGGGTTTAGCTTTGGCACTAAGAACCTTTTGGCCATAGAAAATATTATTCACTTTTTCTTGGAATAATTTTTTCGAAAAGCATATAATTGTTAATTATAATTCACCTTGAAGAGTTGCTCCAAAGACCCTGAAAATCATTATCTTGATGAATATTATTTCTTCTATCTTGTTGAACTGTTGATTCAAACTTTCTTGAATATTCTTCATATTCAACAATCAATTCCTCTGAGATTTCTCCAGATGATACATTATCGAATACCTCAGATTGACCTACAATGTATATAGAGTTTACGTATATAAATCACATAGTGTAAAGTTTATTATCATTTTTCTCCTACCCTTTTTCAATTTACAAAAATTACTTAGAAAACATGGCAGTCCAGATACATTAATTCAGTAACCTAGATACATTAATTCAGTTCTGGATACAAAAATTAGGAGCTTTAAGTACCAACAATTAACATTTAAAGCATGATACATTATATATGTAATTTAATAATCAGAATTAATGTATCCAGATGATTGAATTAATATATTCAAATGAAAAGAAGAGATTTTTGAAAATGGATGAAATAATGAAAAATATAATAAAAAAGGAGTGTAATTAGTTATTGTTCCAAAATATATTCAGAGCACAATATATAATTAAAATTTGCTTTTTGACAAAATAAAAATAAAAAGACAAAAGTATATCGTGTACTATTAGAGAAACCAATGTTTTTTCTAGAGAATTAAATAGACTAAGATAATAATTTAATCTTATGCTAAGAGATAAATAATTTACCTGAAGAAGCTGATTTATCAGTTATTTTTACTGTCCGATACATCTACAAAGATAAATGAGAAAATTTCGTAAATAACGTTATTAGCATACGTATCTATGAAAAATAGTGAGTTTTTGTTAATTACAAAATGTGGTAGCATTTTTGGTTTCAAAACAGAGTGGAATACAATGTATTCATACGCATAACATGTCTGCACGTATAACAATAATAAATTTTGAAAATATATAAACTATATCCGTTCATATACAATATCGCTATCTAACTCCGAGTGGACAATATTATGTGTATTCACGAATCTGCTATAAAACCTCCAAATTATCACTGTGTTATATTCTCCCATTTCAAAAAAATGACTTAGTTTGACTTGACATAGAATTTAAGAAAATAAAGAAAAAATTTTTGGTTAATGTTGTGTTAAACGTACTAAAATGATTTTTAATCTAGTGGCTTTAAACATGGCAGCCAAAAAATAAAGAGGTCATTTGTTTAAATAGACTAAAATAGAAAGTGGTCATTCTCTTAAATGGAGAGAGTATAATTTTTTTAAAGTATCGCTAGTTTGGATAAATATAGGAACTTACACAAATCTCATACTTTTAGAGCTGATACTAACTTTTTAAAAAATTATCAAAAATTCTTTCTTTTTTTTATAAAAAAAAATGAAATCAATGATACATGTCAAAAATACAGAAGCATTGAGGAACGTAAAAATTGGGACAGAGGAAGTGATGCTAAACTATAAAAATGACTGATTTGTTATCTGGTTTTACAGTTTAAAAAGAATGTACACCATTGACCTTATATATGTGGCTATATACATATATATACACATTCTATAAAAATACAAATAGATAATTACAAAGGGAGCAATACATAATTATCCACTCCAACTATGACACTTTAAACAAAGAGATCATAATAAAACTTTGCTCGAATTTCATTATTTAAAAAATGACCTACTTTCAATTTTAGTCAGTTTAAAAAGAATGATCTATTTTTTTAGCAACATTTTAATTTTTCACATGACTTGTTTAAGGTCACAACATTAAAGAGCATCCTAGTATATTTGACAGAACTTTAATTTACAACCATAAAATCAAAAAATCTTCTTTACTTTCTTAATTTCCTTATCAAATCAAACTAGGTCATTTTTTTTAAAAAATGAATAGAATATGAAAAATATATTAAAATAACTTTTTAATCTTATAATCTTAAATATGTAATAAAAAAAAGGAATTAATGATGGTCAAAATAAAGAAGAAATTATGATATTTATGTGGATGCACATGATGTACCATGTACACTTCCATACATGGACCAAATATCATATACTAATACATTAATTAAAAAGGACCAATTATATGCAGTTTTTGAAACAGTTAAAAGTTCATAAAGATGGAGATATCATTGAGATATGATTCCTGTGTTATGTATTACTACAGTACTACTTTCTTTCAGTAAAAATACAAAAAGGGAAAACAAAATACAGGAACTTACAAGTGGTTCAATTTCTAGTGGTCTAGTACTATTAATAGTAAGAGATCGTTTGGTGTGAGAGACAAAAATAAATAATTATAAAATAAAAAATTAGTGAAAGAATAAAATTTTGATATCTTATTTAGTTGATAAGTTTGGGATAATTTATCCACCATTTATAGCATAGTGATGGAATAAGTTATTTCATACCAGATAACTAATCCTGGAATATAATAATGTGAAATTTTTAAGTAATATAATTTGATTTGATAGGCATTTCAATTTGAGAAGAACTAGAAATTTTTTAAAATTTGTGATTTTGAACATCTAATAATGTCTAAAAGAGTAAGATTATTAGAGTTTTAAAACTTATCATCTTAAACATCTAAGAATAAAATAAACAATCAAATTTAGGCTATCTCCAGACTTTACTTGTGGAATTTCACTGATATGCTATTGTTATTTTATATAAGAAAATAATCTAGTGTAACATTTTTATTTCCCTTAATGAAATTATTTAGAGTGATACAAATGGTGACAAGAAGTTTTAGTCCATAAATTTTACTAGAATTTGTCCCTTTTTTTGGCTTTTATGTCAAGTTAAAATGTTAAATGATCACCAAATTAAAACAAAATAAATACCATTTCTTTATGAAATAAAGTACTCTCTCCGTCTCATTTTATGTGTATTATTTGACTTGGCATTGTATTTATAGAAAAAGGAAGATTTTTAAAACTTATGATCTAAAATCATTCATAAATATATGTGGGATTGAAAATTATTTTATTTTTGATAAAAAGAGAATTTTAATTTTAAATTATTTCCAATTCAAATAAGATGACATCCATTTTTGGACGAATTAAAAAGGAAACGCCTAATAAGAAAAATATTGTCTGCGTGATGTAATTATTGATGAATCATTACATGGAGACTTTTTCTTCTCTCTTTCCTGTAATTGAACAGACTCTTTTCTCCTTCTTTTAAACTTTTTACAAGTACTATTCCTTTCACACTACATCAATGGATGTTTGGTTCTCCCAAAGTATAGAAAAGGAAAAAGGAAAAAATAGCATTGGAATTTGAAATGTAGAATCAAAATCTTTTTTCCAAAAATCATTTCCTCAAATCTTCTTGTAGTTAATTAATTAAACACAATGAGATTAAGATAAATAAAGATTACCTGTAAATGGGATTTCACATGTGCTAAGGTGAGATCTTTAACATCCATAAGCTCAAGAACTGACTTTGGTGTTGCTCCTAAATACCCCAAAAAAAAAATTGATTTTAAGTTCATAAATCTACTTCTCCATTAATTTGCTTGATTAACAATGAGTCTTGATTAAGTAAAATATTGAAAAAAAGAAAGAAGATAGCTTTATCATGATCTAGTTGAAAGAAAATTGATCGAGTACTTCTTGATCGTGAATATCTGAACCAATCTAAATATCATTTATAAATAATCATATTCAAGAAGTATGAAATATATAAGAACTACTAAAGATACTAAAGAACAACAACTAAAGAAAATCAAGTTTTTATGTATATAGCTAGGAACACTAACAACTGGTCAACTACTAAAAAATGAACTTTCATGTCAGTTCTTTGTCGCTCTAATTCGTTAAAAATAAGTGCATAAGGAGAAAAATCCTACTTACTTTCATGGCCACCCAAGAGCTCAACAGCATGAACAAAACGAGCATGAAGAATACTTGTCCATCGCATCCTCGGAGCTCTTGTGTTCCTTTTACCCATAAATCTTGATCTCAAAACTCCCCCTTGATGAAAATTCGGACTAGTAGAGGCACAAACACTAATTTTACTCTTAATATTATTATTAATAATAGAATTACAAGAGGAAAAAGGTATAGGAAATGTTGTACTAGTAGTGGTATCAAAGGGCTTTTGATGATACAATGGAATTCCTCTTAGGGGTTGCATCAAGAAACTAAGCCTTTGATTAGGTTCACAAGAATAATTATAATTAGGTCTTGTTGGATCATTTTTGGATAAAGAAAGCTCAAAACAAGAAGAGGTGTTGTTACTATTATTCAACATAGAATTTGTTGATTCCACTAAATGAGCTTTTTTCCAAAACCCCAAATCCATATTCTCATCTTCATCATTACCACTACTTGTAATTTTCCTCTTCCAAGTTGATGATGATGAAGGTTGGATGTTTGGTGGGCTAATTTTTAGGGATAAGTCTGGTTGTGTCGAGAATAATTCCATATATCCTTATATCGTTCGAATTTCGAGAGTCAAGAATCAATTTTTTTTCTTCACCCCTTTTTCTTCCTCTAGGTTTTTTTCTTTTTCTTCTTTTCTTGGGTTATTTGTAGGTTATACAAAGAACTATGACATATATCCTAGTGGTTGATGAAAAGAAGAAGAGAGAAAATTCTAGATTTTCCCTTTGTGATTAATTTGAAGGGATTTGAGATTGAGAAATAAGAGAGGGGAGATATGAGAAAGGACAAAGTATAAATGAAGTGAGTGGTTGTTTCTTTTGTGTGAACTAGTATGTGTTAGAAAATGACATTTGAGGGGGCTAGTGTGGAGAAGGGGTTGAGGAAGTGGGGTCCCTTTTTTATACTCCCTTCGTCATCCTGTTGACTTGGCACAGAGATTAAAAAATAGCAAATATAGGGGTAATTTTACCAAATCATCCTTTGAAAATAATAAATATAATGTCTTGAAAAATAAAATAGAGAAATGAATATAATTAATGATACGGGCAAATTAGGAACTAAGTATAAAATTATCTATCGATTTCTTAAAGTAAACAAGTATTAGTGGACATCCTAAAATAGTATAGAGGACAAGTACAAATGGACGAATGGAGTATAAAATTTAAATTTTATGATTTTTGAATTTTAAGATAAATTATTGAATTTTGTTCAAGTCACATATTTAAGGTTGTAGTGCAAAAATACCTGATTTTTCAATTATCATTTTAATTATACTTGCGATTAGTTTTAAAAAAATGCAACTCTACCCTCTTCGGAATAGCTTTAAATGTGCGATGTTTGAATGTTTATACGGCTGAAGTTTAGTAATTTTTGTCTGAAACTTCAGCTATGTGTAATTGAATTCAGTTATTTTAATCAAAAAATGTATTTCCAGAAAATATTTTAAATTATAAAATATTTTTATATCAGAAATTATTTTTCGAGAAGTATTTTCTACTCTCTACTAAAAAATAAAAGATATTTTCTAAAAGTTATTTTCATATAACCAAACAATAGAAAATATTTTTCAGAAAATATTTTACATTAACTAACTAAACATGAGAAAATAAGTTAAAAATTAACTTATTTTTCAAAAAAACATTTTTCAAAAAACACATTTTTCATGGAAAACATTTGCGTCCGTATCAAACACAACTTTTCGTAACAGTACACCCTAAAAAAAATACATTTAAGTTTGAGAATGAAAAACCTTTTCAAGATTTTCCCAAATCCATATGATCCTTCAAAAAGGGATAATGCAAAGTAGCCCTTTTCTTAACTCTTTGTTTAGATGGTCGTTATGCATGTATTATTTCTTAATAGATTATATCATGTTGTATTATATTGTAATGCGTTGTTTTAATGAATATAATGTTTGGATAGATTATATTGTTATTCGTCATTATATAATGTCATACATCTATAATTGAATGATAAAACTACACAAAATTGTAGAGTATATGATACAGCTATCATGAAAGGATATGGTAAATAACAAATAACATTATTAAATAATAAATAAAGTAAAAAATGAAAAAAAGATATTAGAGTAATAATGCTACCATACCAAATCGATCGTTACACAAAATAAGTCTTTTCGTCGTTACTTAACAATGGATTTAAACAATACGATATGATAGAATTTAAGTAATAATCAAAACAAACGTTATTTATTTAAACTAGCAATATAATACAATAGAATGGATAACAACCTTCCTCCAAACAAGGGTAAGTAGCGTTAGATTGGCATGAAATGGATACAATCTCTTTATTTTTAATTAAAGTCTCAAATTTAAATTCAAAATATATAAAATATTCAAGATTTGACCATTGACCATATGTTATATGCTTGGCAAAAGAAGAATAAGTGTGTTATATAATCAACAAAATATGACTTGAAAAGTAGTAATTGTCACACTCTATTTTTTCAAAAATGTCTTTTAACATAGGTTTAGGATCAAGACTCCCACAAAATATACAGTCAAAGAGCTGGAAACGTATTGAATCTTTTAAGTGAACCTTATAGAAAATGCTCAACATATCTTTTTTTTAATTAATTTTTCGCTTGATTTTCAATATTTGCATTAGAGTTTGATTATTTTGAATTCGTCGTATAAGATCTCATTTGGTAAGAAGCGTTCTCTAGTCAGATTTTTTTCATACTCAGAACTCGAACCTGACATATTTGAGGAGCAACCTCATTCACTTGTCACTCCACCATATTCTTCGATGATAATGCGCAACATATTTTATGAGAACAATTTTTATTTTTTCTAATTTTTGACAAGACCCCATTAATCAACTTTTAGTAATGAGAAGACTCAATACAATTGCTTGTTCATCCTGTGAAGGGTGAAATCAAATCTTAACTATATCCATGGTGTCTAGGGCTCATTGGTCACAATTTGTCTTTATTTTCCTCACAATTTTTGTTTTCTGTTTTTTTCTCGCCCATGGTTTTCTATTATTTCCCTTTTTCTCAATTCCATGCTCTTGGAAAAAAAAAAAAAGAAATGACACTACTTGGATACTTGGACCTACAATACATGGCAGCCCAATCAAATATTCTTTTCCAATCAGTTTTAATTATATGACGTAATTTAATTGTTATAAAATTTATTTTAACTATTAATAAATTTATAAGAATTTATTAACATTTTATCTACTATCTTTTTGAATTTTGTCACTAAACGTAAACGTCAAATGATTCAAGTTTTTCTTTAAAAGATATGTCATTCGTTTGGAAACCAGGGAAGTAGATTCAGAGGTACATGGATTTAACATATTTTAACATATCAATTGCTAATTACTGAGATTGATTATTCCACAAATCATTATAGAAGGATTTTTTGAAATTTCATGTGTGTCTTATGTTCTATAAATGTGATATAATTGGTGATGGTGGTATAGTTGAATGAATCGTATCATTGGAAGTCATTTGGCGTGAGGGTATAAGATACATATAATAATTTCAGGATAAAATTTAAGATTATACCTTTGGTTGGAAGTATTAGGTAATTGTAAGATTATTTATCCTAACACTATTCAAAATTGACGAAACCGATTAAACCAAAAAAAAGCTATTAATTTATTGATAATGAGTTATCGATTTAGCGATTTCAATAACGATTTAAATTTTTTATTATTATTGGGTTATCGATTGTAAATGGTTTTAGGTTTTCTATTAACAAGTTGACCAATAACTTGATAATAATTAAATAATTAAATTTGTGCTATTTGATATATGAAGTCTTTGATAGTTTCATACTTTTATTTTTTTACTGTCTCAAGCTCTCAATTATTCTATAATGTGATAGTGTTCGCTTTTGAGCAAAATGTAGTTTGTCACCTTATTTCTTAGTAATTATCAATAAAGAAAATTTTTTGTCAAATCTTAACGATTAAACTGACAATCGAACCGGTAATGATCAATAATTGATAAGTTAATATCTTAATCGTTCTACAACGGTTTAACATATCTATCAACTGATAATCGATAAGTTGGATCTATAAACTTCAAAACCCAACCGAATCGTGGTTCCAAAGTACTTTAACATTTTCAAATACTACCGTAGCTAAATTTGAAGTTATATCGCTAAATACGTAATTTGATCAAACTTAGGGGATGTATCTGTAAATTCACAAAATTAAAAAAGCGTACATTTCTTATCTACAACATTTTTTTTCATAAGCGAACATGGCTGCTGCTGCTTCTTCTTCTTCAGTAGCTCTCAGTTTCCTTTACCAAAACCCCATTAAAGTTCCTCTCTCAACTCCAAAGAGTTTTTCTCCTTTCTCAAAACCCACCTTCCCATCTATTGGGAGCTTTTATTCTGTACTTCCCCGTTTGGATTATAGCAACTTCAAGAAAATCAATCCATGCCTTCACTGCAGCAATCTTCCCACTGCTTCCACAAATAACACTCAGTATGAGGTAAATTTACTTTAATCATAGACCCATTTGGCTTCTATGCAAAATTCTTCTTATTGGGCCATATGCAACTTACCATTATATACGTTCAATCAAAATCCAGATATTGGTTTTAGTAATTAATCTTCCTGTAGTTTAATAAATGTTTTTAGTAGTACCAAACACATCCTTAAGTTTAATTGCAGTTATTTTTAATGTTTATATTTACCAGGACAGGCAGAAGAGTAATCAACATTACACAACAAGAAATGAACAGAAAATGAAGTTTAGGTGCAAATGTATATTTATATTTGAAAAATTACATTGACAATATAACTATATTCTACATTTTAACCTGTAAAAACTTGCAATCCAATTCATCCAATACCGAGGCAAAACTAGAATTTCAAGTTTATGGGTCGTGACAATAACCGGTTTCTAAATTTAATACTTGCACATATTTTATGAATTTTGTGTTCTTTGCATCTTGTAGTGAACTGTCTTTTGGAAACAGCCTCTCTGTCTCTATGATGTAATGTCAAGTTCTGGCGTCTGCGTACATTTTACCTATGCATTTCGGTAGTGAACTCTCAGAGACTGGTTGGTTGGTGAAGTAAGCATGTTTAAATCACCGGATACAATTTGGGAGAAATTAATTAGATTGTTTGGTTACTTGTTTATCTTTTTGGTATAAGAATCTATGCATTGTTTGTTGAATAAGTACATGGATTAAAACAAACACATACATTACTAATCCTTGGATTATAATCTCTGCATAACCCGAATTTCATCCATACGCTCCCGTAACGTAGTATCAGTTTCCTGTTTAACCTTTTTAATCTGAATTTGCTGTTATTGAGGATTAGCTTCTCTTTATTGTCACAAACTTATTGCAGTTTTCAGATGGCTCTTCTGAGGTAGAGTTGAGATTAGAACTTGGGCAGGGAGATATAACTCCAAAGGACATAAATGTAGATGCAAATGAGAGTTCATTAGCAATTAGAGTACAGCAATCTGGAATCGTTCGGACTCTCATGGAAACTAGTACACTGTATGAGAAAATAAAGCCTGCAGAGACAATATGGTACACAATTTGAGTGAATTTGTTATATCCTTGTGCAACGTTCACTGAAATAAATCATGTCGTGTAGGTACATAGATGAAGATCAATTAGTAATTAGCTTGAAGAAGCAAAACTCTGAGTTGAAATGGCCTGACATTGTGGAGTCTTGGGAGTCCCTCAGTGCTGGAATTACACAACTCCTTAGAGGAACATCAATATGCTTGGTTGGGGAATCAACTGAAATCAACCAGAGGATTGCTCGAGAACTGGCTGTTGGACTAGGGTATGTTCCTCACTTTCATGAGTAAACGATAATGCTGCATACAGTGATGGATCTACAGTATTCTTATACGCCATATGCTAGTCCTCTTTCACCGAACCTAGGTGAAAAGAGATGTATGAATCATGATAAATAGCCTGAAATCTGAATAGTTGTTCTCTATAAATATAATTTTTTCCATTTGATATGCAATCATGATCGTCCTTTTACATTAAATTACCCAATTTTCTGTACCCTCGGGATTCTTGCTTGCTCCTTTAGTAAAGATCTTCTGAAAATTTTGTTCAACTCTTATGGTGGTTAGGTACACTCCACTTAGTACAAAGGAGCTGCTAGAAACATATGCCAAGCAATCAATGGAATCATGTGAGTTGCATCCATTTTTCTTTTCACAGAAGAAGATAATTGTCGTTAAGAATACAAGGAAAGACAATAGAAAATTAAATGTTTACAAGGAAGATCAAAATATTTATAACTGCACAACGATAAAGCAAATATTGGGGCATCCCAATTTACTCTGAATATTGTTTTTGTGTCTGATACTCACTGGAACATTTTATTTACTTTCCCATACGACTAAACGCATAGTAGCTCTTTGTTTGCCTTCACCCAAAAATTTTCTTTCCTTTTTCTTTTCTTTATTTAGTTATTCTCTAACTGATTCCAGGGGTTAATGAGGAGGGGTCTGATGCTGTAGCAGAAGCAGAAAGTGCTATACTAGAGAGTCTGAGTAGGTATTCACTTTGTCTTGCATACCTTACTCATTTCACTTGGTACTGGAAGTAAAAATATATTTATATTTGATTTTAGCCATGCCCGTGCTGTTATTGCAACCTTGGGAGGGCAGAAAGGCGCTGCTAGAAGAGTAAACCAATGGAGGCATCTTTTTGCTGGATTCACAGTCTGGCTTTCCCTTTCTCAAGCCACGGGTTAGGAAACTAAGCTCTCTCTTCCCCTTCATTTTATTGTACAGTATGTTTTACAAGCCTATCTACTATTATATTGCCTCTTTTCGTCTTTCCATGTGTTTCCAATCCCCTTCTTTAGATAGTCGAGGAGTGACACATACATATTTATCATTCTTCTTCAATTGCTAGAAGCATCTCTCTGCTGTTGATACTATACAACTTCTGACACAAAGACAGAGTTAAGGCCTAATTGCTCCTGTGAACCCCTATGTGAATCAAACAAAGAAGACAACTACAAGAAGAATCCCAAAATTGGCATCTTAGAATCACTAGACAACACCTGATGAAGTGCGGATAATTGATCACTAAACTAAGAGCAACTGGAATAAGAAAGGAGGACTAGAAGGAGATCATCAAAAGTATAATGGGGCTTCAAGCTTCTAGGCCATACAGATATTGTAGGAGCAAGACTTCACCTCCCTTGCGGAAGGGGTTATAGCAAACACCCTTTTAAGGATGACTCCAGGACTGGACCCCTTACATACTGTATAATCCATGAAGAAACCTTTGTTGTGCTGAAACAACTACCAAAGCACCACAAAATTATATGAAAATTTTGTTATATTTCTTAAGACTGTCGTTGTCTTTATCTAATATCAATTGCAGATGAAGAATCTGCAAAAGAGGAGGCAAAAAGGAACATGCAAGATAGTAGTCGAGGTTACTCTAATGCCGAAGTGGTAATCAAACTCGGAGGTTGGGATCCTAACTATTCAAAAGCAGTAGCTCAGGCTGTGCTTAGTGCCCTTAAGCGCTTGATTTTGGCAGATAAAGACCTTCCAGGTACACTTAGTTTCATGATCATGCTTTAGCCTATACTGGGTTATTCATCGAGTTTGTTGTGGATACAAAATGAGTCCCTTTGCCTTGACATGAAGCACAAGTCTACACAAGCTTGTTATATGTTTTTTATTGTTACATTCTTCTGTTCTGAAGGGAAAAAGAGTTTATACATAAGGTTGGGCTGCCGAGGTGATTGGCCAGACATCAAACCCCCGGGCTGGGATCCATCAGCGAGCCCCGATGCAGCTTCCCCATCGTCATAGAAGAGTCAGTTTATCCATTTAAGGCTGTTATAAATGATAATTTTAGAGTGTGTCCCTACGATGAATATCGATATTGTTATATATAGGTAGGATGATTTTACAGATGACATAAAAAATCAATTCAACAAAATCAGACTATTATAGCGCAATATTAATATAACCAAGTTTGAGTATATTGCTGTTGCAGTAGTGCCTCCCTCATATATTGTTTGTTCATCTCACCCTCCATTTTGATATATAAGGGACATCATAAGAATGACAAATAGTGTGGCATTAAGATGAATTGACTAGCTCCACGTAAGTCAACCATCCACCAATTATGGAACAAACATGTAATTGAACCGCAACAGAGCCACTTTTTGCCTGTTGCACGGGAATTCCCAGTAATAATTACTTTACTATTATTTAGAAGAAAGAAATTGAGAATGCTATTAAAACACAATCATTCTCGTCAATTTTGCATTTCAGTTCATACATATTTTGATCAAACTGCTCTAAATAAAACTGCCTCTCGTTTAAAGAGATTGGGCCCAACAAGTAAGCATTATGTATCTCATAATTTAAGTGTTCTAAAAAAGGGAAGTGAATTATACAGACATGACAATGCAAGTAAAATAAACACATCCACGGAAGCTCAGATTATGCACAACGAATCAGAGGACAAACCCCCCACCCCCCCTAGGCTTCAAAGTGACTGCAATACAGTACCCCTCTTGCTACAACTTATTTTCTTCAAGGCTAGAGAGGGGGTGGGATACGGAAGGAATTGGCCGCACATCACCCCACCTAAAACCAACTTATGCTCCTGTAACTATTGCCATCACACATCAGAGGGAATGGAAGTCACACATATAGAAGAACAAAAGGGCAAGTCTTGACACAGCAACATCTAATCACAGTATTCAAAGAAACTAAAGCTACATAACACCAAAAACAAGGAAAAGAGAGACTAGAGAGAACGACAATTGATTGTTAAAAGTGGACTCTTGGCCACCAAGCAGCAAGCACCTTTCTGGTACGATGATCGTCAAAAGTGGACTCTTGGCCACCAAGCAGCAAACACCTTTCTGGTACAGCCTCAACAATTACTCTCCCCACTCGGCACATTCATAAAGCATGGAGATGCAGAAGGCGGCTGCAAACACAAGGACAAACGTTCAAAACCCCAAAAAAACATTTGATACAGTATATTCAGTAGCCTGCATATACCAATTGCATATCCATATATACTTACCAAGAGTATAATATACAAATCCCACCACATAAAAGAAGCAAAAGAGGAAATAGAGAACATAGCAACAGACGGAAGACAAAAGAATATGCACTAATAAGATGTGTCAAGACTTCTACCCACCAAATTAATATAATTAACCCAGGTTTCACACCCTCGTAGAAATATCGAAGTTGCAGCATATCTTAATGAAGTTTTTTCAGGTATTGCAGCATATCTCAAATAATAGATGTCCTACTGGCGACTAACCATCATCCTTCACAAGATGATAACCAAGAGAAGTCACGCAGTGGAACCAAACCTCACAAGTTCCGCCCGTACATATAAGAAATTCCAAAATCCAGGTAGGAACGCATTTAATCTCTCGTCGTTACAAAAATATGCAGTACCTCCTATTTATAGGTCAAAACAAATGGTATACTTAAGAGCCAAAATTGTACTTGTCCCTCAATCAATTTATGAATCCAACCTAGTTTGATTCATTGAAACACAAAATTTGTCATACCATAACACCACATCCAGTCAATTCTTGAATAAAACACTGATATAATGGATTCATGGAAAGCCCTTTGAAACCATTCCACCATTCCCTACACATCCAGGACACAAAAGGAACAAAGTGATACTTTATAAGTCACCAAATTATTTTGTGACAAAATAGTCACTCAAACTTTGTCTAAATAAAACGAGAAGTCACCATAATCAAAAAATCATTCAACGTAACTCGGGTATCACAGAAAATGTCGTATTCGTTTCCCTCTAAGTGACTCCATGATTTCATGCAAATTTTGGCTGTTCTATTTATGGACTCTTCGCTCTCTCTATCCATCGGTGTGCTGGCTGTCCAAGAGCCAGGAGCAGTTACTGGCTGGCCTGGACTGATCCACAACTTTTTTATTACACATATAGTTTAGTGATTTGGGCGATATTTAGGTAAAGTTAATAAGTTTCTCATTATAAAAAATATTTTAGTGACTTTGGTAAAATAAAGTAAAAGCTGAGAGTATCCATGATATTAACCACAGCCACTTCTAAAAATATACCAGTTGACAACTTGACATGCATGTCCTACGTAAATGAATCACAGTAAGACGTCTATGTAGTCTAGCTTTTACATTCTAAATTATCTTCAAGGTTTTTGAAATAACGAGATTCGATTTCTGATATTAAGATAATCTCATCCTCTAAGATTCAGTGGATCATCACTAATACAAGGAAGGAATTCCATCATGCCTATACTGTCTGCCACCCCCTACTTGTAAGCATTCTTATGATATCACATCACTATAAAATTCACTCCTTGAGAAAGAGAGTAAAAGATAATAAAATATAATAATGCCAACACAACAATGGCATATACAATTTGGCAACCACCACCAACATAAAACCAGAAGATCAACCGTATAGTAACAACAGCACAGTCTCGATACACTTTAAACTAGAGGATAGATTCTATTCTCTTGGGCCAAAAAAAGAAACATAAAATAAAAAAGATACAAATGCCACCAAAACTTTTTGACAGAAACATGCCCCCCAAACTAAGAGCAAACCACTTTTTTCCTACTTCACCCGAACCAAAATCAATATATCAAGTGCAGTTGAAAACGAACACCCATCTAAAGTGCAAAAAATACAGATTATATATATATATGTATCGGAGCATATTCCTGCCATACCTTGCACTGGAGATTGGTTATGGTAGACTTCAATAACTGATCACCCACTATCAACCTCAGCTTTTTAACAAAATCATTCCGGGAAATTTTCTTGCTCTAATCAAAAAACAAAGGAGAGAGATTCAGGGAGAAGGAAGAAAGTTAAAGAGGAAATTGTTAGACACAACTGTCCACACAACATACCCTAAACAATTCATAGTGTGCATGAACCAATTTCATATCTTTTGGAGACACTTTAGCTGAAATAGCTCCAAATAACATAGAGAAAGGCATCCAGGGGGATTTGGGGGATTTATTTGTACCCACACCAACACCATGGGATTGCTGTATGTTTCTTAGAAATTGATATTGCTGACAGTTCCCCTAATCGCATAAAACAGGAAATGTTAAAACAAGGATATCAACTTATTGAGAAGATTAGGCTAAATATACAAAGAAATTTCCATAATTCTTTGCAAGTGAAAGATAAAATTATTAAATGAAAGAACAAAAATCAAGCAAAATGGAATAACTTTTTCCCTCAAAATTTCAAACATTAGAAGGAAGAGCTGAAATAGAAATACGTCTTTTGAAATGGTTATTCATTAACTAACAAAACAATTCAAACTAGAAAACAAGCAAAACTGCCTTGCAATCAAATAGTTTCTGCATATGAATGTGCTGTGTAAAGCAATCACACCGACAATCTCATCATCGTGTCGACATCAATGTAAGTCACAAACCAAAAGACAGAAATTTATCACCCAGTTTGCTTCTTATTGTATCAATATATCTTCATACCGAATGTGCTCCTTTAGCTAAAACTCAAGAAAAGACCCTCACTGGAGGACTAAAAGAAGGGAACACTAGATCATTCTCTTTCTTCCAATAGTAAGATTACCGTAAGCGAGAAGATCAAGTGCAACGATGCTTGACATCCAAACAGTTCTGTCAACAAAGTTTTAGAATTCATACATTCTCTGAGAAGCTATTTTTAATCCACCTCTGTATGAACATTCACATATAGGCGAAAATCTGTGCTGATACAAAATCCTTCAGACCTCATATTGCAACTTCTTGTGCAGACCTCAATCTCAAGGTTAAGCTCAGTTTCTGGAGCGGAGAGCACAGAAGTACCCACTGGAGCAATCAACTTGTGCCAAGAGAAGCACTTCATGTTGCTCCATATTGATGAAGTAAACAAAATAGAACTCATGTTAGTTATCTTTCCCTCAAAATAATTTTCATTAACCTGATCATATTAGCAAACAATGACAAAGACAATTTCTATGTTCTTATATTTTTATGCTTGCTGTTCTTCTCTCTTTCTCTCTCTTTTCTTTTTTTTTTGGAGAGGGGCGGCGTGGGGGGGGGGGGGGGTGTTCGGGGGGAGGGGGGGGCGAGTCGAAGGGAGGAATACCAATTCTGTAGGAAATTTTTT
>JAOTQR010000100.1:18890511-18910731 GCA_025774065.1 Solanum ossicruentum
GGGGGGGGGGGGGTTGTTCTGGTGGAATGAGGGGCAAGTCGAATGAAGGAATACCAATTCTGTAGGAAATTTATTCAAGTCCAACTGTTCCTCAGATCCCTGAAAAGTAACTCCAGAGATATCAAGCCTACTCTCTTCCTTTATTGGAGCCCCTGGGGAAATAAAATGCAAATTCAGAGCCACTTCTGAGAACGGATTGGCTAAACAAACCCTACCAAACATAAAATGTATTTGAACATGAAGACTACTCAACTAGTAAGCCAACCATCAGCGAGTGGTAATAAAGTAATTCGAAAAGAAGCACATTAAATTGGCATAAATGTTCAGAAACTAGTCTTTACTCCGTTCTTTTTTCGCCTTAGATAAATAAATCAAATGTTATGCTGTAAAAGAGGTAAAACATCTTTATCCATATTTAAGTAGTAGGATAAGTTGAAAACCCATGACATAATCGCCAAAGCGGTGCACATCTTAGTTGATCAAGCATAGTAATTGAATTTATAAAGCAAGTTTCTTTAAAAGGGAAGTAGGGCCCTGGATGTAGAATCAACAGATAATATTTAGCTGATTTTACCTTTAAAACATGGACTTTTATGCTGTTACTTTGAAGTATGAAGAACCGCAATATTTCAAAATTACAAACAGGAAATGGTGTAGTTTGTCTTTAAGGAAAGATGAGACATACTCGAGTGATCAATAATCAGAACACAATTTAATTCATACTAATCATGATATTCTAACATTTAAGCACAAGGAAAATGAGATAAATACACACCTTCTACTCCTGAAGACATCCTGAAGCTCACAACATACTCGGGATATATGTGTGTGTTCATATTCATGTTCCAAACAGTATAATATGTAGGACTCTCCAGATCATCAACACCACTATCATATTTCTCATTGCTGGGATAAGATTGCTCAGATCCAAAATGCAGAAGTTCTTCATTGCCCAAAATGACACGACAAAGAACCATGTAACGAACGCCATTTTCGTCAATATCACAGCAAGCGGCACTGATGAAGAGACGAAAAGAAAATGTGTAAGTTAGATTCTCCTGAACAATAATATAAGTGAATACATAGGACAATTATTATTTCTTTTTCCCTTTCCGCCCGGGGGGTGGGGTTAGTCTTAAAGGAATATTTCCTAATTCCTCAGTTAATGAATGAATAATGAATTGATGTCCAAGTCTGAGGGAGACTAAATGAGGACAAAGGATGAATCGAGTCCATCAACCCCCATCGTACAAAGAAAAATTTGAGTTGCGCTGGCTCTAGGGTTGAAGTTGAAGAGCTATTGCCCCATTCATATGGATATGATGGATATTATAACTATTGGCTTCTTTTCCCATATTATTACCTGAAAAGGCAAGTAGTTATAGCAAAAAAAATTGGTACTGCATAATCACAATGATCTCCCTTAAGCAACGGATAAATTTTAAAACCATTTTTTCCCTTTTTTACTTTTTGACAAGGGTTACAATGACAAATTTTAAAACCATTCTAAAATCAAGATACTGAAACTCCAAACAATAATGAGATCATCAATGAAAAAAAATGATTTTCTCATTACAGAGTATTATCCAACCTTTTAGAGGCACAGTCCTGGGCAATGAGGTGCACTCCGACTCCAAGATTAATCTTCTGTCCACGTGCCCCATGCATCAGGCCATAGTTCATAATTGTAGATACCACCTCTTTGGAAGCGGCAAGCCAAGCATATCGAACATTGGATTTTCCGCGATACTTTTGGGTTATCTCAATCTGCTTCTCAAACAGTTCCAAGCGATTTTTCATATATTTACTTAAGCATTGACTAATTTTGACTATATCCAGAGTACAGATGGTATTCATTCCCTTAACAAACATAGCTTTAACAGATTCTGCATCCACCAACTTAAGTGTATCTTCTAATGTAGGAGACAGACTCTCCTGATCGTGTTGATTTTCTGCAACTACTTCCATTTTAGGAACTGAATTTTGATCAACAGCAAATTCTTGATTAATTTTAATAGGATCAACTCTAATTCTTTTAGAACAGACATTTGACTCTTCCACACATTCATCCAAATTGCAATTATTCATTCCATTAAAATCTATTTCAAGATGCAACTTGATTTTAGTTGCCCTATCCTGCTCCGCGGCACTGAATTCTTCAGCTCTCTGTAGTTGGATTTCAAAATTGTCATGCGTTTTACAACTAACGACACATAAATCAGGAAAGAAACAGCCACCTGCTTCGTCTATCCAAGCAATAGGTTTCTCTAATCCAGTAACCAGATTTACCTGAACCATATATAGAATATCAAGTATTACATGAAAGCCACCAAAGTTCACCTCAATCACAGCCTTCTTTGCACGGAATTCCTCCTTGACTATACGAACAATATCTTGAGGGAAATCATTCCATTCACCATTCTGATGGAATAGAACACGTTGTGGAAGTCCACTTTTCATAAAATTTGAGTAGTTCTTAAGTATCGATTTCCTGAGATGTGATCTGCAATTAGATTCACTGTCTACAGACCTTTTCCTCTTACCAAGCTTGCCACAAAATGAGCTACAATTTGGTTGAACTGATAGCTCCTCCAGCTTCTCAGTGCCAGCTCCAACTATACGTGCCACGTACTGAGATGCCACTTTACTTTTTGAGTCGACGTCAGCTGTCTTACGGCCATTATTTAACACCTCAACCCAGTTTGACTCCATTTATCTACAGGCAACTACTATTTACAAATTTCTAACAGAAAGACTAAATCCTAAACTGGTATAGCACAGGTCTGTCATAACAAAATTCTGAGAAGCCGCATCATGGAGAACGAAATGCAAAACCTGAAGGGGAGAAAAGGCAATTAGAAAGCCGTTCATTTGAAATAAAACGGGCGAGGGAGCTCTTCATACGAGCAGCACGATCAGCATAAAAGAACAACTCAGTCCATAAACTACATAGCTAAGGTAATCTATCACCAACTGAATAACTGAGTCTAGCAATAGAAGTAAATTTTATGTTTTTAAATGTGTGAAACAGAAGCAACTTATCCTTTTTTGTGAAATAAAAGTAAACCACATACCTAGATGCATATAACTAAGTGCCAAATTTATTTACTCCGTAAGTGTGAACATCTCTCCCTAAAATGAGTAAACTATCTGTTTAAATACTTATGGAATGTAGCTAACTTCGAGAAACCTACCAAATTCTGCAATGATTGGCCATCTCGGCAAGAGCACGTTATCTCCATAATGTTGATGTCAACTCAACAAATTTCCCTTTGTACAAAGTTAACTTAGGAGCTAATTCAATTCACCTCCTCTGAAAAAATAAAATATTTAGTGATAAAAAGATGCACATAAAAATGTTGAAATTCAAATTTCTGGATAAAAGGAAATACAAGAACAAGGAATTAAAGTCTATCATTATCTTTAAGAACATCAACATTAGCATTACTATTAAATCTCTTACTTGCACTTAAAACTTCAGCTAATATTAAGCAGAGAACAAACACCCAGAGAAACAAACACATGAACTTTTCGTGTTTTTCACCCTTTTGTTTTCAAAGCCTTCTTGAATTAACTTTTGATTCAGCAACACATGTGACCACCACAAAATATATACAATCATACTCAACAAATATCATTTTTTTTATAAAGACTTTTCGACAAATACCATTTGTTTATTATTCTATCGGGTATTAATTTTTTGTGCAGTAAAAACCTTTTCTCAACTCTTGGGCTCAGGTCCTCCGGCATCTATGTATAAAAACTTTGATAAGTTGGTTTATCAAGAATAAACAAGAAACAAACTTCATTTCCAACCATTCGAGATAATGCTCTTATCCTCTGTATTTCAGAGGCGGATACCACAGAGTTAGCTGAGTGTATATACAGGTGTCCCCTATCTGTGATAACACCACCAAGGAGACTATGAGTAAAACTCTGAGGAATAAAGGTTCTGATCCAAACGGCTAGGTAATTTCTTCAAATGCCGCCTCCTTAACCAGACAGTTACTAGAGGATGTACGTAATACCATGTGGAATCGTCAAGGTGAGCTGATCTCGCCAATTTATACGCAAGCCTTCAGGGCTATACAAAGTCAGCATGTTCTCATATTTCAATTCTAAAATATAAACATGCACACATTAACAATATGGTCAGGTACAACTTTAAATAGTCAGATGCCTCTCCTTGTTTTCTCAACAACTGGGACACACAATCCACATGTCTAATAAAGAAGTGATATGGTGTACAAATATAACCTTCACTTAATTTTATTTTTTTCCTCAGAGCATATAACCCTTCAATTAACTTATGGAGAAAAAAATGCTAATTTGCTACTTCAATAACTTATCTTGCCGCAAATAAAAAGCCAGCAAAATTCAAGTCAATTTTTCATGATTGATTTAACAAGAAAAAGCTGCAAAAGATTAATTTTTGTTCTTTTAGCATATAACCTCAATTAACTAAGCTGGAAAACAGGGAAAAAATGCTAGCGTGGTACTTCAATAATTTAAGATACCGCAAATAAAAATCCAGCCAAAAATTCAAAGCTTTCATGATTAATGTAACAAAAAAAGCAGCAAATTTTTTTTTTCTTTTAGCATATAACTCTCAGTTAAGTTAGCCAGAAAAAGGGGGAAATGCTAGCTTGATACTTCAATAATTTCTGATGCCACAAACAAAAATCCAGCCAAAAATTCAAATCAATTTTTCATCATTTATGTAACAAGAGAAACTTCAAAAAATTCTCATAAACAGAAAAAATCGGGAAAAAACATTTTATTACAAATTAACTCCAGAAAAATGAATTCCGAGCCGATCTATCCCGGAAATCTTCGGATTCAGTAGAATCATTCCCAAATCACATCAGATCGAGACAAATCAGTCCAGATCCAAGCAGTGAACCAAAAAAATAATAATTTTATTTCACCGTCCTTTAACATATACCTTTCATAGATCAAACGCCGTCGTCTTTGTCTTTGTCGTCGTCGTCTCGGATAAGAAGCAAAAGATACAGAGATAACTGAGTAACGATCAAACAAAGCAGCGGAGATAACTAGACGACGGCGTTCAGACGGAGATGGAATTGACTCGATTGCTTGTGAAATTCATCAGCTAAATTATTATTTATTAATAATAAAATTCAACACTTTGAATATCTAAGTTACTTGGCCGAAAAGAAAGAAAATATATAAATAAAAATATTTTTGAGGGAAAAAGGAAGGAAAGAGAGGAAGGTCGGCAACATTACCTTGTAGCTTCCATTATTGAGGTACTAATCTAATGTAAAGGGGTATTGTGAACGCAAACGACGCCGTTCCATTCGTTTTGTCCTTGTGCATACTTTTTGATCTTTTGTTGGACTGTTTGATAAAGTTATTTTCACTTGAAGCCACTCTTGAATTGGGGTGTGTTTGGTTTGTCAAAATTTTTTTATATTTAAAGTCTGTTTGGAAGGACGCTCTGATAATTGAATTTAGTATAATTATATTATTTGATCTATTTAGTTTAACAGTTATTTGGTCGACAGATAATTAAATGTAATTGATTAGGTATAATTATATTTTTCGATTCACAAAGAGAGATTGTGAATTGTAGACAATTACATGGTGTAATTACATGTTAGTTACTTTTTAATTTCAAGGCAAACAATCACGATTCAACCTTAGCTGACATAATGTTATTACAAACTACAAATCATCCCTTGAACACTAACGAAAGCCGCAAAATAGAAGGAAAAGCATCATTACCTTTTGTCGAGCAGTAAAACTAGGACGATAACCTCGATCGACACCAACTCGGCGTCTTGAAAAAATAGAAGGATGAAATGTTAGTTTCTGGTTCATTTTACAAATACATATGTATACTAGATACAATTTATATACATATACATATACAATTATATGATAGATATACAAATACAATTAGTCTTTTTTCACTCTTTGTCCTCTTTCGCTCGCCTCTTTCCTCCCTCTCTCAAATTTCACTCGTCTTTCTCCTCCCTCTCTCGAATCTCACTCGTCTTTCTCCTCCCTCTCTCGAATCTCACTCGTCTTTTTCCTCCCTCTAACATATAGCTATGAATTAGTAAATTACAATTATAGCTATAGAATATAATTAAAAAAATTTTGAGTTGACATATGCAAAATTTTCTCAATATTTTACACCTCTTCTATATTAGTAATTTAGAGTCGATCTATAACAATTTATGCTATTGTAACTTTGCTCTAATACCGATGAAAAGTACTAATGCTCAATTATTTCTATTTGTTTTCTGCTTCTTCTTCTTTTAGCAAGTACACAATTACACTTTAAGAGAGCTATTTTTAGTAAATTTATGTTTGTACTATAAGATGTAGTATTGAAATTGTTCTAGAGTTTTTTTCGTTGCCACAAATTTAAAATATTTGAATGATCTATTCTTATTTTTTATTACCATTTTTGATAAAATCGAATTTATTGCAAAGATGTTCATAAATAACTTTATAGTAGTTGTTAATAAATATCCTCAATTTAAGTTTGATAGCACATTCTAACAAGATGACTATATTTATTCAATTTATCTCTTTCAACTTGAATTCCATGAGGCAAATCTTGAAAAGTTTTAATGTAATTTGGAGGGATTAGCAAACTTAGAATGTGCAAGGCTTTGATAAGAAGTTATGATTGTAAATGTTGCCCAACAATGATGATGATTGATTTTGATGATTGACAAATGGACATATGATATAAGTTGTGCATGTTCGATGGTAGTAATTTTGATAGGCGTAATCATGATTGAAAGTATATGGAGTAATCATGAACGGTCATTTTTGTAAAAATTTTTACATAGATATTTTAATAATATTAAGAATTTATTATATATCTTAATCACTCAAATCTATTTAAAGAAAAATAAAGGTGATTAATATTTAAATAATATAAGAAGATTATGGGGTACCACCAAATTGGTGGTTTGAAAGAGTGAGGATTTTCATAGTTACAGAACTATGAAATCAAATCATACCACATAATTAAAGAAACAATCAAAACAAACATAGTTATCTTACTAACCATATCGTATCATACCACCAAGAAATACCATCCAAATTAGTTGTTGGGAGGTGTTTATTGGCCTTTTTTTAAGTGTTCTTAAGTTAAAAGGTCAAAAGTCATAATTGGGATTCTCTATTTTTAGTTTTTGGCTTTTTATTTTTATATTTTTTCAAATTTAAAAAAATGCTTAAAACCAAAAGTCAAAAAAAATTAAGTCAATTCAAACACCCACTTAGAGGATGCTTCAAAGCTGATCAAAATTTTTTTTAAGCTTATGGAAGTGTTTGATAAATTTTAAAATAGTTAAAAAAATTAAATGACTTGAAAAAAGTTATAAGCCAAAAGTAGCACTTCTAACCTTTTTTTTTGGCTTAAAATTGTTGTAGTTTGAACCGAAAAAATTATTTAATTTTCAAGTTCGGGGTCATCTTGTTAATACTAAAAAAAACTTGTACGTACTAGTATAGTGAAAAACATACTTAAAAGGGACCAAGGCCCAATCCATAACCAAACTACCTGTCTCACTCATATGATAAACTAAAATCTACACTTATTCTAGACTCTTCAATTACTCACTTCCACTATCATTTCCTAGAACCAAGGAGAATGACAAACTTTTTGAATATGCTTCTGTTCATATTGTTGTTATGTATTGATTTTCATGCTTTCATCGATGATTTGCTTTCGTTTTATAATCACCTTCAACAAAGTCTCATCTATGATCATTGATCATCTTCAAACTCATTCATCTTCATCACTTCTTGTGTTACCTCCATATTATAGAACCTTGGTCATCTATGTTGCCTCATATGAAAGTTCTGACATCTCTTGGTCTTTGACATCAGATATGACTTTTTAGTTGTTCCCTTTCTATTTTCCCTTTTAATTGTTATGTTTTATATTTTTTTCTTTTATTATCTACGTCTGTTGTGTTTGCTAGTGAAAACTATTGAGTGGATGAGATAGACGATGTCGAACTTCCTCCGTTCTAACTTTGATTTGCTGAATCTCTCAAGGATTTGATTGCCTGGATTTAAAAAAATTTGGTTAAATAGTGGGCTTCGGGCCCATTTTATTAAATCAAACGAAAGGCATTTACAAACGGACTAACTCGTAAACCCAACCCATTCGGGATAAAAATATCAAACCCTATTAAAATATTCTAGAGAACTCCACATCATACTTTCCCATTCTAACCCTTTCCACTTCCAGATGTTTCCGTTCCTTTCCCAAGACTTTGAAGTTTCTTCTGATGGTTTTGGTGTTACTCGTTGTGCTATTGATGTTGTGGTACGTATCTCTTCTCTGATTCTTGTTGCTCTGTCCTTCCATGCTGACTCCATGACTCATCAGTGATTTATCTAACCAACATTTTCATGTGATGCTTCATCTTGACCTCCCCATTTTCGTTTAAAACAAAGGCTATGTATCTCCATCAAGGTCGACCTGTAAGTATACTCTTGCCTCCAAGCTCTTACCTTCCATTTTATAAACCTTGAAATCCTCCCCTTTGGTGTAGCAAATGGTACTCCATTTGTCACACCATTGATGTGATTATTCCCTATTTTTGCATCTGATGTTGTAGATCTGAAATTAATTTTAATGAATATTGTTGCACAGTCTTTTGCTCCAATCTTCTGTATGTAAATCTATTAACTGTGCAAAGTAGAAAATCCCAACTGTAAATCCTTGTTGTAACTGTGACAATTATTTTTTGTACATGTATCCTAAAACTCTGTGTTATAGCAACTATAAATGTTGTTGATGTAATCATCTGAAGTTGTTTTTGTTGATATATTTAACACATATTTTTTCATAATCTTAAAAAAAAAAAAGGTACCACTAACTGAATAAATCGTAAGAAACTTCTTTTCTTTTCATTTTTTCAAATCACCGCCGTAGCAACTACTTTTACGCTGCTCCTCCTCCTCCGCTACTATTCCTTCTTTTGGATTTTTCTTCATTTGTTGAATCTCACTAGGATATCAACGTTTAAAATAAATTCGTTGCTATCCTTCCCATACTATATCATTTCTTCTTTCACCTGTTCTTCTTCCACTTTCAAACAATAATTTGTTAAACATTCAACTCTCTTAACATCACTTCTGAAGCTTTCCGCTAACTGCTTGCTGGTCAAATACACTTTGTCTGGATCCTATCCGTTGTAAATTTTTTGTTAGCGTTTTTCTTATTTTGTACAATGTTTATGATTTTTTTTACATAATCTCGATAATTTAAATTATAAACCTTTGACTTATTTCGTTTGAGAAAAGTTATGATCTTTGAGATATTTTTTACCTAATCTGAAAAAAATTGATATGAAGGGGGGGGTCCCTCCAAATTAGGTTAAAAATATTCCAAAGATTATAACTTTTACTAAACGAAATAAATCAAAAGGTTTATAATTTAAATTAACAAGATTATGTAAAGAAACATAAATAATGTACAAAATAAGAAAATTGCCAATGAAAAATCTAAAATAAAGAGAACCAAAAAAAAATTAAAATTAATCAGCAAGCAGTATGTAGAAAGCTTCAGAGATGATGTCAAGAGAGCTAAATGTTTAATAGATTATTGTTTGAAAGTTGAAGAAGAGCAAATGGAAAAAGAAATGATTCATTATGAAAAGAATAATAAAAACATACTTTAAACATTAATATCTTAGTAAGATTTAATAAAATGGAGAAAAATTCAAAAAGAGGAACAACAGCATATGAATGAGTGATGTTTAAAAAACTAAAAAGAACAAGAGTTCCTTATGGTTTATTTTAGTGAGAGGTATGTTTAAGATTATGAAAAAATATTTAGGGTAAATTTTTTTTTTGTCAAATTGTAATTTTTTAAAATTAAATTATGGGCTCAGGTCTGTTGTATTAATTAATTAAATAAATGAATGAAAAAAAGTCCACATATATAAAATGATCTGGAGGCTCATCTGCCAAAGTCCCTAGACACCAAAAAATAGGGTTTCTAGAAAGTTTCATATTCCTCTTTCCTCATTTTGCTACTTCACTTTCCCAATTAGTTTATTCACATTCATCTTTAAAGACGATTTTCTACAGTGGTTAAAGAACCTTTCTTTTCTTGGTCTTCTCGTTGTAATCTGTCTGATACTCATGTAGTAGTTTCATTTCTTTTCTTAAATACATCAAGAGATGAAATTACCTACATGAGTACCAGGCAAATGACAATAAGAAGATCAAGAAAAAAAAGGTTCTTTGACCACTACGAAGAAACGTCATTGAACAGGAATGTGAACAGACTCATTGGGAAAGTGAAGTGATAAAATGGGGACAGAAGAATGTGGAACTTTCTAGGAACTCTTATTTCTTAGGGTCTAAGTACTTTGCCAGATGAACCTCTGAATCATTTGTATATGTGAATTCTTTTTCATTCTTAATTAATAAAATGGGCTTGAGCCCATACTTTTTTTTTTTAAAAAAAAATTATAGTTTGATAAAAAAATTATTTTTTTCATAATCTTAAAGATACCCCTAACTAAAATAAACACTAAGGAACTCTTTTTCTTTTCATTTTTTTCAAATCACCACCGCAAAAACTATTCCTTTACTCATGTCCTCCTTTAAAATTTTTCTCCATTTTATTGAATCTCACTAGGATATCAACGTTTAAAGTAGATTTTTTTGCTATTCTTCCCATAATGCATCATTTTTTGTTTTACTTGCTCTTCTTCTACTTTCAAACAATAATCTGTTAAACATTTAGGTCTCTTGACATCATCTTTGAAGTTTTTTGCATACTGCTTGTTGGTTAATTACATTTTATCTGGGTTCCCTTCATTGTAAGTTTTTCGTTAGGCGTTTTTCTTATTTTGTACATTGTTTATGTTTCTTTACATAATCTTGATAATTTAAATTATAAGCTTTTTGATTTATCTCATTTGAAAAATTTTATGATCTTTGCGATATTTTTAACTTAAATTATAAGCCTTTTGATTTATTTCGTTTGAAAAAAGTTATGATCTTTGAGATATTTTTAATCTAATTTGGACGAACTCCTATCCCTTTCCTTCATATTAGTTTTTCTAGATTAGCTAAAAAATATCTCAAAGATTATAATTTTTTTCAAACAACATAAATCAAAAGACTTTGAGTTGAGAGTTTTAGAAAACAGGCTCTCTACCTCTATGAGGTAGCGGTAAGGTCTGCGTACAATCTACTCTCCCCAGACCCCACTTATGGGATATCACTGGGTATGTTGTTGTTGTTGTATAAATCAAAAGACTTATAATTTAAGTTATCAAGATCATGTAAAGAAACATAAATAGTGTACAAAGTAAAAAATAAAAAAAACGCTAATGAAAAATTTACAATGAAGAGAATCCAGACAAAGTGCAATTGACCAGCAAACAATTTGCGAAAAAAAGCTTCCGAAATGATGTCAAGAGAGTTGAATGTTTAACAAATTATTGTTTAAAAGTGGCAGAAGAGTAGGTGAAAGATGAAATGATACAGTATGGAAAGGATAACAAAATACTTACTTTAAACGTTTATATCCTAGTGAGATTCAACAAAATGGAGAAAAATTCATGCGAGGAATAGTAGCAAAGAAGGAGCAGCAGCGTAGAAGTAGTTGCTATAGCGGTGATTTGAAAAAATGAAAAGGAAAAACGTTTCTTATGGTTTATTTTAGTTAGGGATATTTTTGAAATTATAAAAATATTTAGGATAAAAAAGTGATTTTTTATCTAGCTAGTCAAATCCTTGAGAGATCCAGCAAACCAAGGTTAGGATGGGTAGGAGCTCAACATCGTCTATCTCAGTCACTCAACAACTTCCACTAGCAAGGACAACAGACGTAGTCAAAAAAAGAAAAATGAAAAGGGAGAAACAAAAAAGTCATACTTGATGCTAAGAACTAAGAGACATTAGAAGTTCCATATTAGGAAAGAAATGATCAAGGTTCGACCATCTGGAAGTAGCATAAGAAGTGAAGAAGATGAATGAATTTGAAGATGATCGATGATCGAAGATGAAACTTACTTTATTGAAGGTGATTGCAAAACGAAAGTGAATCATCATTAGAAGCACGAAATCAATACACAACAAGAATATGAACAGAAGCATATCTAGGAAGTTTGTCATTCTACTTATTCTAGAAATAACAGTGCAAGTGAGCAATTAAAAGATTTAGAATAAGTGTAGATTTTAATTTATTATATGAGTGAGTCGGGTGATCTAGTCGTAGATTACGCCTTAATTCTTTTTACGTTTGTTTTTCATTATACTAATTTTTACAAGTTATTTTAGTAGTAATAAGATAAATTCCAAACTCGAAAATTAAATTAATTTTTTTTTTCAAACTACAATAACTTTTAAACCCCAAAATAAATAAATTAATTAGAAGTGCTACTTTTAACTTTTTCCAAGTTTTTAAACATTTCTCTAATTTGTTTTAAAACTCGTCAAACACCCTCTATAGCAAGTAAACCCTGCTAACCGCAGCTTAACCCCTTGCTGCAATTCTCTTGCTACTCTGCAGAGTAGAAAGCGAAAATGGGGGAAAACGATCTATGGGACGATTCAGCCCTGATTAACGCCTTCAACGATGCCGTTTTGAAGTACAAGGTTCTCCCTTCACTTTTCTATCTATGAAACTCATACTTGCTCTTACTAGCACTCTTTCAGTGTTTGCAAATGCATGTCAGCTGTATTTTCAGTCTGTGCTTTCTACGCAGCTCTGCTTGAATTCAAAATTACTCCTCCTTCTAGGTGTATTACTAATCTAATCATTCGTATTCCTTATCTACTTGGCGATAATTTTGCTATAATTTTGGTGAAAAATGAAATCCAAATGGAGCGGAATGGGAGTAGAGGGTTTATTTAACCGAACAGTGTTGGAAATGAGGGTAGCTATTGTTTTAATATTCGAGAGTAACTGTTGTTTTGATATTACATATGCAATCGTAATACTTTCTGGCTTCAATTTACTAAGATATTCAGGAAGAACATTTAAGAAACCTCATTTTGTTTTTTTCCTTGTTAGTTATGGACTACCAACATGAAGTTCGTTAGGCTAGAGTGTTGATTCTGTTGTATGTGGGAAAAAAGGAACATGGTATGCGATATTGATGGAGGTTTTACTTGTACACTACAACAACATACCTAGTGTGATTTCACGAGTGGGGTCTGGGGAGTGAAAAATGTATACAGACCTTACCACTACCTCATAGAGATGGAGAGAATCTGTTTCAGGAAAACCCTTGACTCCAGAGGAGGTTTACTTATATAAGAGTGCCATTTGGTTTTGACGGTTACTTATGTAACATGGTACTCCTTTTTCCTCTCTAAGAAAATTTTATATGTTCTTCTTTCTAATTTCCAGATTATGCATAGTAAAGGAGCTAACTGCAGCAGCAAAGAGGAGAACTCGACAGCAAATGATGACAGAAGCAATGAGATTAAAAGGTACATGTCCATTTATGATTCAAATGGAATGATATTTTTTTTGTAGTTCTCCTTTCTAGCTATTTTAGTGATAAAGAAAAAATGCAACCATCTAAGAAGACTTCGACATCATATCTTCACTTTTATGAAAAAGAAAGAAGACTTGGACATATCTAGCCACTGGAAAAGTTGGAAGTCAATTTATGGCTCGAAATATGTGATGTTAAATGAGCTTAAAAGGTCTATTGTCTATTCATGATTTAAATCAAGTTATATTTCTTTTTTTATCTGTTCTTTGAGTTTTTTAGTGTTAAAAGTTAATACTTAGGAAATGCTATTAGCTACAAAGACTTGCACATATCTAGTCAATTGGAAAGTTCGTTATTTTCCGTTGTTGTTTATTGCGTAATTCTTTTAAGATTGACATGCATCTAGAGATGTCTGCTAGTAGTTGATGCTTCTGCTAGGATGTCAAATTAGGGCTATGTTAAGTAATTTTACTCTGCCTTCCAAGTAGGTGACAAATTAAATTTCTTACATGTTCTGGTTGGTGGACTTATAGGTCAGGTATTAATCTTTCCGATGATTTATTGTTGCAATACGTTGTTTCATATCCCACAACTTCCCTGTTTATTGATTTATTATTAAAATTTTATCGTCTTCCCTGTTGCCACTTTGTTTCTCTTTGTTTGATTCACATGTGCCAACCTGGGTAGTAAATATGTAGAGCTACTCCCTCTGTCCCAATTTATGGGGAGAAGCTTGGAGTACGGAGGTCAAAAGTACTTAATTGTCACTATGAATAAACTTTACATATTTGAAAACTATCCCCCACTTGTGGGATATCACTTGGGCATGTTTATTTGAAAACTACACGAAGAACTACAGATCAACGGTCAGCATCTATGATCCAAAATATTTTCAAGAAGTTTTTCATCAGAAAATATTTTCAAGAAGTTCTAAGAAAACTGCAGTCAGAGGAAAAAAAAACTGTTTTACTCCCCAAACCATAACACGAAGAACTACAGATTAACTGTTTTACATAAATTGGGGTTGAGTGAATACTTCTCGTGAAAAACCTTTTCAAGTTACATCAGGGAAAAAATAGTTATTTGTCTGGAGGCTGACATTCTTCTTTATTCCTCTCATTTTTATTTTCACATGTGTGGATGAAGCAATGGGGAGGGAGATGATAAGACCAAAGTTGCACCAGATACCACTACAGAAATGGGGGATCCAAGCAGCCTTCCATCAGTAAAAGAAAATTCCTCTTTTGAGATAGATCCTCCTGAAAACCATACTAGTCAACTGAATGAAGAAAATACCCAGGATAAGGTCATAGAGAGCAGCAGTTCACAGAATTTAGAAAATTACAACTGGTTACTCTACAAATATTACGAACTTGAGGATCAAAGGCAAAAGATTTTGCAGCAACTTAATCAGTTTGGTATTGGGGGTGATCAAAATTATGGTTCTTCCTCACAAGAACATCAAGCCTATGCATCACAGAATTTAAATCCAACAGAATCTTCTTTCTACTGCCCATATGGATGCCAAAGTTGGGTGTCTCCATGCACTGCATCACCTTGTTGTTTGGGTGCAAATCAGGATGACAAACCATGCGATGCTTCTTTACGATGTGTTCAAGAAAAGAATTTGTCTCCTCAAAACCCTAGTTTGGTTAATATAGCAATGGAAGCTGCAGAAAAAGCACTTTCCTCTTTAAAGCAAGCTTCTAACACGGCTTCACTGAATTCATTTGCAAAGGAAGGTGAGCAGCTCTCTTGATACTTGGGTGCATGTTTGGTTCTTTTTATGTCTAGGGTGTGATCTGGAAGTGACTATAGCATTCTTCCATTTTCTATTACATAATAAGGTGAAATGAATATGGACAAGAAGAAGATAGAGGTGGAGAAAGGGGGGTGGGGGTAGGTAGCAAGTTTTGACTTGATTAATTATGAATTACAAGTGTCTTTGGTACGAAGTGAAACATTTTTCAATTTGCCGATGTTCTTTTAGTCAAATATTTTGGAGAAATTTTATCTAGGAAAACAAGCTCCTTAAAAATAAGGAAATGACTCCCCTACTGAAAGTAGGGAAAACAAGTTCCACTAGTGATATTCTACATTGATTGCATCCTCTCCACCCTCCAACACACCTCATCTTCATCCCCACTGCCCAACCACCCCTACCTCCCTAGCCTCACCTTTCATATATTTTTCTAAATGATATACAATTGTTTTTAGGGTAATGTTTTTGCTTACCTATCGAATACCAGAAAATAAGTAAGAAACCCACTTACTTTTCCTTGAAAACAATTTTTCATGGAAAACATTTCCTTCAAACCATACACACCCTACATATGAAGAGATTTGCTTTAGGAAGTTTGCAATGAAAATTTTTCTTTCAGTAGAAGTTAATATCTCAGTATTAGAGGTAGCTATCAAGCAATCTAAGTCCGTTGATGCTAGGTCCTGCTACACTGAATACAAGCTGTCCTCATCCTTTGATTCACGCATGCATGCGACTATCATGGCTAGGGTATATGGAAAGGCCACTTCCTCTCCTTTCAGTCGTCGGTCCACGGATCTATAACCGGGTTATGCAAAGGCAAGGAAAAGGTCTATCGAATACCAGAAAATAAGTAAGAAACCCACTTACTTTTCCTTGAAAACATTTTTCCTGGAAAACATTTCCTTCAAACCATACACACCCTACATATGAAGAGATTTGCTTTAGGAAGTTTGCAATGAAAATTTTTCTTTCAGTAGAAGTTAATATCTCAGTATTAGAGGTAGCTATCAAGCAATCTAAGTCCGTTGATGCTAGGTCCTGCTACACTGAATACAAGCTGTCCTCATCCTTTGATTCACGCATGCATGTTAGTGACTTACTTTGGTAGAGAACAAAAGAAATTGTGACAATATGAGATAGACAAAAAAGCTGATATTGATTGGTGTGTCAGCAATTTTATTTGGGAGGCGATATTGTTGAGTTATTTCAATATGAGTATATATGATGTCTTCCACATCCAATTAATGTGGTTTGCGCTTGTTATGTGTGGTCAGAGCCTCCTTATTTGACTGACTGTCTTTACCTATCCAAAATCTAATTCTAGTTATGAGTTGAGTTCTAAATGCGCTGGCCAAGCTGAGGTTAGATATTTAGATTTGGATAGTTTTATTTGGAGCTGGCTTATCAGATACATAAGCCCTAAGCTTATTCTTGGTTTTCATAACTCAAGCTCAAATTAAGCCCAGTCATTTAATGAAAATCGGGTTCAAGCCCCTTACAAGTTTGATTACAAGCTTCATTTGCTATAGATTTTACTTTCTTTTATTTCGGAAGCGACTACTCTGGCGAAATTTCTAAGGTCTAAAAGTAACCAACTAGGGTTAGAAAGTTTCTTAAAACAAGAACTTTTACCTCCTCCTGCAAGGCATATGTACATACCAAGTTCTGTGATGTTAAGTTTAACCAGAAAATTATTACGACAAAGAAGAGTTTAAATTAAAATATAATGTTCCAAGTCTTTAGGATTTTCTTCCCATTTTGTTCAACTCTTGGTGGACAGAGTTACCTGGTAAGTGTGCTGTTGGAGGTAACATGTACCCTATGAAATTAGTCGAGGTACGCATTAGATCACCTAGACACCATGATTATAAAAAGGGTTCCAGCTCTGAGACTGTCTCTTCAATACTGAAAGTGAAAGGAGACATTGGAAGGGAGTATAGGAGAATCTGTGTGTAAGGAGAGGGACCAAAAGATGCCACAAGGGAGATTGAGATGCCAAAAAGAGGATGCCAGAGAAGGAGAATTGTGCCTGTGGAGAAAAGGCAAGTGGAAGAAGAATACTGAGATTGAAGCTGGCAAAGACAATGATAAATTCATGGACCGAATGTTCACAATTGATAGACAAGAGGGAGGCTAAGAGAGCTGAAAGAAACAATATTATGTGGTCACTTTCTGTTGTTTGCTGCATAGATGTGAAAGAAACTTTATGGGTCTATTACTTTTGAGGTTAAGTCGTCATAACTAAACTATCTATTTTGGCGCTTGGCGTTCACTAACTACCTCCACTTTTATTCGGATTAGAGTTAGTTATGTTTTGCAAAACTCACATTGCAACTTACACTTGTAAGGTCGATAAAAACAACCATACCAAGAGTGTGACCTAGTGATCAATTAAGTGGAGGAGAACCATGAGGTCTCAGGTTCAAATCCAAGTGGAGGCAAAAATACTGATAGATTTCTTTCCGAAGCCTATTTGCTGGATGGCAGCAGTTACCTAATGGAATAGTCGAGGTACGTGCAAATTGGTCGAATGCCACCGTTTAAAAAAAGGTTAATAAAAACAACCATTTGTGAACATTAACAAGTTGAGCTGAACTTTTGTCCACTGTGGTCATCCAGTAGAGCTTGAGAGTTACTCGGTACCTTGGTGGGCAGAGTTGCACAGCTCTTGTGCTGGTGGAAGTTAGCAGATACTATTGGAATAGCGAGGTGTGCTCAAATTGATCCGAACACCACCACATAACAAAAGGTTAATGAAGACAACCATTAGTGAACATGAACAAACTGAACTGAACTGAGCTTTTCTCAACTGTTGCCATTCAATAGAGCTTGAGACTGAGCTTGAGCTCGACTCATTGATAAACAAGTAGAATATGAGCTTTTTACATGTACTACCAATAATAAAATGAGAGATGGTAAGAGTTTCATATGTTTTTTATCTTTCTTCTGTATTGGCTATTATATTAAAGGAGATCCCAATAAGTCCTGTTAAGATTAAGTAAAGTTAAAATACTGTAAGTGTCAAACTTTTTGAGACAAATTAGAAAGGGAAGATGTCACATAAGATTGGATTGAGATTATTTTTTACCCCTTCATAGCTTGCAAATAGGGCTCTACTTGAGCAGCAGCTGACAGATTTCTGATACAACATTACAAGGGTATCGTTTCTCATTGTAGCACTAAAGCCTTTTCTTAGATTTCCTTTAGTTTTTCCAAACCTAGGAAATATAGTTTACATGTTTATAGAATTCCTGTGTTGAATTTCCTGTTAGTCATGACTATATTTTACTTCAATATAGCCTGCAGTTCAAATTGTGACTTCTAGATGCAAATCAAATTTTCTTTGTCCAATTCTCAGTCTCTTTAGATGAATGGAATGAACTCCTGGCTAGATACTTTGGTCTGGAAACCTTTAAGTAAACTATGTTTATGGGAAACAAATTTGTTCTCAACTCTTATTTTTCTAAGGGTTATATGGGAAAAAGCAGATCCTGCAATAAGTTTTGCTGAAGTCATTTCTACTGCATGTTTATGAGGTCAAAATCACCATTCTTTTATGCAAATGGACAATAACTTTTCCACTGAATACAGTGAAATAGATAACTGACTTAGCTGGTAGCTTAGGTATTTGGAAGGGAAATATACACTTCAAGAAATGTCCTTTAAGTTCTTTTCTTGCTCTGTTGATTTCTGGGCCCTTTTCTCTCTTAATAAAAAGTTTGATGCTCTGGGCCATAAGTAGCTGGTGGGACAGATTTCTTGTATTGCTTACACTTGGTTAATTTATAAACCACTTTGATCATTTGCAGAGGAGATACAAGTACGACATGTACCTATTCAACAAACTTTTGAGCAAGTAAATAATTAATTAATGACCAAAAAAGGAAAAAAGTAAATAAGAGATATGAAAATGTAGAGATGAGATAGGCTACTGCTAGGAGCACCAGCATCATATAATACATTGAGGATCTCAAATGTGCTATAGAACTTCAGAGAACCAAACAATCCAATATTCAATATGATGTGAGAAAGAACTTCAGTCTCTCAAATCTGCTTCTATTCCTTTAAGAGCTTGGTTTTACGTTTTCTTATTTCAGGAAAACAAATAGAGATGATGAGCCCTATTGCTGCAGAGAAAACTGATGGCTTGGCAACGGATCTATCGGAAGTGCTAAATGCATGGTACTCTGCAGGATTTTACACTGGAAAGTAAGTTTATGTGAAGTTTAATTTTTCGGTGGATGATCTGATATGCTCCAGTGTACCTTTCTATGGGAACTGATGCTTAACACCAATCTCTTGCAAATGTGGTAAATTTGGAAAAAAGTGAAAACAATCTGTTTCAGAATCAGACCATGCAAATATTTGCATGTAACCCTTTATTTTCTTGTTAAAGTTGAAAAAGGATCTATATCACCTCTCCAGTTTAGAGACTGTACTCTAGTGAAGGTTAACTGCATGAAGTTCTCTTGCTGGCCCGTAGAGAAAAAATGGCTGGTGATATCTTCTCATCAACTGCTTAAGATTTAGTGGATAGAGTTATCTGGTTCTACTTTTGTTGGTTGGAGGTAGCAGGGGCCTGTGAAATAGTCAAGGTGCGCCTAAGCTCATCCAAACAACATCGTTATCAAAAGAAAGGAAAAAGTGTTCACTTGATGGAACCTTTAAATGCACCAGTATAAGATTTAGGTGTAGGTCAAAGGTAGACAACCACTAAGATTGTGGTTCTAAAGGCTTGTAGTAATAGTACTATCTTTTCTGGTGTGAGCATTTGAAATGCTCTCATAGAAGGATTGGGTTAATATTCGTTAGAGGATAACATATCTTAGGATGTGTGTAGTACATAGTTTTTTCAATTTCCAACGTTCGGTTGGTTAAAATTTTTGGAAAATATTTTCGTTAGGAAAAGTAAACAACAACAACAACAACATACCCAGTATAATCCCACAAGTGGGGTCTGGGGAGGGTAGAATGTACGCAGACCTT
>JAOTQR010000100.1:18910831-18927866 GCA_025774065.1 Solanum ossicruentum
ACTAACACAAAATATAACAGGTAATGCGAATACATGGCAAAACCCTAGCCCTACCACTAACCTGCTACTCTAATTCGTTAGGAAAAGTAAGTTCCTTGAAAATAAAGAAAATGACTACCCTATGGAAGTAGGAAAAAACAAGTTTTACAAATGGTATTCCAAATGGATTGTTTTCACCCTCCAACACACCTATCTTCATCCTTACCCCATAGCCCCATCCCCACACCCCTACCTTCATCCCAATGTCCCATAATATTTGTGTAGATTATATCGAAGACAAGAAAATATGTAAGAAAACCCACTTATTTTTCTCCTAAACACACCCTAGTGTTTCATTTTAGTTAGATTTATAGCTCAACCCTTGAAATTTTGGATGTGATGCAGGTACCTTTCAGAGCAGTCTAAGAAGAGAGATGGTTAGCTGCTTAGCTTTGTACTGATTCAGTCGGAAATCAAATGTGGTGTTATCAATTTGACAGAGAAAAAAAATCATGTATTAGCGTTTGCACACTAGAATTTGAAGCTGTGATGTAAAAATAGATGTTGTACAGCACTTTTGGTTGGTTGATTTTTCGAAATATTGACAAAACAGTTGTTTTGGCGGGTTGATTTCAAGTAGTTATGAACTCCAGTTTTTGTGGGGTTTTTCCCTCACCCTCTTTCAGTAGTCATTTGCACATGAACTTGATGATTGTGAAAAAAGATGTAGCATCTGAAGTTGTTAAACTGAATAGTGTATTAGAAAATCAAAGATGTTTTTGAAATGTGTATTTTACTTGAAAATTGCTTTAGTTTTGTGAGGGAAAAGAGATTATCCACTTGAAAAAGTGGTTAGAGCAAGTTTTTCAAATTTGAAATACTCAACTTGAAGTTGGAATGAAAAAATTGACTTGTAATTAAACAATTTAGTAAAGAGCAAAATGTTTTATAAGTAGAAAATTTTGGGTTGGTCTGCTTTTTTAGGTTGCAAATTTTGATCCTATTTTTAAAAATTGTGCATCTGGGAAATTACCTTTCAGATAAGGTTAGATTGAGGCCTAATATTTAATCATATATAAATCAATCTTATATACAAAATACTAGATTGATATTTAATATTTGTAATTATTTTACAATTTAAGATCATGATTTAATATTTTTAGATTCTGCTCAAAAGAAATTCTCAGACATGATCTAAAAGGTCCATAAGTTATAAGATAAATGAAAAGATCATTAACTAAATTGATATTTCGAAAAAGGATAATTGATCAAAATTTTTTAAAATTTATGTTAGCCAATCATATAAAATAGTAGTAGTATTATTTAGTTAAATAATTTTAGGACGGCATAATTATCACAAAACAGATATAATAGTATCTAAAAATCTGTCTATAAAAAGACAGTATCTAATTACACAATTTATCTTTTAAATAGGTTGATTTTTATTTTTCATCATTTATATAAATTGATCTTTAATTTTTGTCTTTAAAGTTGAAATTACACCTAGCAAGATATAATATCATTAAAAATAACGCATATAACTTTTGGATTCTCGAATATTATAATATATGTAATTATATAAATTAATAGTCCAAGAGGCAAAACGGCATATATGACCCAAAATACAATCTAGCAATTTGAACTACATTCTTCATTCTTGTTAATTACAACTAAATTAGGAAATTATAGTAGCTTAGTTAGTCGATTGTATAAACTTTTTTACATCATTAATAAGAGTTGGATTCACCAGGTATAATACTCTTATCCTACCATCAATTTTTTTTTTTGGTTAAAGAAAATACAGCTTAATTGAGTTAACCATAAAGCCAAACGGGTCATTTTGTCCATGAGTTGGGCCAATTTCTAATGACATCCACGTTTGTATAAGCCCAAATATAAAAGAGGTTTATGTCTCTCTGTGCCTTTAACCCTTGTTGGTTGCTCTGTTTCTGCTGTTTGCTGATTGTCTGTACACTTCACTCCATCGCAGTTAAATTATTATTCAAAGCTGAAAAAGGTACGAAAAAACATCTAATTCATGCATTTTCCCTCTGCTTAAACGTTGTTTTTTCATGCTTATATGAACTGCTACTCTGTAGAAAAGTAAGTCTTGATGATAGGAGTTCTCTTCGGTTGTTGTTATTTTCCCAGTTGGTTTTTCAACATGGGGTCTCTTTTTTAACCCTTTATTTTCACTTATTTCATCTTAAAGAACTGGGTCTCTGTAAAAAGTGAGTCTTGGTGTAGTTTTAGTATTTTGCTTGTTGTAAATTCACTTAGCTTCTTAATTTGGTTCTTGAACATGAGGTTTGCCTCTCTGTTTTATTGCTTTTTTTTTTTTGGTGGGGCTGTGAGATTTTTATGGGAAGTAATTGTTTTGTCCAATCATCACAGTTGATAGTTCTGCCTAAATGGAGGAGCAATTTAATGCTGAAAGCAGCAGAGGCTCTTCAAAGAGGACTTTGAAAATTACACCTCTTGATGAGGAAGATCAAGAAGAGGTTCAAATTGATGACAGTGGAGATGTTGGTTCATATGATGATGATGATGACGAGGACGAGGAGGAAGATGAAGACAATGAACCTGTGGGGTTAGGGGTTCTTGAAAAGCCTGAGAATTCATGGTCACTGCTACGTGAGTTATTTCCAAGCAAAGCTGGGGGTACTCCTGTATGTTTAGAAAAGTTCTCATGTTGATTCGTTTGCGCAGTTTTCCCTGTTCATTAGGGTGAAAGGTGTGTTTCTAATTTTTGTTTCTGTATATGTAGGCTTGGTTGGATCCAATTGACTTGCCTACAGGGAGATCATGTCTTTGCGATTTCTGTGGCGAGCCTTTGCAATTCATGCTTCAGGTATATCTTATGTTCTTGTGGAAGTTATAATTTATGCTACATGTTGCATCTTGTATATCCTTTAGCCTAACAACAACATACCCAGTGTAGTTCTACAAACTTGGGTTTGGGTATCCTTTAGACTACAAATTGGAAAACATTGTCTGTTACAAAATGGAGCTAGATGCGAAATTAGAGTAATGTTTTTTAAGTGTAGGGAATAATAATGATAATTCTAGGAACATATTTTGTTAATTCATGTCATGATATGCTTAAACACTGAAGTAACTACCCCAACAAAAAACAGTTAACGTTACTGAAGCTAAACGTCTCAATCTAATTTACTTAAGACTACAATTCCAATCTAACTTGACTTTGTACAGCACAAAAGTCTAAATCTAACTGTACAATATACAACATAAGAGGGGATGTGGTTCTTTGTTCTTATTATCCTTTTGGAGTTGGTCAAATGGGACTTTAGTTCTTCCGATAGGTTTAGGATTTTAATTTTTAACAACTTCTGAATACATTTCTCCTATCTAAGTTTAAGGCTATCAACATCTCTCCTATTACCTCAATAAAATCTGGTATTTCTTAAAAGCTAGACAGTCACCAAATGGGCTAGCTAATAGTGCGAAAAATTAGGGCCTGTAGATACTAGTACAATGGCTCCTCTTTTGAGAATTCTTTTATAAGCGCCAACCCTCCTGTTCCAGCTTTGCAGCAGCTTTATAATTTAGGTATGCATGGTCCAATGCCTGACATTTCATAATACATGCTCCATATTTGACTTGTGACCCTGCAATGCAAAAGAAGGGGCCATCTTCGATTGCTCCACACAATGGACACCTGCTGCCAAGCTGAAGTCCCCTCTTTTGAAGGTTTATTTGACTGAGACAAGCCTCCTTAATCACAATCCAAGAAAAGCAAGAGACCTTCAAAGGAGCTCTATTTAACCAGCTGAAGCCCATATATCCTGTTGTTACTTGTTAGATTCCATCATAGTGTAGCAACTTTTGACTGAATAATGCTTTGGAGTGTCTCTTTCAACTGATGGAGTTAACTTTGTTGTGATCCAAAACTTCATTTTTTAGCGTCTGAAGCAAAAAACATAAGCTTTCTACTTCCCAATCATTTCGACATCTTCTCAGAAAGAGATTCCGACCTTGTGCTAATTAGAATCTGCAATTTTTCCATTGTGTTGTGGGGATAAACTGTATATGTCAAGAATTGGTCTTTGAGCATAGAGTGGCCCAATCATTTATTTTCCCAAAATCTGATTTTCCTTCCATTATGAGGAAGAGAAAACCATATTTGTCTCAAATTTCTCCAATATCCTCGAATATTGTTTCCGTAGTCCCATTCAATGAAGTGCTTGAGAGATTCTGGTGCACTGTGGGTTCTCTAAAGTGAACCTCCAAAGCCATTTCATCAAGAGGCATTTGTTATGACTTTAGGTTTTTGATTGCCAGTCACCCATTCCTTCTGTCTCTGGAGTCTGGTCACTGTTTTCCAATTTACAAAAGGCACACTCAAGTTGTCTGTTTCTTGTCTTGCCAAAGAAAGTCTCTCATTGGTTTGCCCATGCGTTTCGACTTAATTAATTCCCTTGCCACCTATTTTTCAATAATGTATTAGTTATTCTTGCATTATATTGGCTCTACATCTACTTGTTGCAGGGTTCCATTTCTAACATTTCTTTTGATAAAGTTAACTGGTATTATAAACAAAAGAGCTACACCAATAGTGTCCTCATGTAGTAATTACATCAAAAGTATAGGACCACCAAAAGATCTATCACCTATGATCTTCACAAATTATTTAAAAAAAAGAGAGATCTCCCCCGGATCCTTAGGTACAAAATTAGAGCACCACAAAAATAAAGTTGCTAAATAGTTCATTTTAAGACTTAAGAAGGGGATGCATTTGTTCTCAAAACATCTCTGATTTCTTTCCTTCCAAATTGTCCAGCAGATGCAAGCAGGGAAAATTTTCCATCTCTCCTTTTGTTCTGATTGATTCCCATCTCTGTTCTAGCATGCTAGAGCTTCTGCAATATTTCTAGGCATAGACCATCTGATCCCCTTCAAGTTAAAGAAACATGGCCAAAGTTGCTCAATCACTTACAATGCAAGAAAAGATGGTTTATTGTCTCTATCTCAACTTCACAAAAAAAAACGTCTGGAGCATAACTGTTTTCCCCTTTTCATAAGGTTGTCTTGAGTCAATACAGCTTGCGTAGCAACTAGCCAAGTGAAACAGGCCACCTTATGTGGGATCTTACTTACACAGATCATCTTCCAAGGCCAGTCCTTGGTATGAATTGAAGTGTCTAGTATCTTGTAGGCTGCTTTCACCTTGAATTTACCATCTTCGTTCCTCTTCCATTGCAATTTGCCTTCCTCACAATTAAGATTCTGTGCTTGTTCTAAGGTATTATAGAATTGGATCATTTTCTCTACATCCCAGTCATTTAGGAATCTTCTGAAAGGCAGATTCCAGCCTTGTGCATTCCTCACTTCTGAAATTGTAGCTTGCTCCTGATGGTTGATGGTGTATAATTCTGGGAACTGGTGCCTCAAAGGAGTTTGACCCAGCCATATATCATCCCAGAACTTAGTTTTTCTACCATTACCTACTTTAATAACAGAATTATCCCACAAACTTGGCCACTGATTTTTGATAGTTCTCCAGAGACCTACTCCATATGGATTTTTTACTTCCTTAGTAGTCCATGGTCCTTCCCTGCCATATCTTGCAGTAATTACTTCTTTTCATAGGCTTTTCTCATTTGTTGCAAATCTCCATAGCCATTTTAACAGGAGGCTCTTATTTTGTGCTTTCAAATTCTTGATTCCCATACCTCCTCCTCTCTTATTGTTCATGACTACATCCCATTTAACCAAATGATACTTTTTCTCACGTTCGCCATTGCCTTGCCATAGGAAATTCCTTCTGATAGTATCCAACTTTTTGATGATGTTTCCAGGGATGGCAAAAAGAGACATCATGTAAGTTGGTATGGCATCAAGAACATTGTTTATCAAGGTGACTCTGCCACCCAAAGATAAGTACTGACTTCTCCAATTAACCAACTTCTTTTCACATTTCTCCACCAGAGGATTCCAAATGTTTAAGGACTTACTCTTAGCTCCCAGGGGCATCCCAAGATTGATGGTGGGAAGTTCCCCTACCATACCACCTAAAATGTTGGCCAATAAGCTTATCTTTGGCACTTCATTCACAGGATACAAAAAACTCTTTCCCCAATTAATACGAAGTCGGAGATTGCTTCAAACAAAATGAAAATTACCCTCAAATGTATCAGTTAATCCTTCTCAGCATCACGTAGCACTTAAGTGTCATCAGCATACTGTAAATAAGAGATAGATACACCCAAGTTTGCACCCTCATTTACTTTAAATCCCTGAATTCTGTTGTTTACCTGAGCACTCTTCAGCATGTCACTAAGACCTCCCATAGCCAAGATGAAGAGAAAAGGAGAAAATGGATCTCTTTGTCTCAACCCTTTCTCAGAGAAGAAGAAACCAGTTGGGGATCCATTAATCAAAACAGAGAACTTCACTGTGGACATGCAAAATTTGATCCATTTTATCCTCGTGTAGTCGAAACCCATCCTTCTTAGAGTGCCCCACATGAATTCCCAGTTCAAATGATTATAAGCTTTTTCTATGTCTAGCTTGCATAAGATTCCTAGAACTTTGGATCTTTGTCTTATATCCACAAGTTCTTGCCACCAAAATCGCATCCATGATTTGCCTGCCCTTGATAAAAGCCATTTGTTGATCATCCATTAACTTTGGCATGATTCTCTTGAGTCTCTCTATTTAGTAACTTAGATATGATTTTGTAAATGCTCCTAATTAAACTAATTGGCCTGAAATCTTTCAGTTCAGCTGCGCCCACCTTCTTTGGGATCAGTGCTATGAAGGTAGCTTTAAAGCTTTTTTCAAAATAGCACTGATCATGGAAGTTCTGAATCGCAGTTACTACTTCCTTCTTTATCACTTCCCAACAGTGAATAAAGAAGGCCATTGTAAAGCCATCAGGGCCTGGTGCCTTGTCACCTGCACAAAAGAACACAATTTTTAATTTCCTGCTCTTCAAATTGGCCTTGCAGTGTTGCATTATCCTTTTCATCAACCATAGGCTGGATTCTGGGGCTAAATTGTGGCCTCCAGACTTCTATCTCAATGTAGAGTTTCTGATAGAAAGCAATAATTTCATCTTTGATCCCAGCTGGTTTAGTCAAATTGGCCCCTTTGATGATCAATTTGTCAATGTTGTTGTACCTTTTGTGACAGTTTGCTGTCCTATGAAAAAATTTTGAGTTCCTTTGCTTGAGCCACAAGGCCCTGGATCTTTGTATTCAAGCCACTTCCTCCTTCTTGGCAATTTTTTCAAACTCCACCATCAGTACAACTCTCAAGTAAGACTCATCATCAGATAAAGCTCTCTGGTCTTGTAGCAAATCCAACTTAGCTAACTGATCGAGGATGCTTTGTTTTTGTAAACCTAAGTTGCCATGTACTGTTTTACTTTACTCTTTCAACTTGTCTTTCAGTACTCTCAATTTACAAGCTAGGATATAATCTGGTTTTCCCACAAAAATTGTGGAATTCTACTATTCTATAACTATTTCCTTAAAATCTTGAGTTTGCAACCACCAGTTCTCAAACTTGAAGTAAGAGCTTGATCTCTCCTAGCTGCCACATTCTAACAGTAAAGGATTGTGGTCAGAAGTTACTCTAGGTAAGATTGATTGTTTGATCTTCCTAAAGGCAACTTCCCACTCCTAAGAAATCAAGAATCTACTAAGTCTTGCTGCAATATTCCGGTAGTCCCTCTCCTCCAAGTGAAATTACCACCTACCAGAGATAAATCTTGTAGTTCCATATCCTCCATGAATTCGGAAAATTCTTCCATGGCCTTGTTGAGTCTGTTACAATGTTTCTTCTCTAATGGAAACCTCACTACGTTAAAATCCCCAGCCACCACCCAAGGTCCCCTGAATAGTCCCCTCACTGCCCCTAATTCCCCCATACTTCTTCTCTTTCTTCTCTACTGTTTGGGGCATATACCCCTGATAAGTGCCATCCAAAATCTTGACCTTTCCCTGTGAACTTGCAAGTGATACTGTGAGTCCCCACTTCGCATACTTCACCCTCCCAGATAGTACTATCCCATAAGATAATAATACCCCCTCTTGTCCCACTTGCTTTAAGTTGTGCGTACCTAACCCTCCTATTTGCCCATAATTCTTTCACAATCCCACTTATATCACCATTAATTTTTGATTCTTGGAAACAATACACGTCTGCCCTTCATTTATTCATCATGGCTTTGATCTACTGCCTCTTCCTTGGGTTATTGAGGCCTCTAATATTCCATGAATCTATGTTAACTTTCATTCAAAACATCTAGAGCAACCCCCTTACTTCTTGTACCATAGCTCACAAAATTGCTCGTTGGTTCCAGTTTCTTGAGTTCTTTCAATCTCTTTCCTATTGGAGTAATAGGAAGTAGAGCTCCAACCCCCTCTTCAATTATTTTCCTTCTGCTGTTGATCATCATGAAAAGGCTCAATGTTGCTTCTTCACAGCCAGCAAAATGCACCCTAAATTCTTTACCGAGTCTGGTAATGTTTTGTTGGACTCAAGAAGGAATTTCATTCACCTTAGCTATGCCATTCTCATCAGAATTTAGCGGTAGAATATTTTTGATTGTACCATTCCCCTCCACCACATGGCCCAGTTGTAAGTTTTCTACAATTCGTGCCCCCATCTCTACTTCATCCTCTATTTGAATAATGGACATCGCGTTGTCGTCCCTAGTTGCAGCTTCGATGTCTGTTCTCTGGTTCTCCTCTCTTTGTTCCATCGGAATTAGGATTCCTTTGTTGGCTTTCTCCCATTGAGCTCTACAATTTGCTCCTATTTCATTGAACAAAGGCTCATAAAGGACTTCGTTGTTCTTGGGCTTCTTTACATTTAAAAAATCGACATTTTGGGCCAGAGGATCTGGGCCCAAACTTTTCAGATCTATTTCTCTCTCTTTCTCTGGGCCCATTCTTTTGATTTCTTTTCCTTTCTCACACTCCTGATCACGTGTTCAATTTTTGAATTCAAAAACTTTTGAGAGTCCCACGTGATAATTACTGTCACCAGCTAGCAAACGCGTGGGTTTCACACCATCAGCCCTGTGTATTAACTGTTGGGTCAAAATAAGATCCCTTTTTTCACCTGCAATTGCCGTACCTTCTTCTCCGACAAAGAATCTCGTCGGAGTCTCATCCCACACTTGTACGATGTACCCGTAGCCCTCAAAGACTATCTTCACCTCCTTCAGAATGGGTTTTCCATTATTTTTGACAAGAATTCTAGCACATTTTAGATGGTTTCGGAGCTCTGTTTCTTCCTTTGTTTCACCCATTCACCACAAAAATCACCTACTGCTCTAAAAACATTCTGTGACCACAGATGTAACAGGATGCTTACCAGTCTGATCCAAGACTGGTTTACCTCTGCGTAGATGAAATTGCACCCACCATCGGCGACCACCATTGTAGTTGTATGCATTGATTCATCCAAAACCATCTCCCTCTGAGTACGTGTTTAGCCGTTGTAATGGACTGGAACTCAAACAGGAAGCGATTCGGTCCCATCTCGTAGATGTTAAGGCCATGAGCTTGGTTCCAATTCTTGCATGCCTATCTACGTACTTCCGAAAGGATTGGAGGCTCAGACCTATTTGCTGGGAGACTCCTAATAAGACTTCTGGCTAAAAGCTCGTTGCAAAGTTTATTATCTTTCCATCGATGACAATGGTGTCCCCTTGCTCTCTTATGATGCCAGCATCGATCCCTTTAGAAGTCCATTTGCTCTTCCTTACCATCTCTGCATAAGAGATCCCTTTTTCAATATCCTGAAACTTTTGCTAACTGTTATGTTGACTCCATAATAAATGAACTTCTCAATTTTGGTGGCCAACTCCCACCAACCAGCATTGAAAGAGATCTCAGGAACTATTAATATTGATCTGTTTTTGCCTTGTATATTGATAATACTTATATATCTGCCCTTTTTGTTGAAGTTCCTTGCTCAAAAAACGAGCGAAGCATGTACCTGTTTTTTCCATCTTCTAACAACATTACCTTTCTCCTTTGAGCTTTCTTAAGGATCGAGCAGATCCATTCCATCGTTTGTTGATTAAAACTTGCTCTACTCATCATGTTTTTTCCCCTCTCAGTCCAATCGTACCACATCTCACATCTCAGCACGATTTGTGTCTTTTGCAATGTTAAACGATTTGAAACCTATCGGGAAAAAAATCGCGTCTTCCTCCATGGTCCGAGGACATGGAGGAGGTTTGAAAGTGGAAGGGGGAAGGAAAGAAAAGAAGACAAAGAGGTGGATTCCGGCAATAGAAGGTCGCCGGAATGGGTTTAGCCTCCTCTGTTAGGAGAGAGAAGGTTTTTGGGGAGACTTGCCTGGGAGCATTTTGTTGTGAACATAATATGAGTAATAAGTTTACCTAACATATGCAAAATTCTAAGTCTGATGAAGATGACTACAAAGAGTGTATGCTAGGTTTGACGAGTACAAAGAGTGTGAGTTAAAAAAACAAAAAAAAAAAGAAAAATCATATATGTTTAGAAGGAACTTGCATGATTGGAAGATGTGGGAATTCCAAAGTCCAGCGGAACAACTTTATTAGTAAATTGTCTTGTGCACATTGAAGGATTTATGGATATGGGATATGAGGAAAGATGATGTTCTCGATTAAAGCTTATTGCTAGAAACTGTTGTTGAGGGAGGAGGTGGTTTATCCACACTATTTACTAACAAATGTTTATTTTAGCATGGCTAATCCAAAGAAGAAGAGTTGCACATAGTAGTTAGTGTTTTAGGTGTAGGCGTGCAGATCCAAGTCATCCCTCTTTTTTGGTTGTATGGTAACATCTTTGTGATACTTTTGTTGCACTGGTTTGAAGTACATTGTCGCGTCAATACATCCATCACCAAGGCAAGTAGAAACGGGCTAAGCATGATCCTTAATGCAAATCCATCTTGATTGGTCAGTACTTCGAGTCTCTCGTCATTTTGCTCAAATTTATGTTCCATCATACATATCCTTTATTGCCTTAATGTCAACCACTAGTATACCTCTAATTGAGGCATCTCCACAGAACCTTCGTTTGTCATAGGCTTTTTCTAGGTCAATGAGTACCATATGTAAGTCATTTCTTTCTTTCTCCATATTATCCACCTGTGTCCTCACAAGATGAATGGTTTTTGTAGCTGATGGCCCTTAACATGAATTTGAATTGGTTCTCGAAAATAGACACCCTCCATACCATTATTTCCACTACCCTTTCCTTAATTTTCATAGTGTGACTTAGCAGGTTGATACCTCGATAATTGTTGTAATTTTTTACATCACCCTTGCTATTATACAATGTAATCATTGTACTTCCCCTCCATTCCTTGGTCATTTTAGCCTTTTTAAATATGACATCAAACAACACAATCAACCACTATGCATGCTTCGCCTGAACTCTTCCAGAACTCCGCTGAATTCTCATCTAGTTTGGTCGTTCTTTCTCTGCTCATCTGACCAATAACATCCTTAACCTCCTCAATCTTCCTAAAGTATCCAATATACTAACGTCGCTTCGAGTGCTTCAGATCACCTAACACAATATCTCTATCCCCTTCTTTCTTCCAGAGGTTATGAAAATAAGCTTGGCATGTTCATCTAATGAGTGTCTCCTCCGTTATTACTTTGTCTTCCTCATTTTTGATGCACTTGATCCTGGTCTTTCACCACGGAACACATGTACAACTTTTTAACCTTTCTTCCCTAGTTCTACATACAAGTGTTTAAAAGATGCCATTTTTGCTGCCGTAACTATTGATTTGGCCTCCTCCTTCATTGCTTTATACCTTTCCTTATTCGTTCGCTTAGCCGCCTTGTCTTTGCTTTCCACCACTTCGCATAAGCACTCTTCTTTACTTCAACTTCTCCTTGGACTTCATCCCACCACCAATCCCCTCTTGACCACCATAGCTATCACTCGAAACCCCTAGCACATCTAGCTACTTTCCTAATACAACCAAGTGTTCTATACCAAATGGAGTTCCCATCCTCATTAGTCCCCTAAGCCCCTATTACATCAACCTAGCCCTATGTCCCAAGCTTGTATAGTGGTCAAGCCACCCCATTTGATTGTCAGTTGGTCATATGATGCCCTCTTCTTTCCCTCCCCTTGAATCTCCAAGTCAATTGCCAAGAGCTTATGGTGGGTGGTAATATTCTCACTTGGGATAACCTTGTGGTCCTTGGTAAGATCTAACTTTGGATAGCCTTGTTGTCCTTACAAAGGCCTCTATCACACTTCCTAAGGAGTAATGGGTTGTTTGGTAGAGTGTATTGAGGAAAATAATGCATGCATTAACTTTTTGTATTAGTAATACCTTGTTTTGTACACTTTTTTATGCTATATATAACTAATGCCAGTATTATTTGTTCACTTTATTGTATTTTAAAGATTGTATTACTAATACTATAGATTTTAAGTATATGTAATGCAATAGTTTTAATGCATGCATTAGCATGATTAAAGACCCAATTGCTCCTCAAATTTTTTTTACATCTTTTCCACCATAAATGTGGAGGGTATCTTTGTAAAGAAATTTTTGATGCAATACATGCTATTTTTAATGTATCAAACAAAACAATGCATAAAAATATTCTATGTATAGTTAATGTAAGTATAACTAATATATGGATTATTACTAATATAAGCAATTAATAATACACTCTATTTTAGCATTATTCTTTTGCACTCTACCAAACGACCCCTAAGTAATTAATTTGGGTTTTGCCCATCGCACTAGGAAAGGTAACCAAGTGATTCCCCTTCTACGAAATGTATGAATTAGCTATCATCAATTCAAAAGCTTTGGCAAAATCTAGAAGTGATGGTTTTCCTCTGTTTTGAAACCTTAAAAAGAAAGCCCCTCCATGCACATTGTCAAAACTACTTGACGTTACCCGATGTGGACCACCAATGAATAACTTCTTGGAGTGTGGTATGGCCCTCATCTGTTCATCCAAATCCTTCTAGAAGTGCTTCTTGACGACCTTGTTCAAGCCCTCTTAATCATTATATTCTGTCCTTGATCCTTCTAACCTCCATCACTTGGTCCTTTTGGTCCCCATCTACTAGAATGCCTATATCATTCCCATTCCTCAAGCCTCCCAAGTATCACAACTTAAAACACGCCGATATCCTGTTCCGTGGACCTTGGTTCCTATCCATTAGGTCTCCTAGACACACAGGCTATGTTAATATTCCTCTTCTTGAGAATCTTCACCAACTCTATGGACGTTTTTTGTCAATGTGTCTATGTTCCGAGAATCCACTTAGAAGACCCCTTAACCCACCTACGACTCCTATCCCTCGCGTCAGCCTTGACTGAAGACATGACCCTATTCTACATGATCCACTAGAGCCACTAACGTAGATGTAAACTAAACAAGAATTAACTAAAATACGTACTAAATCAGGCAGAGTCTAGAATTAATAGATAGAAAGCTAGAGGTGGACAATCAACTGAAAAATCTATAAGATAGAATACAAAGGCAGCAGTTAATCAAGAAAACTAGAAAATCGAATAATAAATTAAAAATCAATACTAATGAAAACAAAGAGTGAACCATCAGCTATATATAGAGGGCAATGAGAGCTAGAAAAGTTGAGCAAGAAGTAAAGACGTAGGCAAAATGGAACAAGCAACTAGAAACAAATTCAATAAGGAACTAGAGAACTAGAAGATTGAACAAGAAACGAAAAAAATATAAGGAAGAAATGGACAATATTACTTGAAATATGATCAGAAATGGAAAAGTTTGCACAAGAAAGTAAAAACATAGGCAGAAGTGAACAAAGCAAGGGACTACCTGGACAATATAATCTAGAAAAAAATCTTGCAAGATCTCAATGTTTGCATATTTGAACAATAGAATCAACGAATTGATCTGTAGAGCTAAGTTGATCGGACTCGGGTACGGCTATTTGATACGGGTGTGGATCCAGAGGTCGGGTCCTCTATGATCGAAGTTACGATTTGGGAATATGGTTCCATATATGGATGTGGGTGCCTGGATTCGAGTCCTCTATGATCTAAATTTTACAACTTTGGGATATGGTTCTATATATGGATACGAGTGCTTGGATTCGGGTAAAAATAATTCAAATATCTAAAATGGAGTTATAAAACTTAAATTATGAGATTATGTGGAAACTCTTAGGAGAAAGTATTGATCAATAGGAGAATAAGAAAAAGGAGTGACATAGAAGCTTATATATACAAGATATTCCATTTTCTTTACTTGTACTTTAGTTTTTTTTTTTTTTTTTAAATTACAAAAATCATTGAATCTATTCAAAATTTCTCTTTTGAATTTGGTCAAAGTATCCAAAATCGGTTGATTAGATCGGGTAAAGATCCCACACCCATGCCGTGTTGACACGAGTGTAGCACCAAAAATGAAGAGTCCGAGCAACTTAGCTGTAGAGTGCTCCTTTGCCAGCAAGTTCAAGAAAAGAAGATTGTTATTATCAAACAGCGGGTGATGAGCGTAATTGTAGTGAAAACAACGGCGAGTCTGATTTGTAGATCTAAGTGGAATCAATGACTCCAATGTTGACGAGTATCGCAACTTCTTGGCTTGTTAGGGAAAGAACCTGTTTATGGTTTCGTGGAATAGCCGAAAATTGCTCACTGGTAAGAGTACTGCTCCGGTTTGATATTCTTTGGATATCGTTGATAGAGGTCGCTGGAAAATTACATTTCTTCTCCAGTTAGATTAGGTCAGGATTGGTAATGTGGTGGTGTATGGAAGATGGGTCGGTGATGCCGGTGTTATGTGGCAGAGGAGAGAAGGTTACTTGTAGAGAGGAGAGAGAATGTTATTTGGAGAGAGAGAAAGTCATTCATGTTGTTTTTACCCACCTTACCCTTTATGTAGTGATGTAAAATTTTCTACTTTGTTTGTGGGACGTCTACCTGGGAAAGATACAAAATAAGGTCTGCATTTCAAATATTGGTACACCATGACCCTATGATGATGCTTCTTTGGTGGCGCATCTTCTCCTTCTTGACATAATATTTTTTTTGGAAGTGTTAGACCTTATTTGTTGTTATTAAGACTAAGATGTTTGAATATAGATACATATCAGAATATTAGGATGTGGATTATGATTCAAAATATTTGAATTTGAGTACACACCTGAACATTAAGATGTTTTATTAAGATTTGAACACTTAATAAGTACGATTGATTGTTTTTTCAACATCTGAATATTTGGAACTTATTTTATTTTAAAATAGAGATAAGTATAAAAAACATATCTAAACTATCCCCTTTTTTTGAGTTTCATATCTAAGCTATTGAGAGTGTGAGTTTCATACCTAAACTATCATTTATTAGTTTGAGAAACACACCTCAGTGGTATGTGTAATACATTCTCTTTTTTATTGAAAAAAACCTTGTCACATGTATAAAATATTTAAATTATTAATATTAATTAAAAGTTAAAGATTAAAGTATAAATATTCTTTCAAAATTAATATTTTTTTAAAATGATTATTTTTTTAAAAAAAATTAAAATATTTTTCTCACCTATTCCACCGTCCACCCTCCAACCCCAACAATCCCCGCCTTTTCATTTTTTGGATCTCTTGTATAAAATATTTTAAAAAGTTCAAACTTTAGCCCCTACTCCATTCCTACCTAAAAAAATTGATTATTTTTTAAATAAATAAAATTCTATCCACCTGCGACTAACTCTCCGCTCCTAATTTTTTTTTATCTTTTTTAATTCTCTTTTTTACAGAAAAGGGCCAAAAATACCCTTGAAGTATTTGAAAAGGATTAAATATTAACCCTCATCCACCTTTTGGGTTAAAAATACCCCTCAATTAACCTTTTTGGCCCATATTTACCCTTACAACTAACAACTCTTTTTCTTAAAAATAATCATTATCATTAAATATTATTTGGCATCTTCCCATTGGATAAAAATAAGTACTAACCCATTGAATTTTTCGCCACCCACTTTGACCATATCAATAGATGCAAACCCAACTAAAATACCCATTAGTAATCATCTTTTTCTCTCTTAACTCTAATATTTGTTTTCTTTCTTCCCTCTTTCCTTCTTCAATAATTTCAAGATTACTTTCAAATCAAATGGTCAAATTTCAAACTATCAAAATTGAGGAAATTAAAATTTTGAACCAGGGAGCAAAAGAGTGAGAACCAGTCATAACAACTACTCCATAGAATATATCTACAAATTCCCTTTCTCTCTCCAAATAATAAGATGATTTGTAAAATACTTTCATGTATGAATGTTGTTATAAGTAAGGCTGTGTAGCTTTTCCCTTTTTCTTTTTGGTCAATGTCATTATTTGCCAATGTTTTTTTTTATTTTCCCAATTCATTTAACTAATTCAGTAGTTTCTAGGTTTGGTACTTAATATGTTTGTATTAACTGCATTATGCTTTTTCTCTTTTTGCTCCTGTGTGTTTGTACAACCCTTAATTCCCTTTATTTATGCGAGTTAGAAATTTGATTATTTGATTTGAAATTAATTTTGAAATTGTTGAAGAAGGAAAGAGGGAAGAAAGAAAACAGATATAAGAGATAAGGGAGAGGATGATTAGCAATGGGTTTTTTAGTTGGGTCTGGACATGGAGCTATTAATATGGGTCGAAGTGAGTGGGGAAAAATTAATGGGTTAATATTTATTTTTATCCAATAGGAAGATGCCAAATAATATTTAATAATAATAATTATTTTTTAAAAAAGAGATGTTATTTGTAAGCCAAAAAGGTTAACTGAGGTGTATTTTTAACCCAAAAGGTGGATGAGGGGTATATTTAAACCTTTTCAAATACTCCAAGGGTATTTTTGGCCCTTTTCTATTTTTTTATAGATATGTACACATATTTTTTTCTACTTGTGTATTGAATATAATAGAAATAAAAAAAATTACTTTAATTTTTTTTATGGTAAATAAAAATAAACTTTTTAAAAACGAGAAAATAAATAAATGTTGAGGGTTAGGTGAGTAGTGTGGAATTGGTTTTTCTAAAAAGAATTAAAATAATATCTAAATTATTATTTTAAGG
>JAOTQR010000100.1:18935973-18958416 GCA_025774065.1 Solanum ossicruentum
AAAAGTGGGGGGAGGGGGGATATGGGGTGTGGGGGGTGGGGGGGCATTCATCAATAGGTAGTCCATTCTAAATAAAGTACAACAGCTTTCATCAGAAAGAGGGTCTAAAACCCGACTTCCACATTGTTTTCACCTATGCAAAATTTTCACTTGAATTCATTGTCAACCTACTCAAGGGTATGATGAAGAAATGAACCTGCCTGTCATCCAAGTGACTTGATCTGCCCATGAGCCTGAGTAAGAGGTACGGCCCGACCTGTGTGGGAAATACTAAAACTTCAGAACCCATAGTAGGTAAAAATAGTATTAAGAAGATAGAGCAATTGCATGGAGGCTTATGAATCCAATAGAAAATGTTTAAGATTCATCACACCAATAAGTAAAGAGTCATTTTAATAATTGAAATCCCTATATAATTGCTAAGTCAGATAGTAGTACACACCTGCTCAGACTTATGACCTCTATACCCTTTGACACTGCAGCCTTGCATATTGCAGAGCCAACAAAGCCGCTGCCTCCTAAAACTACAATCTGTTGGAAAAAAAGATAAAATAAAATGAATGACATCTAGTTATTGAAATTTGAGACAGTTGTAAATGAATTTGATCTCAAAAGGAGAAAAAGAAGATGCTTAAGTCATGAAATAATACTCGTTCACTCTTAACATCTGCAACAACATCAATTGCATCCGAGTTAGGATTCTCTCTAACAGCTTCAGCATAACTGCTTCTGATACAAAGTCTGCAAGAACTAAAAATAAGAGAAACATTGCAAACATATCAAGCTAGATATCTGATCAGCCCAAAGATTGCAATACAGCACAAACAATTTTACTTTAAACCTTAATCCAGTTCTCAGAAAAAACTAGTTTAGACTTCAAAGAATATAGTTTTATATGTAGGTGTAGATATATGGCTTGTGCTGTGGAAAAGAGAAAGAAAAGAGAAAATCAATTATGTCTAACAAGGAACTAAAAAAATGAAAACGTTCATCGCAGAACATGATATGCCAGCATTTTTCTACGGGAAAGAATTAACAATCTGAATAGATCACTCTTTTATTTCTATATTTACTGATGATATTAATTCTTAGTTTTCTTTGCCCTATTGTCTTTAATAATAATGGTATTATCTGCATTATTCAACTTTGTTAGGATTTTGAAAACCAATTCCAATTTGTAAGTTGTGCAAAGCCTCACAACTGGATAAAGAGGTCACTGTACATTGAGCGCCAGCCAAAAAAATAGTATAACCATGATGAATCCTCTTAAAGATATGACTATCCCCAACTAATTTGAGATTGAGGGATAGTTCGGTTCATTGATTGGTTGATTTGAGACAGCATGGTCATGTACAATGTAACTGAATTATTTATACTCCCCGTCGCAATTTATATGAAGGTATTACTATTTGGAAAATCAAACAATCTTTCCTAGACTATAATCTTCTCAAATTTCTTAATTTTTTCTTATATCGTTAGCTATGTTGACTTTTAGTACTTTTCATGAAATTTTCAAATATGTAAATTTTATTTTAAAATATTTGAAAAATCTATACCTGAATTCATATCAAAATTAAGTGCTTCGACCCTGTACTCAAAATACCTTCCCATAAATTGAGTTAGAGGAGCAACCAGAAAAACCATTTTCTTCTATTCATTTTATAAGTAGATAAGAGATCTTAACTCCTCGAATATATAAGATTAACTAATAAAATCATAAATGCTTTTCATTAAGATAAATGGTGTAACATTTGAGAAACTTAATAACTTCAATCCAAACCTTATATTAATATTAAAAATCTACTGAATATTTATTAATCTAAAACTCACTAACTTCAAGGAGCTGTTTAGTACACCAAATAAGGTAGGATACTGCATTTGTTTATGGCATAAATTCATCCTATCAACCAAAAACATTATAAATTTTTGTACATCACGTTTATCCCATCCAAGTTGTGATTATTTTATCCCATCTCCCAGGTGGGATAAATTAGTCCGGCATTATAATCTCAGGACTTTAACCCCAGATTTAATCCGCATACCATACGAAACCTTAAAGGAATAAAATCCAAAATTCATAAACTTCAAATCATAAATGAAAAAGCATTAGAAGTTGGGCTAAATCAAGGAATACTGACCGAGAGCGAGAGATTTGTGAATGACTGAAATTGCGTGAAGTAGTAGGAAAGAGAGCTCTACTACTGCTGCTACTAAGAGAAGGAGCTGATGGAACTTTGCAAATGGCACCGAAGTTTGAGTAAGACGCCATAGTTTTCTCTTCCACAGTTCACAAAGATGAGATTGACAAGTTGTGTAATCACTGGAAGAATTGAAAAACGCAAAGCCAATAGTTGAACTTCAACAAAATGCTTTCTGAAAGTTGGTCTCTGTTTCGCCAGATTTGTGGTGAAGCCTTGGGTTGGGTTGGGTTGGGCTGGGGGCGTAGGGAGTGGGTCCTGATGGCCAGTGATTGGTCATATTTTTTTGAGAAAAAAATCACAAAATAGTACATAGAGGATTAGAATTTGAGAATGGAGAAATATTGTTAGATAGGAGTACATGACCTATAATCTAAATATAATTATACCGAATGAAAAATTAAAAAGCAATTGTAGAGCATGTGGATTTTAACTCTTTTCATACGAATATCAATTTTATTATATTAAGTTATAAATGCTCAATTATTTTCTAATTTAGAATTGCTATTAAAATTGGATGTTAAAATTAACATATTTGTACAAAGTACTAGATTTTTTATATCAATATTTATGGATGCTCAGGCATCCATAAATTTGAATATAAATTCGCCACTGAGTATATATTATAAAAACACAAATATATATTATGAATTAGCTAAAAACTTTAAATATAATTATGTCTTGTAATGTTTTCAAATTGTATGATCTAATTTGTCACATTGCAGATTTATTTTATGCCCAAAAAAAATTGTTAAAGAGGAAAAAAAGTAATTGCCGAGTCTTTTTTTAGTGGAAAAAAATGAGGATATAAAAATACGAAGTGGCGATAAAAATACGCAATTTCTTTGGATGAGAAAAAGAAAGGAAGATATTTTTGGTAGGTCATGGAAGATCTCATGGATTTTGGCGGAACATGTCATCAATGCAAGTTTGTACAGTCGCGAAAGTTCTATTTTAATAAATAATAATAATAATAATAATAATAATAATAATAATAACAATAATAATAATAATAATAGAACTATTTATTGTCATTTTTCTTCAATGTTTTAATTTGTTGAGAATAAATTTGTCTGGTCATTTAAATTCGAATAATTGAAAGCTGAAATATTTAACAGATTAATGAGTTTAACTAAAATCATAACCTAGCGACGAGCAAATGATTTTTATTGTTTTTTTATTTTTCCATCCAATGTTCGGTGTTTGGTATTTATATTGGAATTCGATTATATTTAAATTTGTGCCATATAGGACCCCATTTGGAGGGAAGCACTATCTACCAAGGATTTTTTCATTCTCGAATTCGAAATTTCTAATTAAGAGGGAAGCAGTTTCAACCATTACACAGCATTCTTTGATCGTAATTCTAATAGTTTATTAATTGTCCGAAATATATTTGTGATATATTATATCATAGAAAAAAAACGTGAAAGATAATAAGTTAAATTCATTTGCTTCTAAACGTGGAGTTTATAAACTTGAGCAAAAAGAATGGAGTATATAAATTATTTTATTAATTTCATCCTTTCTTCAAAACAATAACGATAATATAACTAGTGAAATCCCACAAGTAGGATCCGAGGAGGATAGAATATCATCCTTTCTTCCTTTACAAAAAATAAAAATAAAAACAAAATTAAGTACAAATGTTTACTTTTATTTTTTCTTTTCATCCTTTCTTTGGTTGGTGCATCATTATATTTTCAGACACCAATTAAATAGATAAAATTTGCTATGTAGAAATCTTTTTGAGAAATAATTGAAATCACGGAATTTTTTAAAAAATAAATGAATTTTCACTATTTTTTTCAAAATACAACATGAGCTATTCAAAATGGTTATCCTTATTGTATTTCAAATAGAGTAATCTGCGGACTTGAGTTATCCTTACTTTTACTATCCTTACTTTTACTATCCAAATTCAATATCACATAAATAACCAAAAAGGAAGGGGTAAGAGTAGAGAACATGTTAGATGTCCGTCGCCTTAGATTGAAAATAATGGGAATTATTTTGAAGCATTGTCTCTCGATCTGTCATCGTTTCTTTAAAATATCCTAATAGTCACGAGTAAAGATATAATAACGAGAAAACTTTTTTTATTGTACTATTAATACTAACTTTGCTATTCTATCCAAACTTGACTAAAACTTTTTTTTATTGTACTATTAATACTAACTTTGCTATTCTATCCAAACCTGGCTGAGAAAGAATTAGAGAAGACCAAAAAGAGAGTCAATAAAGAATATATTATTGATCCTTCATACTATTGAGTGTTATCAATTTTGATACATAAATATTTTATATTTCACCATAATACTTTAAAATATAGGTGAGAAACAATTAAATATAATCTCAATAAATGTATAAGAGCAACATATAAAAATGAGGGAAAAGAATAATTTTGTGGTATTATTCATTTGTTTGCAACCATCATATGGAACAAAATAAGAGGTATAATAATTTTGTTTGATTAATTATATTTTAATGCGAATATCGAAGAAAAAGTGTGTGAATATTAATAAATTGACTCTTTGGTAGTTGAGTTAAACTTATTTGATACTCTATTCGTCCAATTTTACTTGGCTCCTATATTATTTTGAAATATCCAACAATACTTGTTCACTTTATAAAATCAAAGAAATAATTTTACACTTAATTCCTAATTTCTCCTTATCATTAATCAAAGTCATTTTCCTATTACATTTTTCAAGACATCATATTTATTGTATTCAAAGAATAATTTGATAAAATTACTCCATCATTTACTACTTCTTGTGTCGATTCAATAGGGGTCAAGTAAAGTTGGACGGAGGGAGGAATAGTCTCCTTTATTAATGGTGTATCCCAAAGCTTGCTGAACTTGAGATATTATAGTGTCTGATACTTCCCCTAAAATATACAGCACTATTTGGCAGATTGGCTTGCAAACTTGAGGTTGCTGTGAACACATTGAATTTATCATGAAGGAGGCTAATTGAAGCTCAATCCCCTCTTGCTTAAGTAAATTATTTGCAAAGTATAAATGGGTAATCTTAAGCTTGTTGCACATACGATGGTATTGGAACTGTTTGTGATTGGCTAAGTCATGCAAGTTTCTACTCAGATACTTCATGACAATAGCAAACAAAAAGTGTGATATTGAATCCACTTGACGTAATGCTTGCGCTTCCTTAAAAGATTTAATCAATTCTCCATTTATCATAAAAGAATAAAAATCAGTGATAACACATTGCATCATCCAATCATAAATTTTACAGGAACCCCTGCTTGCCATTACTTGTTGTAGATACTTTTAATTTTACGGCCTTGAAAAATTGAATCGATCAGAAGTCGAATTAATAAAAATATTATTAGTTTATTGTTATTGAGTTGTTAGGTTATTTCATTTTTAATGGTTTTAGAAAAAAAGATTATTTGGTTTATCGGTTAGATGTCGATTTTTACTGTTGAGTTATTGGGTAAACTGATAATCCAATAAGATTATAAGAACTTACTATTTTACCCTTTCATAAATATTAAATATTAGTAATTTAATAGTAATAAGACACGCTAACAATACTTCACCTATTTTAATCTTTGTGGTACTTAAGTAATTAATTATCCACTTTAGTATTTTAATATATAATTAACTAATTATAGCTTTTGCAAGTTTATAAACATAATCTTCGTACTCTATCTGGTTTTTGTTAGTGCAAATTCTCATTATCATTTTTATCGGGTAAATCGAAAACCGAACTATTAAGGATTTAAAACCAATAAATCAAAAACCGATAAAAAATATTTTATTGGGTTCTTATTGGTTTAGCATATTTAAAACTTGAAAATCGATAAACTCGAACCAATAATGTATAAAATCGAACCGATCGATGGATGCACACCCTATTCAATTTACAATATCATATACTTTTCTAATGTTATTTTGTATCATATATCTACGAGATATATTTTTCCTATTATAAGCCTTGACTAATTCTTGTGCAAGAATAATGTTATTAGCCACTTTTCTCCCTGTTGCAAATTCAATCCGTGCTTCTAAGATCACATCTGCTATTACTTGATGAATTCTACTGACCAACACTTTTCCCATGATTGAATTATGCTAATATTTTCAATTGGCACATATGAAGATTGTTAAAGTGACAACCACATTAATTTACAACACAAAGCTATCCAATAATGATTTAATTCACAATTATAATAATAGTTGTTTGTCTAAAGTTCAATTATTATAGGAAAAATAACATGATTAAATAAACATATGATATTATTTATATTATAACGTTATAGTTTGAAAAAATTATAATTTATAACTATAGATAGGTTTTTTTGCTATAGTTAGGATTTTGTTGTTATTTTCTCTCTATTCTTTTCCTCTTTCTCGCCTCTCTCCTCTCTCTCTCTGCAATTTCTAGCAGATATACAATTACAAATGTATATCAGCTGCATATACAATTATTTTGACAGATATACATAATCAATTCGACAGATGTACAAATATATACAATCCGCCTCTTTCCTCTCTCTCGATCTCGCTCACCTCTCGCCTCCCTCTCTCAATCTCGCTTGCTAGATATACAAATAAATATGCATATTAATTACATATATATAATTATTTGACAGATATACACATACATTTTTTATAAACATACATGTACAATTCGCCTTTCGCCTCTCTCCTCCCTCTCTCGATCTCGTTTGCCTCTCTCCTCCCCTCAAGGTTATATTCTGTAATTATGTAAAGTATAACTATTTAACCATATTAAGTTTCAAATCTAGGCTATTTATGAAAATTTTTCATTATTATATTAACATATGTTCATCAATATAGAAATTAAATAACTAATTTTTTTAAAAATAAATCGAAATCACATTTATTTTTAATTTATACAATTATTTAAATTTGAATTTTCAATATGGAGTCCATCTCCATAGAGAAATTAAGTGTACTTTTTCTGTCGGTATGAGTGTATTTGGTATGGAGAAAAAATAGTTAATTTCAATATATATCTATATAATAAATTAATTAGTTTATAATAGTTTATAATGAATATAATTATATTTTATTTATATAAAGAAATAGATAAAAATCATAGAAAGTATATAATTACTATACAAAATAATTTGTTAAAAGTCATAAAAATTATATACTGATTATACTGTATAAATTACTTATACATGATATATAAAATAAACATACACTATGATACATTCAAAAATTGAATATAACTCGATAGCGGATGATGATTTTTTTTTATAATTACTTTGACAGAAATGATTATCTACCGTAATTATCTCAATTATTTTTTAGTAAATATTTTTATCTCAAATATTTTTTAGTAAATATTTTTATTTTATTCTTAACATTTTTGAGGCATTTTTACACCAAAAAACCAAATGGAGACCAAGGGCAAATTTGGTCCTTACCCCTTTTTAACGCCTCTCGGGGGTTTAGTCCGTCCATTCTCACTCCATCGAAATTGAGGTCACACAGAAGAACTGAGGAGTGACACAAATGGCAAAGTCCTCGGCGACCAAAGACGCCCAAGCTCTTTTCCATTCTCTCCGTTCTGCTTATGCCGCAACACCGACGAATCTCAAGGTAACCGTCTCTCTCCTCGATTCCCGTGCAGAAATTTACATACATACAGCTTTCAAATCTATACAGTTTCAGTCAATATTCACTTATTGCTGTTGGGTTCTGATTGAATTGTTTTTGGCCCAGATCATTGATCTATATGTCATCTTTGCCATCTCCACTGCCTTAATTCAGGTATTTACTTAAAACAACTTTGCTGTCATTGATCTATTTGATTTGTATGTATCCATGTGGTCAGTCATATTGCTATAGATCTGTAATTATCAGGTTCTTACTGTGGTTGTCTTGGTAAAACTTTGGATGATCCATGTTGTCCTAAGCTGTTAACTTTCTATTGTCCTTTGAAATTTTAATTGAAAATGTATTTTATGGGTTTTGATGCTGATGGCTTAATGATGTCAGTTCAAGCATTAGCTAGATTAATTTGATGTTGGTCTAATCTTTGGTTTCATTTATCATCTGATGCATTAGTGATATAATTTTGTTGTCAATGGTGGCAGTGGCCGAGGCATAAATTTTTGAGGGAGGAAGACGTATTATAAGTAGAAAGTGGGGTTTGGTGGTGGGGAGTGAGAGGGAAATATGTTTTCTATTATAAGGTATCTCTCTAAAATTTTGGAATATTAAGGGGTAAAATTTTAAATGTGAAAGCTAGGGAGGGTGGCTGCACCATAAAGTCCACAAGCTATAATAGTTGATCTCACTGCTCTACAGTTCACCTGAACGAATATAGGACGTTCTTTTCAAGGCGATACTGGTACTTTAACTTCCTCTATCTTGTTTTATCTGGTTAATATTTAGTTGAGGCTTTGATAGAGACCGGGTATTCAAGCTCATAAAAGAAAACCAACCCAGACGCATGAACAATATTCAAATGACAGAGAGATTTGAGATTAAATATGTAAGTGCAAGTCTGCAGGACAATCAATGATTGAGTCTCTGTTTCCGCTGCTGTAAATTTCTAGAATGAAAATGATTTTTATATTTACTAAAAACAATGTTTTCCTCTTCTTTTATAACTTAGTTGAGTGAGTTCTGCGGTTTGAAGGTTGAAGAAAAGGGGTAAGAGCCAATTCAAACTGTGGGTGGTACTTCCTTTCAAACTACTGTGAAGTAGTATGGATTGTATTAAAACAAATTTGCTTCATAATCATTTCAAGATATTCTGTAGGAATCATCATGGTGTACGACACGGTTAAGACCATTAATTTGAACCATAATGTTCCATAGGTCATTTACTATTCATTTTTATCTTCTTTTTTTCCCCTTCTCAAATTTGTTGTGGAACATCATTGCAATGCATTTGTTGATTCATATAAACATTTTTGGAATGAGTCTGACTTCTTCATTAGTGATTCACAATCAGTAGCAGTGTATTGCGGCCAAGATTTTGGTTGAGTGGTAAGGACGTAGCTTAAGATGTGTAGTTTGGGTGCATGTCACGAGCTCTATGCCACTTACATGAAGTCTGGATTTAATTGGGGGCAAGTTAGATGTATGAATCTAGAATCAAGTTTTGAATCTGTGGCTCAACTGAGGTTGAGCCAACTAACTCGTAGGGGCTTTCTTGCTTTAAGAAAATAGTGTTGTTTTATTAAATTTTTCTGGCTTGAATTCTCTTTGCTACTAGCAAAAGTAATATTTTATTCACTTAAAAGGTTAACTCTGCTACATACTGAAGGGTCTGTTCAATGAAGTAGATTGAGAACCATGAGGTTTCAGAGGGTGTTTGGATGGGCTTAAAAGTAGGTTGACCAGCTTTTAAGCCCTTTTTAGCTGATAGAAGTGCTAGGGAAATTTTAAAACGGCTTAAAATAAGTTACAAATTGCTTAAAAAAAAGGTTAAAAGCCAAAAGTAGCACCCCCTTACTTTTTTTTTTGCTTAAAAGCTATGGTAGTTTGTCCATACTTTTTTTTTGCTTATAAGCTATTGTAATTTGTCCAAAGTTACTTTTTTATCCTAAATATTCTTTTCATAATCTCAAAATACCCCTAATAGAAATAAACCCTAAGGAACTCTTTTCCTTTTCATTTTTTTCAATCAAGCCGAAGCAACTCCTCCTATGCTGCTCCTCCTCCTTTTGGAATATGAGTGTATGTATATTTATATATATTGTCCTTTTATTATTTTTTTAAAAGGAGGACAATATATATAAATTTACATATCTTATATATATAAATATATATTTTATTAACAAAAAATAAAAGAAGGATAATATATATAAAAATATACGTGCACTCATATTCCAAAAGGAGGAGCTGCTGCGGCTTAATTGAAAAAAATGAAATGGAAAAGAGTTCCTTGGGGTTTATTTCAATTAGGGGTATTTTTGAGATTATGAAAAATTATTTAGGGCAAAAAAGTAATTTTTTGGTCAAACTAAGCCCAAAAAAGGTAGGGGGAGGGGTGCTACTTTTGGCTTTTAACTTTTTTTAAGCATTTTAAACTTTTTTAAAGCCGTTTTAACATTTCCCAAACATTTCCATCAGCTAAAAAGGGCTTAAAAGCAGGTTTGACTAGCTTTGAAGCCCAGCCAAACACCCTCTTAATATCTAAGGGATTTCTCAGATAAAAAACCTCATCTTTTATTTCCTTAAGAATAGATTATCAAGTAAAGTATTTTTCTTCCTGCGTTTGATGATTAGAAGAAACTGATCTCGTGTTCTGAGTTCAGTTATCAGTGAATAAGATTCAAATTCAATCCTATCAATTGTGCAAGCTTAGGGATGAATTACTTCTATTTAATAGAATATTCAATTCGAAGATAAAATCTCAAATCACAGATTTTTGCTTGGTCTCTCCAAATAATCCACTACTTTTGTGGATTTTGACATACACGTGTCAACATTTTGGAGAGTCCGAGCTACGTAGGTGCGAACAACACCAATAAGGTTAAATAGTATTTATTCTGGGAATCTGTCATTTTGGTTTGTTGTGAATAGTTAGCCTAATCAGAGCTAATATGGTAGATCTAGAAGGACACTGTTCCCTTTGCCCATCCAATGAAGAGTCATTTGGTTTTTGTCAATTCTGTCGTGAATTCCAGCTTTACAGTCTGCCAATGTGGTAGTCATCTCTCATGGATTTTGCTATTAGAATTATATAGTAGCTACTATCCGATTACTCTAATCCCTTTTTCTATAAATCAAAATAATTTCATTAATAACACCACAAGACGGTATCACCATACTAGAGTATGCTTTCACAATAAAAAAATCCAACTGGTATTATATGTAAATAAAATGGAAATAAAGGTACCTTGTTTCTTCATAATAGACTCTCTAGTCCTTCGAAAGTTCTTCTCTTCCCGTATCTCCACAACCACCAAAAGACACAAGGGGGAAGCTCTTCTACATGTCCTTCTGGAATCTATTTCCAAGTCTCCACCTCTCCAATGCTCCTGTCAGACTCACACAAATAGGCTGATATTTGAGACAGGATGTACCAACGATAGTGTTCCATTGTGAACTAATTATAACAATCTCCCTCTCAAGCCTCTGTTGTTAAAGATGGTTTCAACGCTGCACACCATGCGAAAAAAGTTGCATTCTAACTTTTTCCCGTGTACTGATTTCTATGTGCATTAAATCAGCAGAAGACAACCACAATACAATTCTAAGGTGGTGATCTTTTCCTCATAACTCTATCTTCTTCCCCAAAGCAGTCATGTCTGCAATGCCCTATTTCTTGAATGTATCTCCTAAAATAAAATTTGACAATTCTAGGTTCCCTTCTCTTCTGAGGAGTTGGGCTACTGTTACTTCTTTGTCAGTTGTGACAAATATAATTGGGCAAACTCATCTTTGGTAGTTGGATCCCAATACCATGCATCCAATCAAAATTGGATGTGGTTACATACTTACATATCCTTACCTTATCGAACAACCGATGAATTGGATAATCCAGTCCTTCCCTTCATGTTTCTTCTGTATAAGCTGATACAATGTAGTACCTCTTATGGGAACCATCAATTTTGATGACGCCAGCTTCTAGTAATAATCACCCTCATCCAAATTGTATCCATTTGACTCACACATCTAAACTACTTTTCCTGAAGAGTTCGAGTAAATATTACTCAGGCTACCCAACTCTAGAGGGGCTATCACCTTATCCTTTTCTACCAATGATATCATTTCTCCCCCTTTGTATCATATCATAAGAAATCTCTCATTACATTTTCAGCTTTTCTTGCCAACTGAGAGGGATAGTGAATTAGGACGTAAAATAAGTGTACAGGTAATTCTCGACTAAATGAGGGTGATCATTTCTTCTCTTGCTAAATACTGCATTTTCCACTTGTCCAATCTCTTTTCAATCTTGTTCAATTATTGGTCGCCAGAGTTCAGTATCCTTGACATTTCTCCTCCCATGTCCGTGTTAACCATTGATTCATTAGAAAAAAACAGGATTCCTATGAAGCATGCTGTTGCAGCTCCTATTAACCATTGACATACCGGATCTTTTACCTGCTCCCTGCAACTTTCTGTTCTTTTGCAGTGACAGACAATAAGGGTTGGGCAAACCACCGCTCTGCTAAAGATAGTGCATGAAAAGTTGAAAGTGACGTCCAAAAACACTCTTTGACAATCGCAGCCTCGATTGCTTGAGAGGATCTTTCACCTATTTTTGCAAAATTCACATATCTAATTGCTGATTACAGTTTGTATTGTTTCCAAGGAGTACTCCTTTTTGTACAACTCACTACTTTCTTTTTATTTGTTATCCTATTTTTCCTAAGGTCTTATCTTTGTAAAGTTTAAATATTTGTGAACACGACGAAGTTGTGTGAGAAAGGATCATTTTCCTGGAATTTTATATGAATGTTCTTTCTTATCAGAAGGCGAATATAATGTTCCAATCTGCTAATTCATTTGTTGCCAACTTGAAAAGTAAATACATGATTCAGTGTCTGAGAATTAAGATATTTTTGCTTGATTTGCTAATTGATATGTTCGAATCCATCTGGTTGATGTATTTTTTACTTCTACTGGCAATAATCAGGTGGTATACATGGCTATTGTTGGATCATTCCCATTCAACTCTTTTCTCTCTGGGGTGCTTTCTTGCATTGGCACAGCAGTCCTTGCTGGTGAGCTAAGTGATCTATTTTAAATACACTCCATTAGTAAAATGTTAAATTCAATTGATTGATTAGTATCTTTCTTGCAGTTTGTCTTCGGATCCAAGTAAACAAAGAAAACAAGGAATTCAAGGTAAGCTTTCTTGGGATATGTCGTCCATTTTACTTTTTTATACCTTGAATCTCCCCTCTAATTTAGTTTTGTTAAAAGATGTTGTGAAGTCGTTGATTAACAAGGAATGTGTAGCATGTCCTGCACTTCTAGTTATGCGGTCTCCTCATAGAAGAAGAGAAATGTAAAGAGATAAAAAGGGGCAGCTGGGATTATATTTGTTCAGTCCTTTCAAATTTCTAGTGCTTACAGAGTATGTCAATGAATCTCATCACTTGATGTTTGGTCTACCATTGCAGGATTTGCCTCCGGAACGTGCTTTTGCAGATTTTATTCTCTGCAATTTAGTGCTCCATTTGGTGATCATGAACTTTCTTGGCTAGATTGAGGCACCAAATCTCGAAAATATGTTGCTTTTACAAATCTTGGTGATTTATATGTAAGAATAATATAGTCAATCGTAAGGATTTTGTTAGACCTTCAGAAATATTAAGTTTCTCAGGCATGAAACTAGAACATTGATGAATATTAGTCAGTAGAAAAACTTTAGCCTCTTTGAACTCTTTAGCCAAAAAAAAGGGCTTTGTCGAGTTATTTTGCTTTTGTTCTTTCGGAGTGGACCGAACAGGTGACACCAGTAGGCTAAACGTGTTTTAACACATGATCATGAACTATTTTGCATATCTAGCGCAGATTCTTCATAAATATTCTCTAGGGAGGAATTCTGTGACTTCCTTTACTGGCATATTTGATATCACCATATGTGTGGCCTATGTTGCTCGGACTGTTTAAAAGTGGCAGCGGGTGTTTGTTGGATTAATCAAAAATAGTGTATTTTTTGAGAATACGACATGGATATGACATTGAAATTAAAGAATCCTTATAACTTATGTATGACTAATTCAAATTGGTCCCTCGATGATGTTGGTGTGCTGGGAACAACCTAGTCGATAGATAAGTGTTCAAATTTCAACGGAAGTGTGTCTAAGCTTTGATGGTCAAATTACTCTTTACATCTCTTTTACCAATTCATCTGAGGAATTTCATTACTTCCGGCAAAAGAAATTGACCATGGACTTTGACCTGCATCTTTCTAGAACAAGTTCCCATGAGGGCCTTATTGCATTGATTTGTCGATTGTAGAGAAAGACCATTGACCAGTTTTTAATCATTTAATTGGCCAAGTCTATCTAGGTTTCTTGCATTGAATTGGCCGAGTCTAACAGGTTTCTTGCATGAGTGATTCATAGTTTTTAATCATCTAGTTGGCCAAGTCTATATCTAGTAACCACGGAGGTCCTTTTATAGTCTGGTAAGCCTACATTAATGATGCACAGATTTTTCTACAGGTTGCTTAGAAATTTATAGACGACTTCTACTGCGGAGGCTTTCCTTGTAAAAAAGGGTTACGACAACTTCAAGGTATGCCACGTAACTTTGCCTGCTCTTTAGGCCGTCAATTGTCATTATGACTGTTGAAAAATAAGTTTCATAAATGATCTTTGAAGCTCATTGTCTCGTCGTCATCCCTCAAACTCCCACTTGCCAACTTCATCCCTCCCAGTGTTTCTTAGATTACAAGAATACTATTGTTCCTTACATATCAAACAAGTGCTTAAGAGTTTAGGATTAGCGATGTATACCAAGCAAATTTTCAGAGATTTCCTAAAAATACAAATTAACATAATCTGATTTTGTCTCGACTCTTAACATTTAACACATCCTAATCCTGTGGGATCCTTTCCTTGTTGATTTGAAAGCATAATTAAGTGTTGGATAATCATTGCAAATTGCAACAAAGACAAGTTACTTACATTAATTAATCTTTAAAATATACTAATTAAATATTAAGGCAAGTACAAATAGAGAAAACGAATATAGGTAATGTAGCAATCAAGAACATTATCAATTGCAATATTCGTATCAGAATTCTGTGTCCTATGAGTCCCATGGTTTGCACAATCACAATTTTCTTATCATTAAAAATGAAGTATTACTTGAATATTCTCATAGGAAGTGTGTTTGTTGAATATTCTTTTTGAATGTTCATTTTGTTTATATTAGACTTTTTTTTCAACTTGTCTTGGAATAAACTTTTCTGTTGTGATTTTAATTACCTTTTGGATAAAGTTAGAGAGGCATATTTCAAAGTCAGCAAAAAGCTATTTAATTTTTATGTTTATTTATTATTTTTGACAAATTAAGATAAAATTTTCTTTTTTATTAGATTCTCATTTTATTATTATTAAAATAATATTTTAAAAATATAATTAGTAATATATTTTAAAACACTATCAATTAATAAAAATAAAATTTTATTATATTAATAAATATATCAAGTCAAAATCTCAATGGAAGGAGAATAACTTGTGCGTCTATTCAAATCTTCAAAGGCTTTTGCCCTCATCTTTATGTCCCACTACATTTATTATTGTGTTTGAAGTATATTTTTATATTTCATTTATAATTATGATTTATGAGACACACCTAAACGAACAGTATAATGTAAGAACGAATGTTTATATTTCATCCCCCACCACTCATGCGCGTGGAAGAAATTAATTTAAATTAATTTTCATCCCTCAAAACATTTTTCTTTTTAGCATGTGTTTGGAACGAAGAAAAATATTTATTTTAATAATATTTATATATAGTTTAATAAATATTATAGGGGTGAGGCTAGATGGTCTGAGGAGTGGAGTTTGAGGTTGGGATGGTCAAGAGATCAAGATTGGATGAGTGAAGAGTGAAGTTCGGACTTCATAGGGTAAGGTGATATTGAACGGATAAAAAGAAGATAATAAATTTTTAATGTCACTTATGATTTTTTTTTAACTTTCATCAAAAAAATCCATCTTTCTCATTTCAAAAGAATTTGTTATCCTGAGAAAATATTTAGGTTGGAATGGTCAAGAGATCAGAATTGGATGGGTGAAGAGTGAAGTTCGGACTTCATATGGTAAGGTGATATTGGACGGGTGAAAAGAAGATAATAAATTTTTAGTGTCACTTATGATTTTCTTTTAACTTTCATCAGAAAAATTCATCTTTCTCATTTCGAAAGAATTTGTTATCCTGAGAAAATATTTCCAAAACCTTTTGGTTGTTCAAATATGAAAAAAAAATATTTTAAAACTTTTACTACTTAGCGAACACACTAAGGAGGCATTTGATACATATTTCAAATTATTTTGAGGTTATATTTCTGAAATTATAACTTGGAATAATTTATACTACCTAAGAGATTAAAACGAATTTCAAACTAGATGATAGATGATGAATTTATACATCAATCGAACACAATATAAGTATCGTCTCACACTTAATCCTCGAATATCTCACCTTATTACGACCCCTTAATAAAGTGATTGAGACCATCCTTCCAATGTTATTTCTAATAAAAGATAAATGGCTTAGAAGAGTTTTAAGAAATGTTTCCTTATCATCAACAAACGCGGTACAATAGATAAAGCTACTTCAACAATTTTTTTTGTGGAAAACAAAAAAAAGGCTCAGCTTTTTGTCGGGTTATCATTTGATTTTTTTTAAAAACAACAAAATGAAAATTTTTAGGGGAATTTTAATAAATACCCTAGGTTTGAAATTGAATATGGTCAAATAGTTATATTTTACATAATTACAAAGAATAATCTCGTCTATGTGATCTGGAGGGGAGGAGAGAGGCTAATTTTACATGTATATTTGTCAATTGTATGTGTATATCTATCAAATAATTGTATATGTTTAACTAATATACATATATATTTGTATATCTAGCAAACGAGATTAGGTGCGGGCAGAGAGTGGAAAGACATGAATTGTATATGCATATCTGTCAAAATAATTATATATATGCAACTGGCATATATATGTAATTTTATATCTGACAAGAAATTGTAGAGAGAGAAAGAGCGAAAAACGATATAAAAGAAGAGAGGAGAGAGAAAATAACAACAACACCCTAAGTATAACTATAAATTTATAATTTTTTCAAACTATCATTGTATAATGTAATTACATATCATATGTTTGCCTAACTACGTTATTTTTTCAATCTTCCACGCTAAATTCACCCAAAGTGGAATGAATATCATTGATATTTTGAAAATTTTATTTAAACTCTAAAATAATAATTATATAATGTAAATACATATCATATGTTTGCCTAATTATGTTATTTTTTCAATCTTTTATGCTAAATTCACTCTAAGTGGAATGATATCATTGATATTTTGAAAAATTTATTTAAACTCTTAAATAATTGAAATATAAATTCTTTTATCCTTTTCTTCCTAAAGGGTTTAATTTGTAAAATAATTGAATTTTGAGTTATGTTAAAAAATGTCCTCGTAAAAGAACTCTAATAAAAGGTGTCATTTAATTCAATTTAAAATAAGAATATTTTTATAAGATTTTTTGTATTGAAAAAGCAAAAATAAGGTCATTATATAGATATTCGATGTAATTTTCTGTTGAATTTTCTCTCCCTTTTCCTGTGTTGGAAAAGACACCCAAAGGTAGGCCTATAGGGTATTGCCAGTATTCCAAAAAGAAAGGCGTATGGATATTACACGTGTCCAGATAAGTCTAGCCTATTTCCACAAAAACCAATGAAATAAATGAAAAGAAATACTCAGATAAACAACTAAGAAAAAATAACTGTATCACACAAACAATTGGGCGATGGAAAGCACGTGCTTCCTCTCCTGATAAAAACACACACTCTCTCTCGCAAACTCTCATTTCCCTCCTCACTTGCTTTCCCGAGCCCCTCTATCTAAATGTTCCTTCACTTTCTCTCTCTAAAACCGTCCAGTCTGTGGTCATGTTGATCCTATCTGCATCTTTGTCTTCTTCGCGCATTTCGAGGCCGTTATCTTCATTTTCAACTTGTGTACCAGTAGGAGTGAAAGGCGCTGGTGTTGCTTTTGCAGCAGCTTCGAGGATATTTCCGATTTCCTGTTTCGCCGTGAAATCGAAGAGTGTAGGGATTCGGAAGTTACGGTGTGCGGTTTTTTGTGCTTCGAAGGTACGTGGAATGGCGGAAATGATTGAAGATAAGAAGGAAACTACTTCAAGTACTGCTGCTGCCGCCGCCATGACTGTTTCTGCTTCTGAGAACCATGAGCTTCCGCGAACCCGTGCCTTCCTTGACGCACGCACTGGAGAAGGTTTATATCTAGCTTTTCTTTTCTTCTTTTTTTTTCAATTTGAACTATCTTGTGCATTTTGTGTTTTTAATCTCTACTCTCGCTTATTTTCTTTTTGAATTTGAGCTATCTTGTGCATTTTGTGAAGTTTTAGAGAGGTTTATTTTCTATTTACTCTTGTTCTCTGTTATATCTTGTGCATTTTGTGCGTTATATCTCTATTGTCACTTTTTTTGTCTTTTTGAATTTTGATGTATCTTGTGCATTTTGTGCTATTTCGGTGCGGTTTGTTCTCTCTTAAATCGTTCTCTGTTGAAATATCTTGTGCATTTTTGTGCGTAATATGTCAGTTGACTATTGTACACATTCACGCTACCATGTCGTTTTCTTTCAAATGCATTGAATTTCTCAATATTCTTCACAACTAACAATGCTGAAAATATGAGACGCATTATTACATTCGCAGAAACGCGTATTTATTTTTATTTTTCTCATATTTCTATTTTTTCTACTCCTGAGCTTTCCTTCGTTTGTTGCTACAGTTAAATAGAACTAATATTGGCATTTATCATGGATTTTCTGTGAATTTTTCCAAGTAATAATTGCTTTGCTGTGTAAACTAGTGAACTCTATATCCAAGGTAAATTAAATGATAGAGATCTAAGGTTTGCTTAGTGTTTGATTTTTCCTAAAAGTCCTATCATATAGACTTACAGGAAAAAGTTTCATTCTTAGAGATGAATATATTGGTTGCCAGAACAGTTTAATTAGTGGTATTAATGCAATTGATGCGGGCATAAAAATGCATCGAGTACTTATCTATGGAAGCATGCTTAATAGTTCAAACACCAAGTCAATGAACTTCTTACCCTTGAAGATGCTCTTAGTATGTTTTGATCTTTCTAGTAATATTTGATGATATCTATTAGGACAGATTTACAGTTAAGTTCAATGATTGTTTTATTTTTGATGGTGAACGGTATGTATTGTCTATGAAGCACGTCAGTTGGGCATTGTTGCTTCTCACTTTTTAGGGACATCTCAAACGGATAACAAGCAGCACTACACTTGAGGAACGGTGCTACTATAATGTAACATAAGTCCATCTTGATGGAAGTGCTTTATAACATGTGGATGGTGAAAGACTTGAGACAATTATAATGGATGGGATGATGGGAATGATATTAATTGATGAGCAAGGTGAAATGATTAGGAGGTGGAAAATTTTGTTATGAACACCAAGACAAACAGGCAAATAGACAAACAACAGTGCGTTGTTAAAAAGAGAATTAAGACGCTTAATGATTTGTATTCACTTCTGCTTTCTCTTTTTGCCCCCTGTTTAGTGAGGAGTTAATTGCTGCGAGGTAGAAGCTATCGAGTGGTTTGCATTCATGGAGATTCTATAATTATTCCAAAGATGGGAAGTTGAGACAACTAAGATTTTTTCTTGAAACTAGAAGCAGTTACTAATTCATGATTTGAGATGTAAATAGTAAACTCGAATTATATGGGAGCTTCCATTGAGAACTTTCAAGAAGTTGGTTAGGCAATATTCGTTTTCCATAGAAGTAGATTTTTGTTTTGATGATTCTGGAATCACCAATTCGCAATTCTCATATTTGGGACATTTAAGTCAACAGCTAAGGCTGAGGATCATTTTTTGACATTTGTGACTCTGGTGGTATCTTGTTTTTAGCACTCTTTACAAAAATCTATTGCTATATAATATCTCTTGCTCCCTATCTTTTAAAGTCACCATTCAATCTCTCCCTCCCTTCATTTGGCTATTATCTTTTGTTCCGATATGCATGCATAATCCATTATATTACTGCTGGTCTACTAATGTAGTAAGTTCCTTTTCTGGACACACACTATGGTTATTAAGGTAACTTTAGCTTGGTTAAGTAATTGTTGCCGGTTTTGGAATTTTAAATTCTTTTTTTAATTTTTAAAATGTATTGTCACACATCGTATTGGGCAGCATGGACAAAATGGAGGCTTGCCTCTGGAGTATTTTGTGATAAAAAGATACCATCTAAACTTAAGGGCAAGTTTTACAGAATGGTGGTTAGACTGTCTCAGCTATATTTAGTGGAGTGCTGACCAATTAAAAACTTACATGTTCAAAAGATACAGGTCGCGGAAATGAGGATATTAGATGGATCTGTGGACATACCAGGAGTGATAAGATTAGGAATGAGATCATCCAGGAGAAGTTAGAGGTGGCCTCTATGGATGACAAGATGAGGGAAACGAGACTGTGATGGTTTGGATATGTGCAGAGAAGAAGTACCGATGGTCCTGTTAGGAGGTGTGAGAAGTTGGATTTAGAGGTTACATGGAGGTGTAGGAGTAGACCAAAGAAGTATTAGGGGGAGGTGATCAAACAAGATATGGCGAAACTTCATCTCACCGAGGACATGACCTTAGATAGGAAGGAGTGGAGATCGTGTATTAGGGTAGAAGGCTAATAGGCTAGTAGGGGTAAGTTGATGTATGATCTTGTGATAGTAGGTTAGAATAGTTGTGGGTTTATATCTGTGTTGTCATTATCTGTTTTATATTTGTTACTTTTATCATATTTACATACTATCATTTGTTTTTCATTATTTTGTTTTTTCTTTTATTTTCCCTTTTTTCCATATCTAGTATCTTTTGCTTATGTGGCTTGATTTTTTAGACGATGGTTTTCCGGAAACAGCCTCTCTACCTCTATGAGGTAGTAGTAAGGTCTGCATACATTTTGCCCTCCCCATACTCCACTTGTGAGATTCCACTGGGTATGTTATTGTTGTTGTTATAATCTCCTCTTGATTGACAACAGTCACTACTTTGTATGAGGCATCTGTGGATCTTCGTTTCTAGCTAGCTTACACTTCATTTTGTCGTAGCTTACAAGTCTCAGAAACCATACAAGTGTTGTAAAATGTGTGACCTAATTGAATCTTTTTCTGGTAAGGCGTCACCTAGTTGGATCTTGACTGACTTAACACAGATTCATTCTATATTTGCACTTTGTGTGTGGTTTTTAACTCAGTTGAGAAATAGAAACAAATACCATGCTGAAGAACTTTGTGTTCTGTATGTTAGTTTATAGATTTTCTTTTCAATAAGTAGTTTAGAAAGTGGATTGGAAGCTAAGTTTTCTTTTTGATTCTGGTCCACTCCTTTTGGATCTTCCTTACTGCTTTCTGGTGGATTTCGATTCTCCTAGTAATTGTCATGATGTCATAAACATTACTTTCTTATTACATGTATAAGTGTGCAGGTGGTAGCATATGAGGGAAGTCTATGTAAAGAAAATCATACAAAGCACTTTTAACTTGTTTTTTTCCAATGATATATTCTTATATGGACTATGTAAACCGTATACAAGGTGGACTTGAATGGAAGATGATTTTCAACAAGAAATATATTTAAAGAATCGTAAGTTGGCATAAAAGTTAAAAATCATACAAATGTGGTATTAAATTTCTTGTAAAACAAGACGAGGTTTAAGTTATTATTCTTAGACTGCTTCCTGTTAGACTTTAATGGAGCAGTTTCCTTCCATTCCATGACTTATTTCTCCGGGACATTTTTTTGATAATGGGCACTAGTACCGGGTAACTGTGCCCCTCAAGGATTAATTATGGATAGATGGTAAAGAATCACCTAGTTTTTTCCTAATATGAGATTTGAACCTGAGGCTTCATGGATCTCAACCCATTTTATTGACTACTAGGCCATACCTTGGGTGCTTTTATTTATTTATTTATTTTTGAAAATTGCAGTCATGGACGAAAACCTTGGGTTCTTTTTTCCTTTGTTTGGTATATTCTTCTCCTGTTGTTCTTGCTTTTTGGGCTGTGGCTTGTTCCTTGACAGAATCTGAAGCAGTTCTCAACCAGCACTGCCTGTCCCTAGGGGCTGGTCATCTACATGAAATATACAAAGTAGGATCTTTTGGAACATGTCTTGTCTTAGAGGCTAGTCATCTACATGAAATTTTACAAAGTAGGGTCTTAAATTCATGTCATGTTGTTGGTTTATATTTTTGACAGGTGATTTGGGATGAGTGCAGAGTTTATATTAAGTAAAGATTTGTTGCTTTGGAGGGTTAAAAGAGTTGTGAAACTAGTGGATCAGTGACGGATTTTCTTTCCCGGCTATGGTTGTTGTTTTCTGGCCTATATCAGGGCGATTAAGGACATGTACGATGGAGCCAAAACTCGGGTGCGAATGGTGGGAGGAGACTCTGAGTATTTTTCTGTTGAGATGGGACTCCACCAAGGATCTGTGTTGAGCCCTTTCTTGTTTG
>JAOTQR010000100.1:18958516-18982693 GCA_025774065.1 Solanum ossicruentum
GTAGTGGTAAGGTCTGCGTACATTCTACCTTCCCCAGACCCCACTTGTGGGATTATACTGGGTATGTTGTTGTTGTTGGTTGTTGTTTTCTGGAGTGAAGTAAAAAGCTAGAACAACCTAGTATCATGGAGTGTTTTTTGGCATTGTAAGAAGTGCCACAGCTGTAGAAGAAAGAGAAAAAGGAAAGGAAATATTTGTTTCTTTTTTCCGTTTGTCAAAGTTATTGGATAGATCGAGTCTTTATATGTTTACTTAGTACTTCTTTCGGATTGAGGTATCTCATGGGTTTTTCGATGGTGTCTAGTTTCCTTTGGCTACTTGTATGCTTTGATGTTTATGGGTGCATTACCATGTGGAGCTTTCTGTTGATATTGTTTACCAATCAAAAAGAGAAACCGTGGACATCTGAGTAAGGGTTGCTAGTGCAACTTATAGTTCAAGAATGTCAGAATTTCTGCAAAATTCTAGAGAACTTCATCTTAAAAGGATTTAGAAACCTACTAGAATGTTTGTGGCTGTCGCAAGTATAAGACCTTTGCTGCCGATGCTTATCTACTCACCTTGCTATATGTTTGTGTGTTGAATTGTTTTGTTTGCTAAATTTAAACATACTGCTCAGCAGATGATTCCCTTGTCCTTGTGCAGAGGCATTATTTTGGTAGATCTATTCTAATTGTTCTGGTCGAACCTTTCTATGCCTTCCTCCCCTGCATTGAGCGTTCTATTTCCTGTGCAGATTTGCTATCTGCTGTTCGAAAAGCTGTGGAAGATCAAAAACTGCCGATTAATGTTGCTGAAGGAATGGAGGAGTTATATCATAACTATCGGAATGCAGTAAAATAACTCTCTTCGGACTTGTGGGATAAATGTACTTTTTAAGTGTTGGGTTTGTTCACTTGGATGTGTTTTCTCATATGCAAGAGTCTTTTTGCATGAATGTACTTTCTGGGTTATAACATGCTTTCTTAGTTTACTAAAGAACAGTATAAGTAGATTTAAGATGATGATTAGTTTGTTTTTTCTATTTATTTTATCATTTGGATTTTAGTGGATGGCATTATGTAATTCATGCTGCTGTCATGAAAAAATAAGTTTGCACTGTACCAATAACTGTAGATAAAACTCTGGAGCTTGAAAAGCTAAAGTAGATAGAGAAGCCACAATTTGGCATGTCATGACTTTTTTCTAACTAATCATTTGAAAAGACATTTGTGTGGGGTCAATTATTTTCAGAAAATGACCTGAATATATTAGGTTAAGCCCTTGTGAAGATTTTAGTATAGTCTAACATGGTGATGGAAGAACAATAATGAAGATAAATTCAGATTAGGTGTTTATATTTGAATGTTTGTGTTTGCCTGATTTTTCTGCATGTGTCTTTTTTGTTCTGTCTTTTGTATATCTCAATTTAGATATCAGTGAATAACTCCCCTACTTGCTTCCTCTTTCCAGCTAATATGTAGAGAATTTCATTTATTTCATTCTCGGAAGACTACTACTTTTAGTTTGGACTTATCATATTTTTCAAAGTAATCAAATCAATCTTTTAGACTTATCATATTCTTAATCTGTTAGGTTTACTTTATTCATGATACTCATGTGCTTTTCTTAGAGAGAGAACGAGTTTGTTGAGACCTGGAATCATTTGGCCTTTTCTTTTCTATTTATTAGTGGTCATGTGCCCCTCTTGATTTGTCCTGATTTTTGTAAAGGTTTTACAAAGTGGAGCCCCCAAAGCAGATGAGGCCATTCTGTATAACATGGCTCTTGTATTGGATCGTGTTTTTGTGGATGTGAAGGTAGTCCTCTGCCATGTGGATTATTCAAATTCACGCTATAAGTTTCCCCTATATCTGTATTCTCTTTACTTCATCCAAGTACACATGTATTCTGTCAAGTTGTTAGAATGTAACATCGCAAATGTGGCAATGCTCTTATTTCAGGATCCTTTTGAATTTTCTCCATATCACAAGGCCATTCGTGAACCTTTTGACTACTACAAATTTGGTCAAAATTATATCCGCCAGTTGCTTGATTTCGAGTGAGTCTCAGTTATCTCTCTGTAGTGTTACGGATCATGTAATAGTTCGACTAACTTAAAAAATGAATTTGGTTTTTTGCAATTGGTTAATGATAGAATTCACAAGTATTATTTGAGCAAACAGCTTAAATATGTCCTTGGATCCATATCTTTTTGTCACTATAACATTTGCTTGTTGAGATCAACAAATTCAAACCTGGCATGCTCTATTTTTATTTTTGATGACCTCGGGCCAGCTTTCGCTCACCTAGACTTATTCGACGAGATACCTGCCGCCTCCCACCACCAATGGGTACTAGTAACTTTGTTCACCCAGGCTAGGACAGATGGGAACAATCACCTAGTGTTTGTTGTTTCTGGTGGGATTTAACTTGAGACTTCATTTCTCTTTACCACTTCATTGAACACTAGGCCACACCCTTGGGTGCCGACATGCTCTATATGTCCTCTTTATACCTTGTAGATACTGGAATGATGCCTATATAGGCTTAGGTACAGATAAGCTGGTGCTAGTTCAAGTTCATACAAGGTGGTTGGTGAGATATATGAGAGAATAATATGTTGGAAGATTGGTTTAAGAACAGATTTGGAAGATTGGCTTAAGAACAGATAATAAAACTATTGATATCGTTTATATCTAAAGAGGAAAGGTATTATGTCATGTTATAATAATTGTTCTAAACTTCTAATGGCCAGCAGAAAATCATTTTGATTATTGATGAAGAGGATGACTAAATCTTTTGCCTTTATGTATAGGGAAAAAATAATTTTGTTATTAACCTAATTATTCAAAGTTACCAGTTTCAAAAAAAAAAAAAAACCTAATTATTTCTTCATTGTGATGTAGATATAATGATGCTAGTTTTTCAATTGGTTGGGAAAATCCTCCAATCTACTTTTAGCTGAAAGAAAGAGCTAAGTTGTTGCACAATATTGATTAATAGTTTTTCATCCTCTAGTGCCGTTTTATTATTTTTGCCCACTGATGATTGTTAACATGCCTCATAGGCCATACCAATCCTGTACTGAAAAAGGGATGATACAATTCAAAATACTGGTTGTCTTATAATCTAACTAGCGATTCAATCAGACCTTATTCCATTGATTTTATGCCCTAAATATGGATATTTGAAAATGCATGACAAATATTTTGGTCTTTTAAAGATAAAGATGTATAAGCCTCCTGAAAAGAGGAACAGAATACTTAAAAATTGAAGTCCTATAGTCATTGTATGAACAAGTTAATCACCACACAATGTTGCTGGTATTTAAGTTGATTTGTTTTTGACTGTTTAATTGCTAGTTAATCTGTAGCAATTTGTTGAGTTGTGCGCGTCAAGTTATTAATGAAGCTTAGTCTTTCGTGTAAAATTACTAATGTGTAGGGATATATTTTACTCCCTCCGTTTCAAGTTATGTGTCTTAGTGTGACTGGTGATTTTAAACTAAAGATATAGGTAGTGTATTAAAATGATCTTGATTCTTGTGTTCTTAAACATGCTATGCAGTTTGTTGGAATTAAAGAGTTGAGCATATCAAAAAGGAAAGTAACACATTTTAAAACAAAGGGTGAAATTGCACATTATTGAGTAGTGGATAGGAAATTCAAAATCTGTTATTCTTTCGGATGAAGTATATGATTTAGATAGTCATTTGTCTTGTTTGAGGAACTCCCTGCCTTACCTCTACCAGGGGCGTTGGCGAACAATATCACCACTATGGACAATCACAACACTGCTATTAATTTTTTTTTAAATCAGCTTTAGAGCATATCAAATGTGGTTATTAGAAATTAAATGTGATTATTAGAAATTGATATTTCTTAGGCTCCTTGTATAGAAGTAAACAGCCTTGTTCCCTGCAGATCTCATGATTTACTTCAGACTCATAACCTCTAGTATTTTGAATTCTTAGGAATTCTTATGTTGGCAATATCTCACTTTTCGGTGAAATGGAGGAGAAGCTTAAACAGGTTCGGCATCTCAGATTCATTCTACTTACTAGTTTCTTCTGTATATATGCTAATTGATATGAACATAAGGGGATAGCTATTCCATGGCCAGCTGTTTAAAGTGAAACGGTTGAATTGAAAGTTTATTCTACGCATGCATGAGATTTCAGTGGACGCCTGTCATGGAATAATTCACCAAGCATAAAACACTTCTCTTGTTCTTGTATTGGTTGGGGATCATGGTAAATCAGATGAATAAGGTTTTGCTAATTTGTTTTTTTATCTGCTTAATGTGGGTCCGCTTGCGTTAATACGGGTTTTTGGAGAGAGAAATATATTTTTGTGCACACAGAAGGTTGCTTATTTTCTTTTGGTGCACAAAGAAAGTTCCATGTTGTATGGATGATTGGGTGGAGTTCGTAGAGATTTGTATTGTTTTGTAGATTCTTACCTTTTGTACACCCTTTATATACTACTTGTATGGCCATGTATATGAATGAAAATACTTTAACTTGTTTTTAGAAAAAGATGGGCTTAACAATTCTTTGACTAATCAAGCAATGCTGGAAGATTTTTCTAGAGAACATTCTCAAAACTTGAGCTTAACATGACTTTGCTTTTCAGACTCCCTTATACGAAGATCCATATTTTCTTCTTATTTGCCTTACTGGATTTACCAGATCACATTTCCAATTTCCACTCCATTCAGCAGCTTCCTTGATTGTGGAATGAATGTACATAGGCTTTGTAACTCCTCAGCTTTAATACATGATTAAACCTCCTAAAGATGGTAGAAACTCCAAAGTAGGAACATTGACATATTTCCTACTTCCAGATGCTGTTATCTTTTGCTTGGCAGTTTCCGTCTTCTTCTTGAAATTTTTTAGGTGTCTTTCTCTATGCATTTTATCAAGGAATATTCCTTGCCAGTTAGATGCATGTGTTCTTCGTATCCATCAAATTATATGCTCACTATTTAAACAAGAGATACGAATAATAGTCTTGGCTCAAAATGTTGTGGGTGGATCAACTATCTCTCTATCACCTGCACTGCTGCAGGTTTACATCTAGAGAATCTTCTTATAAAGTTGATATCCTTCTTCGATGCTATATGGTACTAAGATGGAGAACTCTTGAGTGCTTACTGTCACTTGATCCAATAAAGAAAAGCGAAAGAATGTTACTGTACAATTTTAACTCTCTCTTGGTATTCATTTTATTAATTTATTTACTGTTAATAAAGCTCAAATGTAGTCCCTGATATGTTTGCCCAGCTCTTTTGTTGCATGGGTTTTTACACCTTGCCTTGATCATTTTTCCTTTTGCCTTAACCAAGTCACTCTCTCTTTATACTAATTTCAGGGTGATAATGTTGTGTTGATGTCAAACCACCAAAGTGAAGCTGATCCTGCAATTATTGCACTCTTGCTTGAATCAAAGCACCCAGATATTGCTGAGAACATTGTTATAACCTTTTTCACCCTCTTGCACTTTTAAAGATAATTATATCTCAAGTAGCTTAATTCACTAGATTATGCTTACTGGTAAACAGATCTATGTCGCTGGAGATAGAGTTATTACTGATCCTCTTTGCAAGCCATTCAGCATGGGAAGGTGCTTACTTATATAGCATTGAGAGAGAGTATGTACAGAAATCATCATTTACTTTCAGACATTTGACAACCTTAATATGTCTAGGAATCTCCTGTGTGTTTATTCGAAAAAACATATGAATGATGACCCCGAACTTGTTGAGATGAAAAAGAGAGCAAACACAAGAAGCTTGAAGGAGATGGCTTTGCTATTGAGGTACTTATGCTGCTATTGACTTGTCTTTCTTGGGGTATTTTAGTGAAGCTTTTACTTTGTGTTGTAATATCAGGCAGGTCAGGGTTTTATTCTGGAGACATTAGTATACAATTTTATCATGTGCCAATCCCTCATTAAGATTTTTTCTGCTAAGTGCTACGAAAAAATTGAAGATTCTCTCTTCTAAGCCCTATGCGTATTGGACATGATTAAATGGCAAGCTTGTAGTAGAATAAAAATGAACGATGATTTGTATTGATTGTAGACTAGTATATATAGATTCTATACAACTCTACTGCAAAGAGATAAACTAAGAAAAGTAAGACTTATCTATAACCTAAATACAAGGAATAAATTACAACAAAGTCCTAAAAGGGATGGAACTACTCAATATCTGTACTAGCCGTTATTACGTCCCCGCAAGTTGGTGGTGTCAACAACACCCAACTTGGAAAATTGTTGGACAAAGGTAGCTTTAGGAAGTGATTTTGTGAGTATGTCAGCCATTTGATCAGCTGAGTGAAGGTGGTTAACTTCAATGGCCTTGTTCTGAACTTGTTCACGAACAAAGTGAGAAGGAAGGACGCTTTCTGGAACCCACCTAAAAAGTCTGCTGTCCCATCCGAGATCAAAGATAAATACAATTCGAAAGGAGCGCACCGGTTCGCCAGTTCTAGGTCAACGACATTTCTAGGGCGACTGTCTATGTAATGTCCCTCTGATGGTCGCTGCAGGATCAATTAGAAAAAAGTTTCAAAACCCGAGTAACTACCAAGTTTAGGAACGAGATTGATCACTGAAGAAATGCAAAGCCATCGTTAGAGGAAAGAACTTGTATTACAAGGATTCATTAACTGGAGCGGCCGTCCAACTCCCCCAAATACAAGGGAGCGGGGTGGCGGGTGAAATAATTTTTCATTATCTTAGTTGAAGTACTGAAAAAATCCCTTCCTTGCTTTCAAGGTTTCGGCAAACAAAGTCTACTATCAGAAATTCAATGCGTAATATCAGCATTCCATTTGCAATGTTAACAGAATCTTTGGATCGGCCTCTTCGAGAAAAAGAAGAATGGATGAGGATCAAGACGGGGATGTACCCTTCCTTTCTCTTAATCATTCATGCCCCCTGAATGGAAGATAAAAGACACTACTAAGCAAGTTGTCTGTCGGTCCCCGTTGGTTAATTGTGTGGCTCTAATGCCCTTGAGACGAGAATCCCGTTGAAATGGAAAGTCCTTGGTCTACATACATTAGTAGTAGGTTACGCTCCTATTATTGAAAAGGAGTTATCCTCCCCCCCTTGGTCGAGTTGGCTTAAGCCCGAATCCATCCTTACGGAAGAAGGGTGGGATATCGGCTACGAGAGATAGTCCTTTTTGTTCACCTCCGCCTCCCGACGCTGCTGACCCCTACCAGGACCTTTTTCCTTTATTTGCTACAAGACTGGTCAAAAATTCTAGTTTGTTGCACTCAAAATCAATGGCAACATGCTTCATCCTACTACGGAAAACTGGATTTGAACAAATGTAAGTGGTGCTGATATTGTCACAGAAAACTTGTGGAACTTCCTTAAGTGACATGCGAAGTTCATGAAGAAGATTTGTGAGCCAATTGGTTTCTGCAACAGCAACAGCAACAACCACAACTCTATATTCAGTTTCTGTAGACGATCGAGATACTGACCGTTTTTTTGATGACCAGGATATTGGTTTGCTGCCCAGGAAGGTAATATAGCCAGAGGTAGAAGTGCGATCATTCGGATCACCAGCCCAATCTGAATCAGAGTAAATAACCAAACAAGAATCTGGAGCTTTGGAAATCTGTATTCCATATTGGCAGGTATGCCGAAGATAACGAAGTAATCGTTTGACTGCTTTCCAGTGAGATTGGCGTGGATTGTGCATAAATTGAGAGTGCTTGTTAACTGTGAAGGCAATATCAGGACGTGTAAAAGATAAGTCGTGCAACTTTCCAATTACCCGTCGATAAAGAGTACCATTAGTCGGAGGATCATCCCCTGTAGCAGTCAAAATGGTAGTTCAGGTAATAGGCGTAGGAGCTCCTTTGCTACTTAGCATGCCAACATCGTCTAAAAGATCCATAATATACTTGTGCTAGGACAAAACAATATCATCAGGAGAAGTGATGACTTCCAACACCCAAAAAATAACTGAGACGTCCAAGGTCTTTCAAGGAGAAATGAGTGGAAAGACCATCTATGATATGCCGAACCCCATGAATCTGATTTCCAGTGATGATTATATCATCCACATAGATAAGAACATAAACAGTGAAGCCAAACTTATGTAAAATAAATAAAGAAGGATCAGATTGAGACTTGACAAACCCAACAGTTAGCAAGTAGTTTTTGAGCTCATTGTACCAAGCTCAGGGCGCGTGCTTCAAGCCATAGATTGCTTTGTTCAATTTGCAGACATGGGTGGAGAGACTTCAATCTTCAAAGCCTGGTGGCGCCTTATATAAACCTCTTCCTCAAGACGTCCTTGTAAGAATGCATTATTAACATCAATCTGATGAATTGGCCAGTTGTATTGCGTCGCAATGGTGAGTACCAACCGAACAGTCACTGGTTTCACTACTGGGCTGAAAGTGGAATGGTAGTCTAAGCCTGGACGCTGGGTAAATCCCTTTGCAACAAGCTGAGCTTTGTACCTGTCAATGGAACCATCAGATTTATGCTTTATACGAAACAACCACTTATGCTCAACCACGTTCATTGAAGGAGCAATTGGGACCAAATCCCAAGTCCGATTCCTAACAAGTGCATCAAATTCAGCTCGCATGGCTTCTCTCCAGTGAGGGTGAGGACACGTTCGTTTGTAGGTACGAGGAACAAAGGATGAGGAGAGTTGAACACTGACATTAAATTGTTTGGGTTTGAGGCTATTTGTTTTGGAGCGAGTGACCAATAGATGAGTTGAAGTGGTCACCATGGGTGAAGGATCAGATGACGTCAAGGGAAGTGTGGGTTGGGAAAGATTATTGTCAGGTGAGTGTGAAGGTTGTGGGCGATTTCTGCGTTGATATGTGATTAATGGCCTGGATGATGGTGGGGGTTGAGTATTATCAGTTGGTGGAGTAGTGGTGGGTTGCCATGAAGGAGAGGACAAGTTTTGAGAATTACCTGATGCAACAGAGACACTTTCTGATCCAGCAGATGTTGAGTTGGGCAGTTGAGAGTGCACGAGCAAAGCATCTGGTAGCGGATAACAAGGATTTGAACTGGATGGTGTAGTGGTCGCAGGTAGATCATCAGAACAAATTTCCCAAGCGATATTATTGTCGTGTTTAATATTTAGAGTGGAGAAAATACTCTGAAATGGATAGGTGTCTTCCAAGAACAGAACATCCCTGGATAAGTACAATTTGCTTTTGACTGGATCATAACATTGGTGGCAATAATACTTATTAGAAAATCCTAAATATACACAAAGACTATATTTTGGCTCTAACTTATTTTTATTATATGGTTTAAGCCACAGGTAACATAAACAACAAAAAACTCTAAGAGATTCATACTTTGGAGCCTTTTGAAATAAAAGTTCATAGGGACACTTACTTTGTAAATTTGGAGTGGCTAGACGGTTGATAAGATAGATTGCTTGGTGACAGGCAAAACTCCAAAAAGTTGGGGGCAATGAGGCTTGATGCAACAAGGTTTTGGCGGTCTCAATAACATGCCTATGTCTACGTTCAACCAGTGCCACTCTTTGGGGCGTGTATGGAGGTGTCACTAAGTGTTCAATACCGTGGCTTTAAAGATATGAGGATAAACCTTGAAAATCACCACACCACCATCAGTGCAGAGAGACGAAATTTTGATTTGACATCGACGCTCAAGTAAGGGATGTAAAGCTTTAAAGACATCAAGAACTTCTTTTTTTGATTTTATAGTGAACAACCACATGTATTTTGTAAACTGGTTAACAAATAAGGCATAATATCTGTTGTTATTAATTGACAAAACAGGCGAAGGCCCCTATAAATCACTATAAAGAATTAGGATGGCCGTTGACTTTGTAATGAATTTTCAGAAAAAGGCAACCTGTGCATTTTATTTGAATAACACGAGTTACAAATTGGAGCAGTTTTAGGACGTGAAACTGGAAGAGAAAACTGACGTAAAATCGTGTTTAAAATACGATGATTAGGATGGGCTAGACGTCGATGCCACATGTGAAGAGGAACAACAACATTGCATTGAGGAGAATGATGTACACTGCCCGACGACCACTCATACAACCCATCTTTATTTTGCCCGCGAAATAGAGGTGCCCCCGTATTCAAATCCTTCACAAAATAAGAAAAAGGAAAAAATTCAATGGACGTATGGTTATCGCGGCAAAATTTTGAAACAGATAGAAGATTATGTTTTATAGCATGAGAACATAAGGTATTGAGAAGCTTAAATTGCTGATTCAATGCACTTATGTTAGTGTTACCGGTATGAGATATTGGAATGGTGTTGCCGTCACCCATTGCTATTTCCTCTGGACGATGGTAGGCTTGCACATCCGTAAAATCTTGCGCAGTTGAGGTCGTATGATGGGTGGCACCATTATCAATAATCCAAGGAGCCTGTTGAGTTGGAGAGCGAGCAGCATAGTTTGCCCGGGCCTGTAGGTGATTGTGTGATTGTGATTTGCAGACTTTAGCAGAATGACTAGGACAATCACACAACAGGCACTTCAAAGTGTTGTCATAACGCAACTGTTGATTGTTTTTCCCAGTGAGCCATGGTTGGGCACGACCAGACTGGTTGGTGTTGGAGGAATTTGCACTTGGGTGCTTATTAGAGTTCTTCCCTTGGCAAGGATGCGTGTTTGTTTGCTGTGCAACGGCAGCAGTAATTGGAGTTGACAGAGGCTTCTTTGCTTCTTCATGCTTTATGAAAAGTTCATGGTCAAGCAATTTCTCGTAAAGTTCTGGATAAGAGATAGTAAAATCTCTTGCACGTATAGCAGCGGATATTTCACGAAATTCAGGGCCAAAGTCCAGAGAGGATTTTGACAATCGGTTCCTCAAGGTTAGGCTGGCCCTAAATGTCGTAATCAGAATGTCTTCAGGGTTAGGCTGGCCCTTGTAGTTTGGCCTAAATACAAGGAATAAGTTACAACAAAATCCTAAAGGCATCTACTCAATATCTGATATTAGCCGTTTTTAAAGCTAAGCCTAATATTGCATGTGTACTCTTCATCGTCTCTAGCTATTGGAAAAACTTGTTCGCTCAGATGTATGCTAGTTCTTTCATGAGGTATTCAACCCTGCTTGATTATTCTGCACGGAAGAAAATCATAGAGCAAGTTGCGGTAGAAATGACTTCTAATATGAATGTGTAGAAGATAATACAGATACGATAGATTGAGGTTTTCAAATGATCACGGATGTGAAATTCAATCATCATCCGCTATATAACTGCTTTATCAGGTCTCCATACTTCAAGTCCTAGGAAACTATTGGTTTAGTTAGCACAGTAATAGAAGAGGACATCCAATGATACATGTTTCTTTGGCAATTCGAGATTGCTTTGCTAGAATTATATGTATATACAATGCCCACTTAGAATAGAAATAGTAGAGTATGAATAAAATAGTAATTAGTATCCTACTTGTTGAAGGATTGTATTGTAATATCTATAAATAGCTTTTCCATATAATAATATAGATACACAATTTCAATAATATTCTTCTCCAATATTTCTCACATGGTATCAGAGCTTCTACGATCTTGATAAAACTTAATTAAAAAACAAAGCTTCCGCCACGGCGGGTAACTATGACCCATATATGCTCCACCGCTAGCGGGTGACTATGAGACCCATATATGCTGCCTGTTTGGCCATTGGTTATGTAAACAAAATTAGGGTCAATGATATATGCATGAACCCAGATTTAGGGGAAGAAAACTTAGTCAAAGAGGTCATCGTGCGTCAATTTTCGATGACTTTCTAGGGCTCTTTTTTGTTAACCCCGTACCCGTCGGTGATTGCGTAGCATTGTCATCTTTCCGATGACTACTTTCTTAGATCTAATTTGTGTAGCACCGTGTCTTCCTTCTGGTGACTATTTTTTCAAATCTAATTTGCATAGGGTTGTGTCATCAATTCGACCTTATCCATATAATTCTTTTTTTTGAAAGGTCTTGCCATCATTTCGATCGTACCAATATCATTTTAATTCTTAGATTGTGATCACTTTCAATCATCAATCTAGTAATCTGATGTATGAGCATGTTTCAGCCAATTTTATGTGACTTTCTTGTTTAAAGTCTATTTATCTCTTAATTTCGAGACGATTCATATATTTATATCAAATTTCAAGCACTTTCCAATGGCTATTGCATTGTTTTTTATGGATTTGAGTTTTTCTACAATTTTTTCGTTTTGTTTTCCGTTTCAGATTACTTTTGTATTGAAAAAAAGGGGTATACTCAGATATTTGTATTGGATTAGAGTGATGTTTTTTCTCATGTGGCTAGAATAGCATATGTCCCTTTTTTAAATCTATAGTTATCATTCTCCATTGGCCTTCTAATTAGTTGGACATTAAGAATGTTTTTCTCCATTATGATCTTGAGAACGAGCAATTACTTGATTTTGTTGCTCAGAGGGAAATCTTCTCAAGCTTGATTTGGGAAGTTCAGTACTACAATTCAGGAATTTATCACTCCTTGTTTTATCGATATTAAAGCACATTGAGATTGACTGACATTATACATCAAATCCAGGAAGACTAAAGCACATTGACATTGACTGTCAATTTCTTGAAATCGGGTGATCAACTTGCAGACATCCCACAAGCACCTCATTGGTCCTTTATTTATTACATTTGCACAAGCTATAGATACATATGACTTGTATGCACCAACTTGAGGGAAATGTTAGAATAGGAATAGGTATATACACTCCTACTTGGAAGAGGAACTGGAATAGAATAGTAGTAGGAATAGAAATAGTAAATGATATTCTCTTTGGTAAATGGTTGTATTGTAGTGTCAATAAATGGGTTATTTGTGTAATTCTGTAGATGCACAATTCAATAATATTCTTCTTCAATATTTCTCACAAGTTCATTATTATTCTTTTTGATACCCCAGTATTATTCTTTGATGAAAACATACATCTGATGATACATGTGCTTGTGATATAGGGGTGGATCAAAAATAATATGGATTGCTCCTAGTGGTGGAAGAGATAGGCCAGATCCTGTTACAAAAGAATGGTATCCAGTAAGATTCCTCTTTATATTTAATTATAGTTATCTTTCCATATATTTATGTTTTCATTCTATTTTGATGGAGAGTTACCTGTTCGTACCTATTGAGATTCTGCATGGGTACATCCTATGGTTCACTGCTTCTTCCTACTCTGTATGTTCAGCAATAAGCTTCTCCATTACATTTTTCTTGTTACAGTTCTAGGGTGATGTTGATAAGCTTTGATAATGCCTCTTCTTCTCTAGCATAAGTTTTGGCATTTATGCTTCACTATGATGCTTAGTTAAGAGACATTTAAAAAAGAAAATTAAATTTATTGTTTCCAAATTAGCCAGATCCATATAGGTAATACTGTCTAGTTGGGACCAAGCTAGTGAGTTGTCAAGGAACAAGTGTTCGATTTAGAGAACCCATAATTTGCCTTAAAGAGGCCAAGTATTTTGCATTGGAATGAAATTGGCCTGAATGGATATAGAGGAATCGTATAACATATTCCAACTTATCCGCAACTGATGGATAGTTGATTAATTGATTTTGAGCAGCTTGTGGCTGAACATTTTGCTCGTCTTTCTTCAGGCACCATTTGATGCTTCCTCAACGGACAACATGAGGAGGCTTGTACAACATGCTGGTGTCCCTGGTCACATTTATCCTCTAGCAATATTGTGCCATGATATTATGCCCCCTCCCGCCGAGGTTGATCACTGTGTCGAATGGTGTGTGTTTCTGTAATGACTTTATGTTCTTACATATCCCTGTTTGCTTGCGTACAGGTTGAGAAAAATATCGGAGAGAAAAGAATTGTATCGTTTCATGGAGCCGGCATATCTGTGGCACCCAAAATTGATTTTCATGAGGTTGCTGGTTCTTTGGAGGACCCTGAGGTTAGTTACTACGGGAGTCCACTTTGGTTTAATACTTAAATTATTGGAAGTTTGGTTGAACTAAATTCTGCAGCAATGAGAGGTTTAGTGATATTTGTTGGGGACACGGGGGGAATTTGTTCTATTTAATAGAGAATGAAGGAGGGAATAAAAAAGAGTTGGACCAACTCTTTCACTTTCCTATTTGAGATCAAAATGGACAGCTATTTGACCTTTGCTAAGCGGCGTGTTCAGCAGAAACTTTGGTTCCTTCAGTTGAGCCATTCTCTTCCTGTTGGGAAGTTGAGAAAGTAAAGCTCCAAAGGAGCTTTCAATATGAAAGTAAAATATTCATCTAACAATGTTTACTGTTTTGTTTTATTTTATATTTTGTCAAGTTAATTCTATAAACTGAAGCTAAATATGCATCTATAGCTTGCTGAGGATAGTTAAATCTGTCCCCAAATCAAAGGAAAAGAAAATGAAGTAAAGATGGAAATTTTGTGATTTTCTTTTCTTAACAAAAAGATGGATTCTTACCTTCCAGCGTGCCGAAAAAAGATAATATTGTCTTCCTTGAAATTCAAATGAATGGTGAACTTGCCCAGAGTGTTGAATTATATTGGGAGTTGGTTGATGAGACTTAAATAACACCAATTGCCAATATAAAAGCTACCTCTCCTATAGGTGTAAACTGACTTGTTTGGCTGTCATCTGTGTTTTTTTCTTTTATTTAAGCTACCTAAGCCGATGTGCTTGACAGTTGTACTATTAGTTTTTCTACCTCCAACTTCTGTAGTCAAGTTTCTGTGGCAAAATTCTTCTCTTCCAGATCCTTTCAGACCTTCAGTTCAAAGTTTTTCTTTTGTTTCAGACATTAAGCTCAAACATTTTCCACTTGCCTTTGCTTCCTATTGTTCACTCAAGGAAATGGTTTCACCATTTAAGTGTTTTTCATTTCACTGCAAGAATTCTGTTTAATGTTCTATTTCCACAGGGTTCTCTATCTTGGACTGATGTCCCATTTCACAGCAAATCATCTTATTTTTATGAGATGCTATTGGAACTTTTGTTTTCTTTCTCCCCACTCCTTCCCTCCTCCCAAATAGATGGGAAATTCGCTGGTCTTTTTGATCAAAGGAAATGAGAGATGGATCCAAGAAAGCTACCAAAAAACTGCACACCAAAAAAGTTATTGCATCTAAATAAGAGGAGTCTTAAGAGAGTATACTTTTCTTAATGCAGGCTAAGATGGCATTTACAAAGGCACTTTGTGACTCTGTAAGCCAGCAGTACAATGTGCTCAATGCTGCTATACATGGCAAAAAAGGGCTTGAGGCATCAATACCTAGCGTTACATTATCACAACCATGGCAGTAGCTTCTGTTCCAACTTTATTTTTCATACCTTGTTGCTGTAGTCAGGTATGTACTTCACCCACAAAAGATCTGTTGAATAAATTTAATAATGGAGCAATTGGCTTCATTGCTTGTTTCTCTGATTCTTGTTTTGTGGGTATATATAACTAGTTTTGCAGGTGTTTGTTTGGAAGTTATAATCAATTCATAAGGATATCACACACAATCTTTCCACATATTAAGCTTGCATGTGGTTGGTCTATGCAGAAAGTCGATACAAAAGTAATTCTCGAAGTTACAGCAAACACAACCAGAAGGAATTTTTTGGCAGGGCTTAGATAATTCTTTTGACACCAATGTACAGTTGCTTTACATTGTATCTACGAAATGTTAGACCCAAATTTGTTAGTAATGATAGCTTTCGAGTACAGTCCATTCTAATCTTTAAGGTCCAGTAGCTATACCCTAGATTGCTCATCTTGCCTTTGAAGTGGTAACCCAATTTGTTCAGAAATATAATAAATGATGCTGTCTGACAGTTCCTGTTTGATGTAACATTTGACAGTGTATTTTGTCAAATGCAGTTAGGTTTAGCTTCTGTGGTAGTAACCTATTTCCTTCAATTGACTTATCTAATTTTCTCTACAGAGGTAAATCCAGGATGCAGAACTTTTGACCATGTAGTGTGGTTAAATGTTTGGTCCTTTTGATAAATCTCAAGTTACATTTTTCTTGATCGAGTAGTCGCCTTATCATGCTAGCTACAAATTACAATAATCCAATGGAACTTAGGATGAGAGCAGTAGTTGAAAGGCTCTTCTGCGTAATGCCTCCCAATAATTGGATTTCCCAAGATGCCGCTACAACATGCAGAAACATGTTTCTCCAGTTTCAACTGAAGATACTGTTTTGGTGAGGCTTGAGGAAGAATAAGGAAGTACTGGAATGACTCTTTCAGATTTAACAAATTTGTTCCTTTTTAGCCCCATACGACTTCCATTTATTTTCAAATCAAATTCAAACTGTAATATTTTGCTTTCAGACAGAGATGAGACAGGCATATCTATGTATTTAAGAACTCCCTCGCCGGTAAATTCGTATCTAAGCGCTTCTTGTTTCAACAGTGCCACTCTTTATGCACTATGATGATAATGATACAGGATTGAATAGTTTAAATACTACTCTATTAAGGTGATATGGTTTCCAATTGATTTCACCATCACTTCCTGCCAGTTTTAGATCTATTTTTTCAAAAATTATTATGGAGAAGTCTCGTATGATAATGCATTTGGGACAGTTGCACCCGCTGAAGATGATTTGATTGTTTTATGGCCTGAGAATTGTAACAAATTTATTTTTTTATAGGAAAGTAAATGATTTGTGACGGTAGTTAAATAGCTTTCATGTACATGCACTAGAATTTCTCTCGAGTACTTGGGCAAACACATACCCAACCTTCCTAAGTTGCCTTATATTCCATTTTACTCCTGACGAAAGGAGCGCAATCTTAATATTCACATTCCAAAACCATATGTCAAAATACCAATTTCTAGCGACAATCCAATGACTCAAATATAAAATTTTAAAATCAAAAAAATCAACATGACACGACATGTGTCCCTCCCTGACAACAAAAATTACCAATTTTGTGAAGCAGAATTTAATTCAAAATAAAGTAAAACGTGCCAAATCCATCTCCACCATCTATATAGCAAACGGTCTCAAATCACCGTCGACAACCACCGCTTACGCCACCATCTCCACCCTCCACCGCCAGAGGACGCCCGTTTCCAAAATCAATCGAACATGTCTACTCTCTACAATCCTCTAATATTCACCATAAAAAACCCAAAAATCACCATTAAACCTCACACTTCTCTTCCTTCTTCAGTTCCGACCCTTAGGCTTCGAAAATTTCCCAATTTTTCAGTTCAATCCTCCAGTTCCTCATCTAATGACCCGGAAAAACCGACCTTTATTGTACCCGACAATGATAAAGCTGACGATAAAAAAGTCGAATTCGTTGATGAATGGGGAGAAAAGTCGGAGCCGGAACCCGAACCGCTTACGAATTTACCGGATTCGGATCCTCCGAAGTATGAGGATGAGTGGGGTAATGGAAGTCCAGGAGTTGAGGTAAGTGTCGGAGAGGACGAGAAGCTTCTAGAGCTGAAAAAGTGTTTGGTGGATACAGTTTACGGGTCGGATTTCGGGTTTCGGGCTTCGTCGGAGACTCGGGCAGAGGCTTTGGAGTTCGTTTCTCAATTGGAGGCAGCCAATCCTACTGCAGCACCAACTGAGTCTCCTGAGTTGCTTGATGGGAACTGGATTTTAGTGTGAGTTTTACTTAAATTCCTCCATTTATTAACTTTTTTTTGTTGTTATTATATAAAAGTAGCTGACTTTTTTGATATTTTCCGTAAGAATGCTGGCTTTGGTTCGTTGAAAGAATGGGTGGTTTACAGGACAGTACTAATTCACGATGCTTCTAGTAAAGGTTAATTGGTAGTTTCCAGTAGTCAAATTGACTTTGATTTCAGTCTCTATGTAATGCTTATCTTGAGCATTGACACCACAGAGAAAGTTGCTCTCCCCCAATTCCAGGTGCATGGTAGTAGTTAATCATGCAATCTAGAGATTGCACCCAAAGCTTAGGTAGAACTTTACGGGGTGAGGTGCATCGTAATAGTTTTAAGAGGGAACTCGAGATTGGCCTCTAGGAATTGCACCCAAAGCTTAGGTAGAACTTTACGGTGTGAGGTGCACCGTAATAGTTTTAAGAGGGAACTCGAGATTGGCTCTACTTCTAAATAAGCAGCTTATGAGGTGCGCTATTAGCCTATTACTTGTCAATATGATTGCTTTCAGCTGTATCCTTCAGTTGTTACCGACAGAATCTGTCAGTTGTTACCAACTGTAGTTGAAGACTATATCTTCTTTGGTTCATCCCGTAATAACATGCTAGGATTTTATTCTGAGAGTACCTTAACTAATTAGCTCTGTTAATCTGAGAAATTATATATTATTTTAATTTTGACGTGATGTCTTTCCAACTAAGAGTGGCACTTTCTTCACATTTCAAACTACCTTTAATCTAAACAATTTTCTGCAAACCTAATGCGAAATATATTTTATTTTTCTTGTTACCTGTTTGGCTAGTCAAACTAGGATCTATTCAAGAGCGTGAGGAGTATTTGTCTAAAATTTTGGAGTCATTACTGGAACTTGGGTTTATAATTCACATTCATTCTCTATGGTTTTCCCATTGAGATTTGAAGCCTCTGGTTGCTACTTCTATCTTGGGAGGAAAGTCTCACTTGGCTTTACTCCTGTTAAGAGAGTTCATGTCAACAATTAACTATCATTAAGAGGTTCATTGATGAGCCTTCTCTCCCTTGTATAGTTTATTTTTCATTTTCTACTGATATACATATCTGGTTTTATACCCTAACGAACAACTGAGGACTAAACTTGCAACATATTGTGCCGAGTTATAAACCCTGCTTAGAGCATAGGACCCAACCATTAGAGCATTGGTTGCATAAATAGCACCTTTGAATTATCATATTGTTACTTTATAGATTGACATGACTGCATTTTTCGGAGCTTTCTTCTCAAAGCAAGTTTCTGAAAGGAACCAGCAGTCTGCCCTCACAATCTCCCTTCTCTTAAAGAAAAAAAAAAGGAATATTGCCATCTATAGTTCCCAAATTAAATCTCATTTTGATCAACTTCCTTTAAACTATAAGGAAGGGTTTCAACTAGCTTCTTCTGAAAAGTGGATTTATCTTAACTGTATTGTCGTTTGTTTTCATTGTTATCGCAGCTCTTATGTAGTGGTAGTTGTTATTATCATTTCCCTGGTTACTGGGAAAGTAGAGTTGTACTAAGTACCGTAATTTTAATGCTTGGAAGTGGTGATAGACTGTTTTAAGTAGTTCTGAAGTACAGTCTTATAAGATTAGATCTATGATCTTAATATTGGTGACATTTACCATCTTGGTTCACATATACATAAGTAAACCTAAAGGCTGAAGGTGTTTCTTTTAAAACTATATTTATAGATGTCCTGTTCAGGGTTTATTTGTCTATAAAATAGTGCAGGAAAATCACATTGAAGCATAGATGTTGGTGATACTTTTCTGTGACAGAGAATTGCTATGCATTATTAAAAGTTTATTTCGTAAGTTTCTTTCGAAGATTTTTGGCTGAAGTTTGAACACATCAACTATACCTTAAACCTAGTAAATTTCATCTGGACACTTGAATTGTGTTTTTTTTCTAATTGAGAACCTGAACACATAGATTTGAATTAAGCTTTTGGAAGTGTTCACAAGCTTCTATTACATAGATAAGTTAACCACCTAAAATATGTTTCCTCCTTTAATTATATGCATTAGTCTCAATAAGCCGTCAGACCTACTCCAATTGATGTCTATGTATATTATTGAAGGGATGATTTTGAATCTGATTTCAAATTTAAGGAACAATTTAGGGCTTTTCCTCCTGAACAATGTAACCTTTTATTATGAAAAATCATGCTCAAACTGATTTGAATTAAATGCCAAGTGATGTATTTACAGCAAATAATCTTACTTTTTTCTGCCTCAATCTGTCAGGTTCACTGCATTTTCTGAGTTGTTACCTCTTCTTGCTGTGGGCAACATTCCTCTCTTGAAGGTAGAAAAGATTAGCCAAGACATAAATACAAACAGCTTGACTATAGAGAATGCTACTACATTATCAAGTCCTGTAGCCACCTTGTCCTTTAGTGCTACTGCCACTTTTGAAGTTCGAAGCCCCTCTAGAATACAGGTAACCTTGTTGGCTCCATTCTAATTTTCTTAGAAAGGTACTTGCCGCAATATTCTGCACAAAGAGAGAGAAAATGAGTTAGTGGTTGAGCCAAATGTTAATTTGGAATTTAGGAGCTAATCATGCAAGATCCTGGGAAATTGTAAAGGGTGATGACGGTTTTCTTGATAAGCTTCTGTAGAGCATGTTGGGAGATTTTTAAATTTTCCTTCTGCATTTGGCTGACAACTGCTTACTTTTGCAGGTTGAATTTAAGGAAGGGAATTTTAAGCCTCCAGAAATAAAATCAAACATAGATCTGCCGGAAGCTGTGGATTTGTTTGGGCAAAAGATAAGTCTCTCCCCAGTACAGCAATCTCTAGGCCCTTTGGAAAATGCTGTGGCAGGCATAGCACGAGCTATTTCTGGTCAGCCTCCTCTCAAGATCCCTATTCCAGGTGAAAGGACAAAATCTTGGCTTATCACGACATACCTTGATAAGGATATGCGGATCTCGAGAGGGGATGGCGGGCTTTTTGTGCTTGTTAAGGAAGGGAGTTCTCTTCTGTATTAGTACAGTACACATCCTACATTGTGATTTACAGAGGTTTGAGGAACTAAGGTGGTCTCTACTGCTACATCAATTTAGTGTGAAATGTAGAATTTAATCCTCCTTAGCTATAAAGTGGGACAAGCTATTGAGCATTTAATCAAGTAATTTCAGTTTATCTGGAAAGTAAAAAAACCTAACAATTACTCATTTGATCTGGACTTGAAGCTAATTCTAGTTTGGCAGCAATTCATACACATGATAACTACCCATGAGGATGCCCCTGCAAATATCACCACTGTCTCAACTTTCACTTACCAGTACTAGGTAACCAAACAATTTTGTTTGTGATCAAGTGACTTGATTGTGTTAAGTCACTTAAAAAGCCTATGCAGTTTGTTATCTATTGAATTCAAAAGATGGAACCGAGGCTTAAAAAGTGGTTTTACGGAAATTTTGGCCCAGGATACCCACCAAGGAACCCTCCGCAGACCGTGGTGCACTCCATGATCCATGAAGGGACTCGTGGAGGGGCATATTCTGGAAAAAGTCGGAGATAATGTATCATCTACTTGAAATAATTGAGTTATTTCTTTTCTACAAGTCAACAGTAGTATTGCTTTAACTAAGGCAAAATTGAAGACTTTTTTTCATCGACAAAAGCTAAAGACTTCCATTTCTCCCAGAATGGGCTGGACTGTTCAAAGCAGACTTAAGCTTCTCCAGTCGACAAAAAAATCCTTCAAGTCTTCTTTATACTAGTGGATTTGAAATTTGACCTATTCTGCAACATGTTTGGGAATCGTTGCTTTGGATTTTTTCTTGTTTTACTGCTATAATTTTTTTAAACGATTGCTTTCAACTTGTTTATTATTTCATCCGTCTCAAATTAATTTAATTTTTGAAGTTTTTTTCAATATTCAAACTTCAAAATAGTTAAATTAGTCAAAGTTCAAGATGAATGTTTGTTATCTTTTCATTTTTTGAAAATTTATATTTTCTAGGAGATAAATTTCATTATATATATATGTGACTTTGGGCAATAGTGAAAATTATAATTTAAATTTGGTCTTTGAATGTTTTTCTTAATATGTATGCATTGTTTCATAAATTAAGTTATAATAGGACGGAGAGTGTACAATCTTTTATTATAATGTAATTTAGAGAGGCAAACTGATCAAATTGTGATTATTTTATTTATAATAAGGTGGTTAAAAATAATTACAACATCAACGTATTCTGTGTAATTTTATAAGTGGGAATTAAAAACCCTTGTTATAAAAGAAAATTCACAAGGGGGTAAGCGTCCACAGTGACAGGAATACTTATTTCTTCAAAATATGTGAATGATTATAGAGAATGTTTGCCTAAAATAGGTAATTATCTCACAATTTCTTCCATTCCATAGACTTTCACATGCTTCTATAAGATTCTATAGAGTTCTATATTTATCGAGAGTTCTCCGAATCATTCTAAAAAATTTATACTTTCCTAAATTTGTTAAAAATCTCTGCACTTGACGAGGCAATCCAACAAATCTCCCCCTCCTGACTTAATTGGGGTTAGAAGCAAATCTGCACCTTGACAGCAGTCTTCAAACTTCATTGTTGGTATTACCTTGGTCATCATGTCTGACCAGTTTTCATGTGTGAACCTTGTCAAGATGTGTTTTCTTTTCTTGGAGGATTTCTCGGATCCAATGATACCTTATTTCAATATGCTTTGTGCGGAAGTGGAATGTTGAGTTTTCGCCAAACAAATTGCACTTTAATTATCACACTTGAAGACATACCTTTCTTGATCTATTCCCAACTTTTGCATCAAATTCTTCATCCATAATATTTCCTTGCAAGCTTCAGTGACTACGATGTGCTCGGCTTCAGTGGTGGACAGTGCAACACACATTTGCAGCTTTGATTGCCAGGAAACAGCTCTCCTTACAAAAGTTGTTAGATATTCCGATGTTGACTTCCTTGAATCAACATCACCAACCAAGTTTGCATCTATGTATTCTTCTAAGACAAGTTTTCCTACTCCCAAGTATAGACATCATTTTGAAGTTCCACGTAGATACCGGAGAATCCATTTAACTATAGTCCAATGTTCATTCCTTGGGTTGGCCAAGAATCGACTAACAACTCCAACTAGGTAGGCAATATCGGGTCTTGTGCATATCATTGCATATCTGAGACTACCTACTGCAGATGAATAAGGCATTTTTTTCTCATTTTCCATGTCTCTCTCATTTGAGGAACTTTGCTTCAAACTTAGCTTGAAGTGTGCTGCAAGTGGTGTATTAATCGATTTTGCCTTGTGTATGTTGAACCTTTCCAACACTTTTTCGATATACCTCTCTTGGGATAGCCATGGCAATCTCTTGGATCTTTCATGAATTATTCTCATCTCAAGGATTTGTTTAACCGGCCCCAAATCTTTCGCGGCGAAGCTCTTGCTTAGATCTTTCTTCAAAGCAATTATCTTTGTGCTATCTTGTCCAACAATCAACATATCATCAACAGAGAGCAGAAGTATGAGAAAATCACTATTTTCATACCTCTTTATGAAGACACAATGATCGCTCTCCGTCCTTTTGAAATCATGTTTTGCCATGAAAGAGTCGAATTTCTTGTGCCATTGTCTTGGTGTTTGCTTAAGGCTATAAAGACTCTTTGTGAGACGAAACACTAAATTTTCCTTGCCTGGAACTTTGAATCCTTCAAGCTACTCTATGTAAATCTTTTCTTCTGGATCACCATGAAGGAATGTCATCTTGGGGTCAAGTTGTTCAATCTCCAAGTCTTGCATTGCTCCTCCATCAAGAATAACTTTGATAGATGACATCTTTAGCACGAGAGAGAATATTTCTTCAAAGTCAATACTTTTTTCTTAAATCCTCTGAAGATCAATCGAGCTTTATAGCGAGGCTTTGAGCTATTATCTTCGGTCCTGATCCAATAGACCCACTTATTCGTCAAGGCTCTTCTCCCTTTTGGTAGTTCTACTAGCTCATAAGTGTGACTCTCATGAAAGAATTAGTTCTTCTTGCATGGCTCTTATCCACTCTTTTTTATGTTCATTATTAATTGCTTCGTTGTACCTTTGAGGCTCCCCCTCATCAGTAAGCATAATATATTCATTTGTATTATAGCGAGTGGATTGTCTTCTCTCCCTCGAGGTAGAGCAGAGCCATCGTACAATATACGGATTCGCTGAAATTAATAACTTTTGCTTGGACTTTAAATAAACATTACGAGCTCGATTATTGTTACATATTAATCTAAGAGTATTGTAAAAATTATAAATTTTAAATTCTGAATCTGTTTTTGCTAAGGAGCGTGATGATCAAGATGTAACTACTAAATTTTATTTTTTGAATGTTATCTTCTTTATCTAATTGAGTTCTCTCTTCTATTAATCATGTAAAAGAAGATCGAGAGAGAAAAAGCCAGTCAAACATATAAAATATTTTACATTCATACAAAATATGAAGAAGGCTATGTGTTGACACCCAATTTTTACCCTCCACGGGGTCGATTTAATCATCGAAGCTTTATTTGTATTTAAAAAAAAAAAAAT
>JAOTQR010000100.1:18982793-19007734 GCA_025774065.1 Solanum ossicruentum
TAAAAGATTTTTCTGTTAGATCTTTTAAAATATTTAGTGGTTTCCTAATTATCCGTAAAATTAGGTGGCGACTCTGTATCTTTTCGAATTCCGAGAATTAGTTTTGCTTAAATTAATTGAGTTTAGATTAATTCTCGATGTTCGAACAATTTTTAATATTTTCTTAAAAGTCGGTCATTTTTCGGTATAACACTATGTGATATAGATAAATCTTATTGTTCCTTAAACTTCACTTTAACAACAACAACAATATACCCAGTAAACTCCCACAAGTGGGATCTGGGGAGGGTGGATCATATACAGTCCTTACCGCTACCTCATAAAAGTAGAAAGATTATTTCCTAAAATCCTCAGCTTAAAACTCTACTTCAATTTTTTTTTTTTTTTAAAAAAAAGGGCTACTTATTTATTTAAGGACAGAAAAACAAAAGGCAATCTAGAAAAATGAAAGTTGTCCAACAATTTTATAAATTTTTAAGTATTATCAACTCCATCACATTCTCATAGACATTCTATGATTGACTTTTTTTCAATCAAAATCCACCAATATCATAACTAGTATTTTCTTCAACAACTCTCTATAATAAATTCAAAAATTCATTGAATGCTAACTCAGAAACTAGTAAGATCCAAAAAAAACAAATTAAAAATCCCTCACAAAGTACCAAATGTCCTACCAGCAGGCTCATTATTTGTCCCTTACTAGAAAATTCTCTTCAAAAAGAAAAAGCCAACCGGCCAATACAAGCCAAATACATACTATTTCGTCTCAATTTATATGATGATTAGGTATAATTCCTTTAATTAGTCTAAGTCTATTTTAGCTCAATATTTTCATCTTTTTTAAAATAAATATATATATAGAGAGCGCATTAATGGATTCAGGAGAAATTTTATTAAAATATTTTATTTTTTTGTGTAGTCAAAAAAGGAAGAAGAAATTAATAAAGATGTGTAGAAGAAAGAGAATATGGCAAATTTTTAGAAAGACAGTTGAGAAATAACTGTCATTATGTCAACAAATAGCGACGTGCTCTTCTTTCCTCCCGCGTTTGGTGCCGCAACTTTTTCCCTTTTTCCTCAGCTCAAATTTTCTCATTTCACTGTTCATCAATAATAATCATAATTTTACTTGACTAAAAATTAATTTATTTAAATAAAAGAAGAAAAGTGATTTATTGAACAAAGAAAAACAGCCTGAAAATTTTGTACTTTTGAAAAAACGATAGTAGTATCAATTTAACGCATACATTATTATACTATATTTATAGTATTAATAAACCTCAAGAATATTAGGACTAACCTTGACAAGGTCTCATTTGAGTGTAAATTTCAAGTTACTAATTTTAATATTTTTTTTGAGAGGGAGAGGGGGTTGACGTTTTAGTAAGTATATATCAGAACTAATAATCTAGAGCATTTATTTTTAAAATAAACATATGATAGCTGAACATTCTTTTTTTTAATACAATTCAATTCATTATAAATGTAGGTGGCAAAGAGACCAATTGGATTGAAATTGGATGGATTAAGTTAATAAAAAGTGGATTATTGACGTGTTGAAAATTATTTTAAGATGAAATGAGCTAAAATGCGAGTCACGTAACTTTTATTAATTTTTATTTTTTAATTTTTACCCCTTGCTAGCAACTTTCGTTTCTTTTGCTCCCATAGTATCCCAATCTATAATTTTAGGGGTGGAGGTGCGGATTGCTTACCATCAGATTAATTTTCTCTTATCCATTCTTATTAAGTTTTTAATTGTTTTCTTTTTAATTTTTTAATAATTAATTACTATGTACTTGACACAATTATTGTTTTTTAATTATGATGATTATATATAACTTCTCAAATTAAAAAAGTATTTCTTTTAGAAATCATTGACAATTTTACATAAATTAATTAAAAGTGGATATCAATTCAAATTCTAATAGCGTGAAATAGATGGATCAACATTTAACTCAAACTTGAACAATCAAAACGATTGTGATTTCACATGCTAATTTTATCCTCTATTCATCATAAAATTTGGTTGTTTCACCACCACTATACTGTATAAGTTTAACTTTCTTATATTTCAAAGGCAAACCAACTCTGTTTTACACCTTGTTTCTATGGTTATTACTCGTTATAATTGTATTATACTATATTGTCTAATTAATTTAAATATAATATTTATTTTGATTGTTATTTAAATTTTATTATATCGTATCATTGAAATTCAGCATTGGATAGCAATAAAAAAATCTATTTTATATAACGATTAATTTGATGAGATTTCATTATCACCTCAACTTTTTCTTACTATTTATCCTTAATTATTTTTTAATAATTTTACTTTATCATTTATATTACCTATTCATATTAGCTCTAATCATATCATATAATTATGTATTTATCATTTAATTACGAATATGTGATATTATGTAAGGACAGAAAATGATACAGAACAATGCTATACCATATATCATCCAACAATAACAACCATCCAAACAGTGTTAAAATAAACAATATAAAAAAGTCTCTTCTAGGGACAAATGAGCATAATCATCTCCAGTTCATTTGGGGACTTGCCCATATTTTCTTTCAGTATCGATTCGACAAATTTGTATAGCTAATTGGACAGATTCATCGAATTTGGTGGATCCATTACCAAGTCCAAGAGAAAAAGCTTATACGAAAGTGACACAAAATTGAACAGAAAGTAGTCAAAAGGTCAGTAGAACAACAAGAGAAAGAGGACGGCACGAATAGCAGAAAAAAACGAGAAAATCCAATTTGTTGAATCTGCTTCTGAAAGACCCAAATACCATTTTCGAAGAAAAGAAGGAAAAGGGTATTCATTGATGTTGTTTTTTCAAGAATAATTCAATCTGCAGATCAAGTGTTTGATTTATTGCTTCGCAGAGAAATATGAGCAATAAAGCATCTGTGACGTTAGATGATGAGCAGTTAGCTGAATTGCGTGAAATTTTCCGATCATTCGACAGAAACAATGATGGGAGTCTAACCCAGCTCGAGCTTGGCGCGTTATTGAGGTCCCTTGGTTTGAAACCAAGTCCTGATCAGCTCGAAACTTTGATTCAAAAGGCGGATAAGAACGACAATGGCCTTATTGAATTCTCAGAGTTTGTATCACTCGTTGCGCCGGAACTACTTCCAGCGAAGTCTCCTTACACGGAGGAGCAGTTGAAACAGCTATTCAAGATGTTTGATAGGGATGGAAATGGTTATATTACAGCTGCAGAATTGGCTCATTCGATGGCTAAGCTTGGACATGCTTTGACTGCTGAAGAACTTACTGGGATGATCAGAGAAGCTGATACTGATGGAGATGGTAGGATCAGCTATCAGGAATTCACTCAGGCGATTTCTTCAGCTGCTTTCGATAACTCTTGGGCTTGATATGTGGAACTCCTTTTGGTATATCTTGTCAATTTCTGATCATCTAGTTTATATATATATGTTTTGTTTGTTAATGTGCTTTTTGTTGTATATTTATTTAGTTAGTTTACTTTCGGATCGTCTCTGCTAATGTCAAGTTTATAGTTAAATGTGTATATTGTTTCAAAGGGCGCTTGCTATGTAGTTAATGGAATTTGAACTGGTATACTCTCTTCTACCTGACTTTTTCTCCCATTAATTTGGCCCTATAATTGTGTTTTACTTGATTCTGTGATCTAGTAATACATAAATTTTACTGGATGAATTTGGACTTTGAATGAAGATGAAAAGGCGAACAAGTTAGATCCTGGATGTTAGTTCTTTTACCTTTTGAATTTGTCAATGGAGAGGGGGAATCTTTCGTAAAACATTTCTTGGCTTTTAACACGGTAAGAACACAGTAATTTTAAATTTATGATGAACTGCTGAGTCAACAGACAGTAGGCGGCCAATTTGTAACGGTTTCCTTCACTTGAGTAATTTTGTTTCTCTTGCTTTTTCTCTAAGCTCTCTTGGTTCGGCCTATATATAGAGGATTCATGTAACTGATCTAAACTAGAATGGGATTGAGACGTAATTATAATTGAAATGATGTTGTCTGGCAGAAGAAGGGAATATGTATGCAAGGACAGCGAGTTTGGGGTTGACCTTCTCCATGCTTAACCTAACCACAGCTAGGAAATTCATACTCTCTTAGCTAATACCAACATAACTATAAGGGAACTAAGACATAGTGATAATCAAACGAACATTTTGTGGTAGCAGAAAAGGAATGTGTTTTGCATCGGTCTGGATGGTAGCATAGGGATAAGCATTCTTTGTTTTACCTAATCACGAGCCAGGAAATTTACATTCTCCTTGTTAATACTGATGCTTCATTAAATGTTGTAGCTATCAAACAGGGGAATAGGTCGACTTATGTTCTATGTGTTCTGATGAAAGAATTTCAATTATCTACTTGTAGCAGGCCCCTATTCTTAGCAAAGTAGATGGAAATGAGTGTTGTTGACATATGAAGAAGAAGATAATTTCAGATGCAGAGTTGGTTTTGTCGTGCTTGCATCTTAATGTATTGCTTCTATGTGTTATGACGCAACATTATCCTAGTTTAGCATCCGATAGAATGTTTCTTGCCATTAGAGAGGCTTCTTTTATCTTGCATCTTCCTTTATGTTCAGTCATTGTACTTTTTTTAGAGTAAATAATGTTTGGGTGATAATCTGCAGTTCTTCCATTAAGAGTAGTTTTTCATACAAGTGTTTCATTAGACATAACAAAGTTACTCCACAGCATAACTTAAATTAATTAATCAGAAGAAAAAAATATAAATAAATCTAGTTAGGAACAAGCAATATTGTTAGAAAGATCTGCAATATCCAAGTAGGATTGCACAAAATTTGTGTTCTGTAGAATAATAATAATACATCAGCATTTCAGCAGCCAATAAGTGCTTTATTTTGCAATCTTATTGGCTTTATTGTATCCTTAAACTATTTTCAAAGAGTGAATTCTTCTCTGGGATTGGAATTTGGTAACCAAAGGATTAACCCTTACTGTCATCCCTCGAGTTTCAGGCATCCAACTACATAATAAATGGATGGTGGAGTAGTTTTCCCGACGTCTATCTTCTTAGAGGACCCTTTATTGAACACTTGTTCAAAAAATCTCTGGCAATCTCAGACACGTTACTCGGAATCACTGGGTCTTCATTCATGATTTTTCATGTCAAATATTTAGTTTCGCTATAAATCGCACCTGTTCTTATGAATGTGTTGAATACCTTAAAGAGTTGATAGCATAGAAACCTAGTTCCATTTCAGACATCCTTATCATTCCTCTCTTGGAATTGATTATCAAATCATATAGTGTTCCGCCAGATGCATTTTCAAAAAAACAGATTGAAAATTTGGAAGGCTTGCGTCTTACTCCAAAGAATTGAACCACGTAAGGAGAAACTTTCAGAGTTGTCAAGTTTTGTGCTTCTTGTTGGAGTGAAATGGAACAACGACAACGAATATCAGCACAAGTAAAGGAAGTCGATCTTATATAGTAGAAAATTCTCCAATCAAAGAGACGGTTTCCTAAAGGTATCCGTGTTTTATTCTTGTTATAACTTTTGTATTTCCGGAAAACAAAATCCATATTTCACACGGAAAGAGTAAATTCCTAAATCAAAATTTTGAGGGAAGACGGTACACTAATTTGTAGCTCAAAAAAGATTCTAATGAATAATCAGAGGAAGTGCAGCAGCAAGGACCCGCAACTCTCGAAGGGGCCACCAACCTTCCGAAGCACTGTAGCAAATCCTCTCTTTACTCGATGGATAGCATTTAACTAGTTCACTCACCAAAATTTGATTAAAAATATGATTCTTATCTAACTTGCTTATGAGTTTACTCAAAAGAGGAACATTGCTCAAAGTCGTATAAAGAGACAACATTGCTCTGATCTGCAATGGAAGTGGGGCTCAACAAACTTCATGAAACAAATCATGCCCCACTTAACATATGATTCTACTCTTTTCCTTAATAACGTCATATTCAAATACAGCTTCCCATTTAGGGTCTTACTATTATCACGAAAGGACGAAATAACACTAAGAAGACATAACTGAGAAATTGACAAAGTACTTCAATTTCTCTCGTATAAAATGGGATATGCAATAGTGCAAGGTAAGCATAAACACTTACTATCTACTTCTATGTAAATACAAATCAAGAAACTGTATTGATTTCAGTTTTCTTTTTTTTTTGTTGTGGAAGATGATTTCAGTCTTGATGTACTTCCACAATAAATAGAATCCCAAAGAGCCTACAACAGAGTAGAAACAACACAACAATCAGGGTTGGTTGAAGTGCACACAGGGCAAAATCTGAAACGAATGTACAATATTTGGCTGAAAAGGACTAGGTCAGCCAACAGAAAACAAAAAACAAAAGGATTACAATTTGAAATCATCTTTTTCCATGATGGCACTGATCTAGTTAGCTTTTATTTGTGCCGGATATGCGTCTTCTCAAAGACATTCAGGTCCACAAGTGAAAAGGCCAAAAAGCAGCAACAAAGTAGTTAATGGATTAGCTTCTTTGAATCCACTGCAATATGTCAGGCCGGATCACTCCCTCAAAACCATGTTTCGTGTGATTCATGGATTTGAAACTAGTAGGCAAAACAGTGTTGAACTGTCTGTATTGGGTATGTGTTCCAGCTGGGCTTCTTGGTTTGATCATCATCGAAATGGTTGGGTATGCTGTCTGCCATGTGTTCCTAGCTGAGGTAAACAGATGTCTGCTGCTGGATTCCTTGTCCTTGCCAGCACCATATTTCTGGAATGCTTCCGGCTTGGGGGAGTGAGATGAGTTCCTAAGCTGCTTAGTTCCACTTGTAATTGCATTGTTATCTGAGCCTCGAATATTAGCAGATGGCTTCATTTTGTCAAGCCATCGAAGGATCCAATTACCAAGGTTCCGACCAGCTTCAATATCTCTTTCCTGTATCTTGCGATGAACTTTCAGTGCCACATCAAATGCAGCTCGTGTTCGCCTGGAAAAGAGAGAAATATTAGAAAAACAACAATACAAGGAACAAAGCAATCAATATTGGACAGAAAAGATCATGAACAACCATCCGACAACAGGGAATGGCCATCCTTAGGCTACTCTGGCAATATTGACAACCTTGAATATTGACAACCAACAGGTAACAGTATACATCTCAAATATCAGGAGTTAAAAAGGTTGAGCGAATGTGAAACTATTGTGTGCCAAAAGAGGACCAGTAAACATCAGACAGTAACACTTCCACGAGATGAAGAATCTGATCTCACTAGTTGCTTCCCGTTACAAGAAAATTGATGATTATGTACTAAAACATAACATGTATCATATAAACCTCAGCACAGATTCATATTCATGAGAAAAATGGATGGTCATGGCATACACGCTTGACATCAAATCCCTATCTAAATTTTGCCAGAATTCATGTCATGGATATACTTCTTTGTATCAGCACCACACATAACATATCTTTCAAGGCCCTATCTTATTTTCCTCATAGAGAAATTTATTCTCAGCTCATCCTGCCGGCTTCAAAGCCATATCCTCATCTTCCTCCTCATATCAATAGTTGTGAAAACTAAACTACAACAATCTTTGATCTCACATTCAGTGCCACAACAGTTGGTTTTGGTTTCCAAAATTTCAAATTCCAGAACTAAACTTGACCAAATCATATGTCAGTTTGGTTTGGTTTTGGCTCGTATATTCTTCAGGCAAATTCATGGAATACAATCAAAAAAATTGGTTCAACACAATAAAATCAAATAAATGGTAATTTTCAATTAAAGCAATAACTAAAGATATAGAAGGGAATGATTCACGACATTAAGAAATGAGATGGTGTTGACACTTGTCATCAAGATGGGAAAATGAGGCATAACTATCAAACTACACAGGGATTGGGTCGAGATTTATGAACAAGATGAAGGCTGCTGATTTAAACAAGATCTTGGAAGGCAAAGCATTTTAAAAAAAGGACTTAAGTCACTGATATAAGAGGATATTTAAAGGGAATATCTAGCAAAGAAAGAATTGATGAAATATTGAAATGTTAAGAAGATATATGGGTAAGAGAAAGTACGAATTTCAAGGGAAATCTTGTCTTGAAAAAGAAAACTAAAAGGGCAGAAACAAAAATGAAAAAGAAGTAAAAAAATAAAAGTAAGTTATCCACAGATAGTCCCACTACATTGGTGGTTGTAGAAAAGCCACCGACAACACAACATCATTCGTCTTGTATGGTAATTATGTGAAATCATATTTGATTTGTTAGGCAAGGTGTTGAACTTTTTCAAGAACTGGAACCAAACGAAATGTCAAATTTGAAGAAATTTGAAAGTATCCAAACACCACACAAGCTGAAAAACTTTAAGTCAATAAGTTTGATCAGTCTTCACCAAAATAACCGAACAGTGCATAGCTCTACACGTGTCTGACTCTCTCCATCTCTCTCCCACCCGGCAGTTCAATTTGTGGAATTCGCTCTAGTCATGTGTCTGCCTGTCTCCACTTCTGTCCCTCATGACGACTCAATTTATACAATTCTTAACTACTAGATAAATCTCTTATCAAACAATTTGGTCATTGAAAACCTTAAGTCTCATGAAGGCATGAACAAGAGAAATTACGCTTTTATATTAACCAGAATCATAGCTTGAACAGTCTACTATTGTCAACATGGCATAACATGGACAATGTGGAGAAGATGTGGTTAGTTTCTTCATTTTAATTGATATACTTTGACATCTACTACCAACTCTAACAGTCAACTAACACAGAGATTTTGATGAAGAGAAATATGGGAAGTCCTTTTTTCTAATTCAATATCCTAATTTTCCTTAAATAACCATATTCTTTGGACATGAATGCAACATCTTGTCCATATCCTCTGCATCTTGAACATATAGGCTTTGGAAAATCCCACACCTCAAAACACATACATGATCTAATGTATGATCAAATGTGCCAACACAAATCCAGGAAATATAGGCCCAGTGTTGCATTTTAAACTGGAAAGTGCTCAACTCACCACCTACATGCATCATCAGCTCTAAAAGTATTTAACAACCGTCCTGGGATATAAGAGAGACATGTGTTTCAGTCCCGTTGCTCATAGAAAATTCAATGTTCACGAAATTCAAGCAACAAAAGGAAAGAAAATGGGACACTAATCCACCATTACCACTTACTAGACGAGTGTTCATTTTAAACATAAAATGAAGTATAGTCAAAGCTAAGAGGTACTTTGATCAATAATTGGAACAGAACAATGGATCTGAAAATCCATATCGACAATATTCAAAAAAATTAAATACAACATCAAATTGTCGAACCTGAATAGGAGATGCTTGCTGTTTTATTTGAGAGAACAGCAACCATTGTCGCTCAGAATGAATAAAAGTAGAAAGATGCATGGGAAGGGTATAATATATATATATATAAAGTAATCTTGGAGAAAGAAACATATAGTACTATGATCAAGAACCATAACGTGGAGCTAAATTAACAATAGAAAGTTAATGAATAAAAAATCAACAAGATCATATTCCAGCTTAGACAAGTATGAGAAGTTCTGCTCTTGATAGACTCCTCCAAGGACAACTTTTCCGTTTGCATTGGGAAGAAGTGACAAACTTATCACCGAATCTTATAGAAACTACGCCAAATAACAGAACATGAAACTGCATATGCATTGAAAATGGGCCCTGAAATTGAATGTCCTCCAAATAGGATGATAAGTCATCTTAAACTTCTCTCTCTTTTTTAATATCGTTCCAAACATTTTTCACCTTATGTGATCCATCAAACAAGAATTAGTGTTGCTTCATAGAAAGCAGAGTTAGCATATTACATGACGACTTTTGTCATTTCATGCCGACGCATTTCTCTGTCAATTAGTTTTATCCTAACAACTCCAAATTAGTTTTACCCTACTATTACTCTTCCAATGTCCTACATTCTCTTTCTCTTATGGTTCTCTCATTCCTGATAGCTAAGACATTGCCTCCAATTCTACTCTGTGTCATCTACCTTCAGCTCTTTAATGTCCCAGTAACCTCTCTGGAGCCTCTTTCCTCTCCATTACCCTCATTTACCTAAAATAATAGTGCTAATGACAATGTCAGGCGCTGAAAAGATCCAATGCCATTTCTTATTGTATGATTAATTACAAAGCTGTTTTTTCCAGATACTAAATTTTCATTTTCCTCTCTCTCTATCTCGGACTTTCCCTGAATACAAACTGCGTGTGTGACATCCCAAAAGGAGTAAGATAAACTAACATTATCGACCAATATCAGATTGAGTTAAATTGCATGTCTCTATACTTTTCCAGTAAACGGATTGACAAATTATATACGCCAATTAAAACTAAACCTAAGGTATCATTAGAGATCAAAAGCAGATCCAATTCAACAACAACAACAACATTACCCCAATGCCTCAAAGGCTGGCGCGCATTGCAGGATAAGGGGTCACATGTACGTTATGTTTAAAAATATAGCGCGACTACTGTTTCTGGACGATGAGCGTGTTGCATTGACTAACTAGTTAGTTTAAAGAGTCATTTGTTTTATTACCACAAAATAGCCAAAAAAGCAGATCCAATTCAAATAACAAAATACCTTTGAGCAAAATCACGAAGCCTGGGATACTTTGGACTAATGAGCTTTCGCTGAATCCTCAGGAACAGCTTGTAAGTTCGCTTCAGACCCAAAAAATACGCCGTTCCCAATGTGATCTCCCATAGAACCATTTCTTTCTAGAACTTTCTTCTTCCTCTATTAGTGAATGAAAATTTCTGTTTTTTAAATTTCAAGTTTTATGAGAATATATGGCGTTTTCGTTTTCAACAAGGCAAGTTAAAGTCGTCCCTTTCTGAATGGCCGCAAGAAAGTACCAGCATTTCAACCTCCTGCACTTTCCCCTTCGGTTGGCTTTTTGCCTTTATTTTTTCTATATTTGGGCCCATTTTGGGCCATCTGTAGACTGAGTTTGACATTATTGCTTCGACAAATCTTCCTTAGACGGCCTAAAACTTTCAAAAATGACCTTAGTTTGAATTGAATAAAAAATTCATAATTATAATTTGCTTCATCACGATGTAGAGTTACATGTTAAAAGAAGGTGAGAGGTGAATGGAATTTGAGAGAAGATGTGATATTTGATGTTTTAGGTTGAATCACGAATATCATCAATTGTATAGAGCTATGTCAAATTGTATCAACGAATACAATTGCACAAGAGTGTATTCATTTTGTATTAAGTTTGTCAATAAACAAAATTGTATCAAGTATATCTATTCCTTGTGTAATCAACGATGTATCAATATATTTGAATATTCTACAACTGGCTATCGATTTATATTAGCGTACTCAATTATATTTTGTCCTTATTATATATTTATATCATGTATTGTATACTCCTACATCATACGATTGATACAATAATAGCATATGTCTCTCATCCAAACAATATTGAGAGTTTGAGTACAAAATCAAAAAGTAAGAAGAGATCTCTCTATCATCGCTTGCTTGATTTGTATCAATAACATCCCCATTTGTACCTGCAGGCAAGAGATAGAGAGGGGGGCGAATGAAAAGATCGGGGTAAGAGAGGGAGGGTAGGAGAGAGACGAGAAAGGGAAAAAAGATTTGTTATAAAATCATAAGTATAGATACGCAGTTTAATTCTTTTAAATATAGTTGTGTAATGTTAATGCATAGCGTATGTTTGCTTTATTATATATGTTTTTGAGGATTTTTCAAAAAGAGCAAACATTTAAAATATAATAAGGCAAAAATAGTTATAGTTTGTTAAAATTACGATTTGTATTTACATATTTTAAGAAAGAGATGAACGAGACCGGGAGAGGCGAGGGAGAGAGGGCAGAGAGAGACAAATTGTATATGTATATATATAAGTCAAATAATTATATATGTGTAACTAATATACAAATGTAATGTGTATCTGACAAGCGAGATAGGGAAAATGAGGAGAGAGGCGAGCTAGATCGAGAGAGGGAAGAGAAAGGCGAGCAAGAGAAGGCAGAGAATGGGGAGAGGTGAATTGTATATGTATATGTGTCGAATTGAATATGTATATCTATTGAATAATTATATATATGCAGCTGGTAGATATATTTATTTGTATATCCTACAAGAGATTGCAGAGAGAAAAGAGGAAAAAAAAAGGTGAGAGAAAATAACAAAAAAACTCCAACTATAGCTATAAATTATAATTTTTTCAAACCATAATGTACTATAATATAAATACATATCACATGTTTGTCTAGTTACTAATTTACTCTATAATTTTCTAACGTATGACAACTTTAAAAAGTTAGTAATTGATATACAGTTTAGACAATTTTAAGATAAAAATACTTCTTTTTTTAATCAAGTTTGGCGATAATTTAGATAATGACGATTAAGATCTACGATATTGTTGGAATATTCCTTGCAAATCAATTATCAAATTACTTATGTTCTACATGAATATTGAATTCTAAAGCAGATATTATTTACTTTTGAAATGCAGGTTAATCCGTCTTTTATCTGATTCATTTGTCACTCAATCCACATAGATGAATAGATTATTACCAATTTTATGCTTAATCCATCGTTATTTAATCCAAATTTAACTCATTTTTTTCATTTATTACCCTTTAATTAAAATTTGGAATTAATATTCATTCTTTCTTATATGGTGATCTTCTTATAGTTCAAATCGTAAAAGCAATGATTGACAATAGTCGTCTAGCAGATAAGGCAAAGTGACAATTCATAAGCCCATACAAAAAGTTGACTACCCTAACTATCTTTGTTTAAAAAGTGGAAGAAAGCAAAGTTCACCTGCCGATTTTAATCTTCTTGTATATTAGCTTTAGCTTCCACCTTAAGCAAGAAAATGGTCCATAAAGTATTGGCAGTTATGTTTCCAATTGTGTATTGGAGACTTTCCATAGAAATTCTGTGAAGTTTATTTTTGGAAAATAAAATTTTATTCTAAGTAAAACATTATCATAATCCAATAAAAAAAATCATTGTTATAAAGGGTTGCATAAAACTTTCCTTAAAATAATTATATGAAAAATATTTTATTGAAAGTGTGAGAAATTATAATTATGAGTTTCAGCATATTATTCTTCATCCACTTTGTTAGCAAGTTAGTTACACAGAGAATTGATAGCAACAATTGGTCTAAGCATGAATATGCATAAAGTATTCTTACTTACTATTGAAGAAATTTTAGTCGAGTTACGAATCTCGTTATCATTTGTCTTAAAACTCTACTATTTAAGATGTAAATAAATTTTAAGACAATTAAATACGGGATGACTTATTTCTAAATTATGATTGTTTATTTTTGTTATTTGGATTTAAGTATTTAAAAGTATTTTTTAATCTACGTAGTATAAAAATGTTTAGAAAAATAGTTTGGCTTAAAAACATTTACAATAAATTCATCCAAACAGACACTAAATTCCATATACTTTACATTTTTTTTCTTATTCAATGTTTGCTTAAAAACATTTAAAATAAGTCCATCCAAACAGACTCTAAATCCCACATATTTTACTCTTTTTTTGTGTTTCTTATTCAATGTTTGATACTCGCTTTGTATATTGATTATTATGGGCCTATACCTTTTAGGGCCGTATTTGGGGGAAAACATCTTTTATGAAGGATTTTTTCATACTCGAAATTCAAATTCGACACTTTTAATTAAGAAAAAAAAAACATCTACATCTGTTGCACCATGTTATTTGTTGGTCCACACACTTTACTTTGCTAATTATTTGAGATAGAGGTGCTTAAGTAGGGGTGTCAAAATTAAGTCAAACCCGCTCAAACCGTCTAATCCATTGAAGTTTGGACGGGTTATTAGTTCAATTCATTTAAAATTTGGTCGATATGCAACTCGAATTAACTCGAGAGAGATCTTGTTAAAATATTTTCAAAACAATTTTTGTTCAATTTGATATATTTTGTATAACCATAAAAAAGAAAAATATAATATAATTAAGTACTAAAATATTGAAAAAGAATAAATGAAATTAGTAAAAATTGAATCGAATTGCATCTTGACCCGCTCTATAACTCATTTTGACCCAAACAAATTTGAATTGGATTGAAGCTTGATTCATTTAGTATTTTGACCTATTATAAACCACTTAAATTTAACCTAACCCGTCCAATTGTCACCGGCCAACACTATGCTTAAGCGACACAATTTTAATGTAAATGTAAAGTATTCAAATAGATAGAAATTGAGTTTGATGACTAGGTGGAATACGTGGAGAAATTTAGGAGGCTATATGTAGGATTTAATAAATATCGGGGACTAAAGTGTCTGTGTTGCAATAAGGGACGTATCTTTTTGTTAGAGTTACGGGTGTTTTGTGCAATTGTTTATAATTATTTTATTTTTGTACAAAGGAGTATTATTTTTTTCTCAAATTAAATGGCGTTATTATTTTTTGCTAATAAATCCCCAGAATAATAAATTCAACAGCCACCAAACGCTCTCTCCGCTCACTCTTTCTGAATCGCCGTTTCTCTCTCCTTCTCGAATCTCCAGAATCCGGCCATCATGCATAGACAATCTCTCGGTTCACCGGGATCGAAGTTACACCTCGCTCATGGAGTCATCATCGTTGGTGACAGGGACGAATCCGCGGTCGTCACGGCGGCAGAGACGCATCAGAAGATAATGATGAAGGACCAAGCCTCTTCGTCGTCACTCTCTAACAACTACGACGAAGAAGATGAACAAGTACGCAAGTCAATTAAAGCTCTTAACAAGTCGTTGTCCAGAGCTGAGAAGTACATTCACCTCATTCCTGTTCTTACCTTTCTATGCTTCTTCGTCCTCTATCTCTTCTCTCACAGTCCGTCTGATAAAGGTACACTACATTTTAATCTCGTGATTCAGAGGAAAACAAACTCTTTTCCTGATCTTCGTGTTTTTCGATCCAGATTTAGCTCAATTTCATGGGTCTGAAGACTTCGCCAAGCGTATAGGTATATATAATGCACATTCTGTCTCGCTATTTCGCAATTGATTTTTTCAATTTATATTCCAGATTTAGTGCTATACCTTCACCTTTACTGAAACATTCATCAATTTTCCAATCGAAAATTCAGCTCAAAATGTGTTTGACATTCTTCTCAGATGCTTAGTACGTATTTTGCTTGCTCTAATGAGTTCTCTTTTTTGCTCTGCGTATTCAGAATCAGCAAATATTGACGAGTTGCAGAGAGTATTAGAAATTGAAAAACCCGATGTTTTAGCGATCCGAAGCATAAGGAACTTGCAAGAGATTGAACAGGATACAAAATATCGGCTCCACCGGAAACTCGCCGATTTTTAAGCCGCTGTTTGTGCTTCTCACTCTTTTCTGTATTCTCCTTATATTACTCCACCTTTTCATGGCGAATTCACCGTCGGCGGAGCCTCTCTCACGTGCGCAACTCATTCCTGCCAATTTTTCACCGTTTCTTTTCTTTGAAAACTATTTACCACGCGTGTGTGCATGTGAATTTCTTATACAATTATTTTTTGGCTGTTTTCTGAACATAATCAATTTGACCGCCTATGTGCAGTGCTCTGTAAATATATTACTTTATATGATGTAACCATAAAACAAAATATTCACCTCCAAGTTTTGAGTACGTAAATGGAAATTCCTGAGCTGGAGCTGAAAACTTAGAAGGAAAAGTTCAAAATTTTGCTTTTGCATAGAGAAATAAGTTATAGCAAAAGATCTTCGGTGTAACCGACAGTTTTTTTCCCTTTATTAGCCATTTAAATCGTGTTTAGTTGATTTATTTGGTCAATCAAAACTGTAAAGTAGAAGATTTGATCAATCTTTAGGAATTTAAATTTAAATCAGTACAATAATAGAGTATCAATGATTGCTATTTGCTTGGTTGTGTCTGGCTTGAGGAACTAGAAAAATCAATACTCTGTAATAAGATCTTCAATATTACTACTGTATTGATGTGGTGTTAGTGCTAAATAAAATGTATTAGCTACAGAAAATTAACAGTATTTAAAGACAATTCTTGTCTACAGAAAATTTACAGTATATTGATGTGGTGGTAGTGCTAAATAAAATGTATTAGCTACACAAGAATTAACAGTATTTAAAGTTATAGTAATTCTTTGTATCACGCTTAAATCATTCATTATTCATGGTATGATTATTTTCAAGTTATAGTAATTCTTTGCCTTACGTTTTGGAATCTACTTCAACCATTCTAATCTCTCTATTTTTTTGCCCTTTTGTCTTCTGTTTTTTTGGGCTCTCCACTCAAAAATAAAAAATGAGGAAAAAAGATGTAGTTAATGGATTGGGAAGCCAAAAGGTGAGGCAGGGTGTGATAGAAATATGAATGCAGAGTGATTAAGTGGGAAACAGCTGGATATTTCGGACCGTTACAGGTGCCTCGTATTTCGTTGGAATTTCCAGCTGGGAAAGACCTTAAAATTCATATTCTAAAATGCCCTATCGCCTTCTTCCCTAATTAATTAGTACAGTAATTAATTGTCGATATGTGCTACTCTGCCTGAGCTTAGTACACTTTTTCTTTTCTGAGACAGAAAACACTTTATTTCATCGAATCAATCTATATTCACTTATGAATTTCGATGTAATTCCATAATTTTGAATTATATCCTGTATTTATAAATTATTTTATTTTAAAATTTGAAATTCATAAATTTCAACCGATGAATTCATTGATGTCTAGTGTTAGTAAATTTTTTTCTATAAATTTAATAATCAAGCTATAAAATAGATATGAAGCTTCCCCTCTTTTTTCTAAAGTACAAAACAAAAGCATAATTTTTTTAATAGTAACATATTAAGTATAATTTTTTTCTGCTTATGCCACTTGGGGCTTGATTCTTGAGATGATGGTTTCTTGAAAACAACTTCTTTATCTCTATAAAATAATGGTAAGGTTCGTATACATTTTATCCTTTCCATGCCCCACTTTTGGAATTCCATTGGATATGTTATTGTTGATATTAAGTGTAATATCACAAACAAGGTTTGAAGAAATAGTATGTAATATGGGTTATGTTAAAAAATGTCTCCCATAATAAATGATCTTGATATTTTGATCATTATAAGAAATGTCTTACAAAGATGTCCTCATAAGAGGCGTAGTTTGATTCAAGTTAAAATGAAAAAGAGATATTTTTGTAAACTTTCCTTATGAAGAGTAAAAGATCACGATCATTGTATTTGATGGGCATTATATGTAATTTCTAAATTAAATAATAAATACTTAGAAAATAATGCACTCAACTAATCCCCCTTAAATTTATTTTATTTTATTTAAGTTGGATAGACTTTTCCTCAACACGACGTCTTCTTCAATTCTTCCATTAAACTTCATTGTCCATATCGTATTCCATTTCCATTTTCCAATATCTGACCGTGTCATTTGAGTTCGTCTATGTTTGGTAACTTTCCCCTATTTTTTATTTCTTTTGTGGACATATGAGGTGATTGAAAGATCAACATGTGATGTTTCGTCTGGGACATGATTTTAGTAACTACTAATATTTTCATAAAATTATATGCAATTTTCATATTGTCCATTGCCAAAAGTTCTTTTGTGCCCTTTTTGCTAAATCATCTTTCCATGTTCCTAATTTTTGGAGTAGTATTTTTCATCAAATTTGTAGGGGTGAACAACAGACATTATCCCGCAGAGACATATGAAGCGGTTTTTGCTTTTATCTAATCTTTGATATACAATTTAAATTGCGTAATATTTATGTTGATAAAAAGCAACATACAATTCAGGAATTAATTTCTCCCGGAGACAAACTACTAACAATATATCTTATTCATGTCACGATGGCGACATACAATATTTGATGTCAACCGTGTTGATCAGCCAAGTACGCCTTAGTTGGGCTATATAAATATATTAAAATGCTTTTTGATTAAAAAAAAGGCACTAGAACCCCTCTTTATTTAAAAGAAAATTAGATATAGAAGTCCGTGCTAATATGATTTTAATTTGTATTATTTTTTATCCTAATTTATATGAATCAAAATAGAATTTGGAAAGTAAATTAAGTTTTTAATATAATTTTTATAGGTAATTTTAAACTTGACAATTAATGTGATTTATAATACCTTTTATATAATTTTCAGATAATATACTTTATGTATGTTCTCCCAATTTATGTGGCATTGATGGAACTTCGATTATCAATCAAACTTATTATATGGCTTTTAAATTTTTAAATTATTAATTATTATGATTTATAGTACTTTTATGTTATTTGTAAATAATGTATGTTATTTTCCTATCTCAATTTATATGGCACCGATAGATTATTGAGAGTCAACCAAAATTTTAAATATGGCTTGTAAATATTTTAAATTGTTAATTATTATAGTATCGTTTACATGATTTCAAATAATATATATTACTATCTCTATTTCAATTTATGTGGCACTCACAAAATTTGAACAACAACATACCCAGTGATATCCCACAAGTAGGGTCTGGAGAGGGTAGATTGTACGCAAACTTTATCGCTACCTCATAGAAGTAGAGAGAATTTGAAAATCTTTTTATTTTTCTAGTCTTTTAGCTATTTTAGTTAATTATTGTAATGTGTAATATTTTTTTATAATTTACACGGCATAGATAAAATTTTGAGAGTCAATAGATTATTTACATGTTTTTATTAATATTGTAAATTATTGATTATTATAATTTATAATATTTTTTACATATTATAATAAAAAAAATAAAATATGGTCAAATTGCCCTTTATTAATGAAAAAGGAATATTGATTAAAAAAAGAAAGGTATAATACTGTCCTATTATGTCGAGTTTTTAACTTTGTGCATAGACGGAATTCAGAAATTCTGAAAAGTAGTGAATCAAATCATGCTTGAAACCGTGAGGCTAAGGGTTCTAAAAAAAAATTAATTTTGAGCTTAAGGCTTTTTTTTATTCAAAATAAACTATCAATAGATATTTTAGATTCTTCACTTGTTACTCTACCGTCATTTTTAGAACACAAAACAATGGCTTCTGGCTTTTGGAATACGCTACTTTTCCTTTTGTTGTTGTGTGTTGGATTTCGAACTCGCTTTCTGACCCAGCTAAGTCCATTTCTCTTTGTTTACCACCCATTTTGTCTTTTGTCTAAGTATAAAGATAGACTTTGTAAGTATTCAATTCCAATGGTGGTTGTGAAAAAATTCTCTGTATATTTATGATATTTTATCCAGCTCTTTATCTTGCATGTTTATCTGGTTTTGCAAACTCTTTCGTTAGTCAGGCATTTGTACTCTATCATCGAATACCTTGATAGATTTATATGTATTGCAATTAAACTCTAAAGATGATTGTATGAATATCAGTACAAAGAACTATGTTAATTGTCCTACTGTGATGCTTGCATTGTTGTATGTTTCTCTTATTAATACTGAATTGGTTTTCTAATTTTCCTGTTTTTGATGAGTAGAAACTCTAACTATATTTTGTCCAAATATAACTCTCTTGCATAAAAGAGACAATTGATTGTTATCAAATGTTGTGTTATATTCCACTCCTTTACTTTGGAAAAAGAGTCAGAAAATAGTCACCACCTTTCCCTCTCAACTAGACTAATAGTGATTTCCGACATTGAACTTCGAAAGTAGGAGCTGAAATAACGCGTATATAAGAGTTGCAAGTGTGCATGAAATAACGTGTATATAAGAATTGTTTGAATGTGTTGTGTCATCCTTTTCCATGTATTTTGTAATTGGCAGATCACAAAAGGCAAGCAACGCGCGTGTGTGTGTATATATATATATATATAGGAAGCTTTCGGCGGACACAAGCCCTCAGGACTTGACACTTGGACATCGGGAAGCTTGACCTAGGGTCCTTCCTTTGAAACTGCCCTTTTCCTTTCCAAAGTGGAATTCCTCCTTGTTTTCCCCTTTGACCTGTGCCAGACTCCACTTTTGTTGTTGCCAAGTGGAATGATTCATTCAACCTCGGTATCGGTAATCAAGACACCCTTCTTTGTCAAATGAATCTTTAAATCATCATCTTCAAACCACGACTCTGATCATGATTTTCAGTTGACTTTATCTCAGGTGACAGGGTCAGGAGAACACTTCACAAAATGTGTTTTGATAGCGAGTGAGATCTTTGAAATTCAATCAGAATAACACTGGGTGGGTAAGATATAGGATTCTTGTCTGAGTTGTGTGGATCACAAAATCGATCTATGATTTCAAGTCCACTCGTTGATTTCGAGAAAATCAAATCAATTGGCTTGCTTTTTGGTGTCTAAGTGTCAAGTCCCGAGGGCTTGTGTCCGTCGAAAGCTTCCTTTTTTTCTTTTTAGTCTTTCCTTGCAATGAACCAAAAGGTGAAAGGCAGGGCTCTGTCTCAAGGTTGAATTTAAAGTTACTAATCAGTCCAACTGCATGATTGAAAGGCGAAAGTAAAGATTACGTGCAACCAGGCGTAACGTGTCAAAGGTTACTGAGTCGTCGTAAAGGGGAATAGGTTATTTTGCGCATCCAACAACTGAAAGAGTTTACAGAGAAGGGTTGAGTTGTTGAGTTTCCTCCTCCTTTTTTAGTAACAAAATAAATCAAAACTAGGACCAAGCTGAGAAGTTAGTAGCATAAACAAAGATGGATTTGTGAATGAGAAATAGAAGTTTCCTATTTTCATAGAAATCAATGGAGAAGGGTGGAGTTGATATATATATATATATATATATATAAATATTCAATTTTGAATTTCCTATCTTATCTTTATGAGATTATTATACTTATACAAATTTTAGGCTTATTTTAAATAATAAATTTTAATTTTTTTATATTACACTTGTGCGCAATTAAAATTTTCACATAAATTATGATAAAGATAGTAGTAATTTTGTTTCACAAAGTGTTTAATGGTGCTATGCACAATATTAGACACTAACAAAAGGTGAGCATGAGAAAAGTATATCACCAAATAGTCGGTGGGTGCCATTGAGGTAGCAAAATTCTAACAAGCCAATTGGGATAGGACGAAGCATTTGTGTTATTGAATCAATTTATGTCACTGCCAAAACCACCAAGCTACCTGTCTTTTATTCAGTAAAAAACTTTGGATAATGTTGATTTTTCTTTTGGGCCCATCCAGGCAAAAGATATATGGGAGACTGGGGACCCCACTAATAAATTTTGGTGAGACCTTTTTTCTTAAAGCCAGTGTCGCTACTTTTCACCAATTTGGATGCAGTGAAAAGTGGTCTGAGAAAGTTTCATTTGCTAATCTTGGGGAGGAGTTAGGGTTGGAAATGGGGCAGGTGGGGTGACAAAATTAAATTTAATTCGTTTAATTTATTGAAGTTTTGGTAATTTATTAGTTTAATTTATTTTAATTTAATTTATTTAAAATTAAAATGATAAGCAATCTGAATTGACTCGAGAGAAATTTTATCAAAATATTTTATTTAATTTGATATATTCTATACAGCCAGAATAAAAAAATATAATTTAATTAAGTACTAAAATATTGAAAAAGAACAAATAAAATAGGTAAAGCTTATTAAAAGTTAGGTCGAATTGGATTTTGACACAATTTATAACTCATTATTCAACTCGTTTTGACCTAACCCATTTTGATTCAAGTAAATTCGTGATTAGATCTTGACCACTTTATTGTATTGATCTATTATGACCCTATCAAATTTGAGTTCAAATTTGTAATTAGATCTTGACTTGTTTACTGTATTGACCCATTAGAATTTTTTCAAATTTGATCCAACTCGTCCAATTATCATTCCTGATGGAGAGAAGCAAAACTCCAAATTTGCGCAATGCAAGAAAACTTCTATCTGCAGATATGGGTTGGAGCAAGATAGGGCAAAATTTTGAAAATGCTAAATGGGGTAAATTGAACGGTAAATAGCATAAAAAGTTGATGACCTCATAATCTCAATTATATAATTTGGCTCTCCCAAACTTTAATATAAGATGTCCATGGATAAAAGTATGCTCTAGAATTTGTGATAAATGTTAAAATTTGAGTGATGGAATGTTTGAACAAATAGGAGGAGGACACTTATAAAGGGAAGCTAAGTATTGTAACATGGACAACATTCAATATGGATTTTATGAAGTGAAGATTTGGAAGTTGATTAGATTTGTCTCACTGGATTTGTCAATCTCTTGTTGGTGGACACTCATAATTTGACTGCACATTAATAAAATCCTTTTCACTCTAGCAAATTTGAGAAATCTAAATAAAAATAAAAATTGAGAAATTTTATAGGTGTTCCTTTTTACTATGTATCTATAAAATAAATATTTTAATTAAAAATATCTAATAGATATCCGTTCTATTTTATGTGGTATCTTTTGACTTGGCGTGATATTTAAGAAAAAAGGAAAATTTTTAAAACTTGTGATCTAAAATTATTCTTTGATATTTGCGTGACTGAGAATTATTTCATTGAGAGTAAAAAAGAAATTTTAAAAGTAAACTATTTCCAATTTGAATAAGATGACTTTTTTTTGGGACGGACAAAAAAAAATGTTACATAAAATGAAACGAAAAAAGTACATATTTTGATGTTCAATTGGAACATATCATAATTTAAATATCTAAATAAAATTTAAATTATTAAATTCACGTGAACTTATAAATTACGAGGCACCACTGATGCTGCCACCTCTTGATAAAATGACCGTGTTGATAACTATGTTATGACACAAAGTTGAGTGGAAAAGTATGAGTTAAATTTAGTTTATTAAAACTCAATACTTAATTTCCAAGGTGTCAAATGGTATTGGCTATAGTTGTAAATTTGTAATAATTGAAGTGATGATGTAGCATTTCTTTTTATGTATTATATAAACTGAACCAACTGCTACGCTATCTAACCTTTTCTCCCATCATCAATCATTAAAAAATAGCTAGATACTCGTGGTAGGTTGGTTAATTATGCTATATAGTCACTATTAATAAGTATTCATCCATCAATTTCATCTTTGCGCTTGGGATATAAAATCATTTTTAGTATGAAATTATTTTACTTTCAAAGTGAGGTTTTATGGCACAAATTTAAATTAATGAAAAACCAAAGCGAATATCAAACACTGAATAGAACGAGCATGAAATCTTTCGGGATGACCTAGTTGTTTAGGTTTAGTACTTCCATATTCTTGCTAGAAAAAGCAAGGAGCTTGCCTTTTGGGTCAAATTCATTGCACCATAATTGTTTACTGCAGATTATTTCTCCTATTTAGTTTATGACCTATTATATTAAAGAAAAGATTTCACCTATGTCATTCAAAGAGTAGCAGTTACGAATTTTCCTTAGAAAAGACAGTGTGATAGGGGCCCATTATCACGAGTTCATTTCAGGGACTTCCTTTTTATTTTATATACCAATTTCTGGCCCTACTTATTATTCTTGTCACAGCTAGATAGGCTGAGCTATCAGATAAGCATCCTATGAATGGAGCAATTGATTCTTTTGCTTGTGGAAGGATTCTTGGGTTTTAAGTCACAAAGGTGTCATTTTTTGGAACTTCTTTCTTTTTAAACTTTTCTTGTTTATCTCTGATTTTTGTTTGTATAACGATGGGTGGGTAATATAATAGGGAGAAATATAAGGAAAAGATGGAAAAGGGGAATTGCTTTGATGGGTGTCAACAGTCAACACCTAAACCTAAATACTAGCACAATATAGACCTACAAGCAATATTTTTTTCTTTGAAAATGTTAGTTATGCACGGAGGAACAAAGAAAAGAAAAAGTGATTAAATCCTTTGAGCAGCATTTGGTCAAGAAGAGGCATGGTGATTGACAATTTCTAAGATATTTAGTGTGATGAGTAAATCAATCCAAATTCCAGGCAAATAAAAGAATAGACAAAACTTGAAGCTATTATAAACTTGTGGAACAAAGAATCCTTAATGGTCTGAAAGATTTAAAAGCAAGAAAAAGCACATCCTTCACACAGAATATTAAATCAAGTTGCAGGTACACATGCGAAGAACGTCTGCCCTGTTCGCCCCAAGGTATCAAGCAAATACCAGATTCAGATGTTTGTAGTGTAGACTGCACCATAAATGTTAAATACATGGAATGATTGGGCATTAGATGGATTGCAGCACTAAAATATTAACACACATGACAAAATTCCATCCAATTTTCCTATACCACAATCTTAAAGAATTACTCCACACATTAATAAGAAAGTAACCTGATTCAAATTTGGCCAGTAAAGGATGCCCTTTACACTAATAAATACAATTTTTTTTATGATAGGGGAAACCAATGACCGCTACGCTTTTGGTGCATAGGGGGTAAAAACCTTGTGCCTATTCAATAATTCATTTTTGGTTCACACAGGGTAAAAACCCCGTGCGACAAGTTAGACCTAAAAGGCAACACCCTTGCTTTCACTAGCAAAGGGTTTGAACTTGAAACCTCCAACATGAAAGTTCCAAGCCTAAACAACTAGGTTACCCCGAAGGGTTCCACTAATAAATGCATTTCACACCAAAGATCCAGAAAGTATACTAAAAATGCCAAAAGGGAATCTGCAACGCCAGTAAAAAAAGAGGTTCCCAGCAACCGCCTCAATCGATCTAAAAAACAATTTGCATATTATGTCACACTCTCCAGAAATATCCTTCAATACAATCTATGGAAATTTACTGAAGTCAACAGGGATATCTCATGCAACTAACAAGAAACATAAAGAACCTATAAGTGCAAAAAGGTGGGAGTACATGTATGTTTGTCAAGGCATAACACAAGAATTACGAATTTATCTGCTTCAATTCAATCAAATTCTGTAGAAGTAAAAAGTACAACAACAACAACATACCCCAGTGCCTCAAAAGGCTCCCGCTCATTGCGGGGTGAGGGGGGGTCGGATGTACG
>JAOTQR010000100.1:19020793-19035787 GCA_025774065.1 Solanum ossicruentum
GAAAGGTCTGCGTACAATTTACCCTCCCCAGACCCCACTTGTGGGATAACACTGGGTATGTTGTTGTTGTTGTTGTTTGTAGAAAGGGGGGTTGACCAGTTGTGTGGTGCGCTCAGACTTTTAGATGGATAATTCTTTGAAACTGCTGCCACCCTACTATGTTTGATATTGAAACTTCTCTTTGTGTGCGTTCGGTGCTTATTGTGAAATAATCTACAGAATAGTAATCAAGTTATTGAGTGAATTCATATCGGATGAGTCAAAGAGGTTTGCCTATCAATGCCTCTAGAATGGGACTGCGGTTGAATGTTGCGTCACTCTTTCCCACGTAAAAGTAAATAGAATAGGTGATGGTTCACTGCAAAAAAGTGGGGTGAGGAGAAATATGATATCTGACTATCTTGAATCTGAATATGGCAGTCATGTTTTAACCATTACTTGAGCAGAAAATAGAATAGGTGAAGGCTCACCGCAAAAAGTTGGGTGAAGTGAGGTGAGGAGAAATATGATATGTGACGCTCTTGAATCAGAATCTGGCAGTCATGTTTGACCATTACTTGAGCAGATTCTATATTCAATACTACCTTTCCAGTTCAATTTCTGTTTTTCAGCTTGCTGCTGCAATAATGAGATTGTGTAGTGTTTCACTTTGCCAATGTATTACTTTGCTGTTATCTCGTACTAATTAATATACCAATTTACACTGGATTTAAAAGCTTGGTTTCGCTAGGGGATTATGCTAACTTTCTTAAGTACAGGCACAAGACAAGAGTACATATTGGGCAGTTGGTGAAAGATACATCTGCAAAACTTAAGCAAGCCAGCGAAACAGACCATCGTGTTGAAGTCAGTGTAAGTATTTAGAGCTCACCTATTTCCTCTTCCCTTATGTGTTTGCCTTTGTCAGTGTGGACTTTCATGACATATATTTCCAGAATACACATGCTCTTTATCTTCTGTCCTCACTACATATATGAGGTTCTCATCATTTTGTTTGATTAGCCTTATGTGTACTTCTTCCTGTTCTTCACTCTAATTTTCCTCTTTCACTATTAACTATTAACTCCTGTTTTCTTCTATCAGGCTAGCAAGAAAATAACAGATGCTAAACTCGCTAAAGATTTTCAAGCAGTCTTGAAGGAGTTTCAAAAGGCTCAAAGGCTTGCAGCTGAGAGAGAGACAGCATATACACCTTTTGTTCCCCAAGCAGTTCTTCCTCCTAGGTAAGTTTTCCCTGATGGTACTTTATTATATGAAATTTCTGTTAGCGTTATAAAAATATGAATTGTTTATTAACAACCTGAGTTTATCAACACATGAAATACATATATGCAATGCCCCCTACGGCTTTTGTGTAATGGTAATAACGCAAGATAGGGTGTGTGATCAAGCGCACGTTAGGGTCCTGGTATTTAAGTGGAGAACAATAGAGGGGCGGGTACATTATTCACTAGTATTGAACTTCGCGCCGCAGGTTCTCAGGGATTTCATGGGTGTAAAAAAATACATATAAGCAACTTCTGCCGCAGACTGCAGGAATGATAAATTTGTTGTCTCTTTAGTTATAATCTCAAGTGAAATGTCTCCCTTCAGTTCATTGATACCTCTAAATTTTGGTTTGGTCATCTCTTTGTGAACAGTTATACAGCCAGTGAGATAGATGTTTCTATGGAAAAGAGTCCTGAACAGCGAGCTCTCCTTGTGGAATCAAGAAGGTCAGTTAGCTGATCATGTCCTTATACAGATTTATTAATATTTTGTGCTAGTTGTGGGATTCTTAATATCATAATTATCAAATTCATCTATGCGTTAAGTTTATAGACACCATGATGATTCGATTAGTTCACTAACTCTCTCCTTGTTCAAAGAGTGTGCTTATTAGAAGTTACTCTGCTCAAACTGTGGAAAGTGACAACTATTGTTGGACGATGATTTTTGTCAAAAAATTGAATGTAGTGCTGGTGCCAATGTTGACTTAATGAAGCCGCATATCTAAGCTTCCTTTAGTTGGTCGTATGCTGAAGTCATATTTTGTTGAGCTCAGATGTATTATATGGAGCTATTTTTCTGATGAAGTGATCTAATGGTGGTGGTGTTTGCCTCAGCAGAAGATGTATCCTCTTTTCTTCCTCTATTTAGTAACTTGTATTCCATTGTGCTGCAGACAGGAGGTTTTACTTTTGGACAACGAGATTGCCTTTAATGAAGCAATTATTGAAGAAAGAGAGCAGGGAATACAAGAAATACAGCAACAAATTGGTGAAGTGAATGAAATTTTCAAGGACCTTGCTGTGCTTGTTCACGAGCAAGGAGCTATGATTGGTAGGTCACTCTGTCTTGTTTTAGAATTCAAACTTCCATATTGAATGTCTTTTGGATATTTACAAATTTTTTTCTGCAGATGATATTGGTTCTAATGTTGAGAATGCACATGCTGCAACTGCACAGGGGAGATCACAACTTGCTAAAGCTGCAAAGACCCAAAGATCAAATTCATCTCTGGTACACCACATCTGACCATTCATTTTACTGATCATAGAATTCTATGACTGATATGCTTAAGCATGATGTGTGTTTAGTGGCAGGCCTTTTATTGGTTCTTTTGAACTTGTATTATGTGAAATCCGCCCACAGGCTTAGTATCACTTGTAAGCCTATTGGCCTAATACAAAGCTTTAGTAGGTTCTATGATTCTGATACTGACCAGCTAACACTAATTGTATTTTTATTGTATTCTTCACATTATTGCTTTAACAGAAATAAGATAAAGTGTAAAAACAGTAGGACCATTTAGAAGTTGGTGACCAGTGCTTTGCATTTGTGGCATATTATAATTTAGTCCTTTTACATTTTAGAGTATGTTTGGCAGAGTTATTAGAAGGTCCAAATTTGTTTAACATGCCGTCATGATAAGTGTTCTCATGCATATTCACTGTGATGGTATGATAGGAGAGGGAAGTCACGAAAAAACAGTGGTAGGTTTCATTTTTGGGATACTTTATACGGTTCCTTTTTTAGATCATACAACCCATTCTATTTTTCACTTGGCCCTTGTATCAAATCTGGGCGAAAAACCAATCATATTGCTTATTTTCTTCCCTCTTTGAGTACAGATTTTATTTTTGTACTTTCCATTGCTTGCACTGAACAATATATGCTCTGTAAATGATTTCCCTAACTTACACTATGTTCTGCAGACTTGCTTACTCCTAGTGATTTTCGGAATCGTGCTCCTCATTGTGATCATAGTACTTGCAGCCTGAGCTGAAGATTACTGGGATATAGAGTCCTGAACTCTGTTCAGATGCATAAAAGTGATTACTTTGATTCGGCAAAAAAGTGACTTGTGATTCGATTCATTTCAAAAGGCACCCTGGAGTGTGGCTCCGTTGTCCCTGTCCTTGGTTCTCTAGTCATAAAAGTTGTGTAATTAGGGAGGTGGGATAGCAAAGGTTTATGTTCAACTTGTAAACCTGGTGCTGTGTTTGCAGGATGTATTGCTGCCTTGTAATGGTGGGTCTGTCAATAACAGTTTATGTTTGTTTGAGGAGCAATCTCTTATATTTGCATTTTGGATGCTTTTGAAGCAGACGACATTTGACATTCAATTCTTTATTGAAGCTTGTGTGCGCGTGTGAAGTTATCACTAATGGGATTTGTTGATTTGTTTGTCTTGCTTGGTGTATCATCTTGTATGGAAGGCTTCCTGCTTCTATTTTCTGCTAAAGCAACCTGGGCCCTGATGAGTCCGTAATTATAAGATAAAGACACATGCACCCAAGGGTTGTGGCCTAGTGATCAAGTGAGAAGAATCATTGAGGTCTTAGATTTAAATTTCAATTTATGGCGATGCAGGTGAAGTTCATTTCGTACTATGAGTGGTAGTTGGGAGCAGATAATATTTTCCATATCATGCCATATAAAACTAGATACCCCAAAAAAATATAAACAGACCATTAAATAGCTGCACATCTTGAATATAATGCCGAGACATTTAAATGTTCTAACCATATTCTGTTACACCATATTTATATAACTGAGCAGCTGCATCATCATGTGTTCATTTCCATGTGAGGCAGCAGCTGATATTCTCAGGTAATGGGTTATTTAGTGAAGCCTACACCTCCCAAATCGAAATGAGATCATGCGTAGACAGCCGAAAGTTGCTACATAAACCATTTTTATTTACTTGTAGAAGCATACCTTTCTCGGCCTTTTGGCTAAGATGAAGTGTAGTATTTGTTCTTATCAGTTTAATATCTGATATGTGAACTATTGGTTCACACGATATTAACTCAATTTTTTAAGGGGAAGTGTTTATTAAGGTAGCTTGCTACCTGGGCTCCTGTGCGTCACCCATGCGTTGCACTACTGCATGGGCCTGGCGCACCCTATCAAATCTTAGTACAATTTTTACCTGCAAATAGCTTATTTGTTTCAGTATTAGTGTAGAATTGCGCGTTGCCCATGCGTTGCACTACTGCACGGGCCTGGTGCACCCCATCAAATCTAGTACAATTTTTATCTACAAATGGCTTATTTGTTTCAGTATTCGTGTAGAATTGGCTGGGAACAATATTTTTAGTATATCAGAATAAAGAGATCTCTTCCTAAACCCTCGTATGCTGGCAAAAGCCAAGGGGTTTCGGAAGCAAAAAAGAAGAAAGGGTGGCCAGGTGGTAAGGCGAGGCGAGACAAATCTTTTTGTGTGAGGCCGCTTCTAGGCCCTTTCGGGGGTTCCTTAGGGGAGCTCCGGCTTTTGGCAGCTGACTACTAGCTTTCTGCTGTCCTGATTCTAAAATGGTTTTCCTTTCATGCTCCATCTCAGCAAGAGTTTGACCAAGCCATAACTCTAATTTTATCTGCAAATGGCTTATTTGTTTCAGTATTCGTGTAGAATTGGCTGGGAACATTATTTTTAGTATATCTTATGTCAAATAATTCTTTTCAAGGCTAATGAATATAAATGCTAGAACAAATGCTCAATCACTTGGATAGTTTCGTTTGGATTTGTGATAGAAAATAAATTAAGCTTCGTTTGGATAAGTTCGTTGGAATCACAACAAACTAACTATAGCAGGAACAGCTACCAATCTTAAAACACTTCCAATCAGCAATCACTTTCTTATATAGGGATGTTTAAGAAAGCCATGTCAAACAGATGACCGAGCCAAAGAGCAATCTTTTGAAGCATGTATAGAGCTAGAAAGCAACAACATATTAGGCCGAAATCTACAAATCCTGGAAAACAGCAACATAGTATAGTGATGTAAACATGATTCCGCTGAAACAAACTTTGTTATGATCCTATTGCAAGATATGGGACTTGAGTCCCACATCAGTTCAATGACGGGCTGATGTGGGGCTTATATAACCTTGAGCTTTCCCACCTTAACAGCTAGCTTTCAGAATGCGGACTTAAGGTGGTTATGTATGCTTTTTCATCAGATGAAATTAGGAGAAGTGTTACACAGTTCTTCAGAGATTCTAGAAGAAAATTTGTAATTCCGAAAGAAGTGGACCCATAACCAAGGTGATAGCTTGTTAAAAAAAAGAAGAAAGAAGTGGACTTTATTGTGTCACAGCGAAAACAAAGCTTTTCACATAAAAGAAGTGGACTTTAGTTGATTTGATAAAAGAGTAAATGCCAAAAGCAGCAAACCCATTCCAAACATAGACAAGCAATGGCCTACACTGATAAAGGTTGCCTCACAAGTGAGGTGCTCATGCCAATGGTTAGTCCAAAAAGGGGAAAGAAAAAACTTGCTACATCTATCAATCACTCATGATTGTTTTAAGACATTACTTGCTGTGTTATCAGAATACCTAACTGAGGCAACAATGATGAGAAGAGTTGATACAACAGCTGAGATGAAAGTAAAAGCAGATACAATTTCAGTGTGTTCTCTATTTCCACATGGTACTTCCCACACAGCGTGCGTATCGATTGATTCAGCACTCTGTTTGTCTAGCAGAAACAAACAGCTCGTATCATGTTCTTTTCTTTCAACATTGCAGCGCAAAAACAAGTCCGGTGAAACAAATTCAATGCGTGAGAATCCATGTCCTAGTGGCTGCCAACAAGAAGTCGAGATGTTACAATAACATTGAGAAGCTTCTAAGAACAGATGTGCATCGCTTCCTTTACCCTTAAACATCTTTTCTTGTAGAAGTATCAACTTGAAATTCAGGGGAATAAAAATGACCGACTACATTGTATGCCTGAAACATATTTTAAAGAATCCTCAATAATTTTGAAAATAGTTTATGTGAGAGACCTGATAACGTGCATGTAGAGGAAGTTCCATGTGTATTTCCAGTTCATCCTTCTGTTGTGAAGTTAAATTGGTACCCACTTCCAGATGCACCTCAACAAGCGAGCGGTTTGACAGAAAAGAAGGCAACTCTAAATTTGTATCTCCAAATACAGCAGCATCCCTGAAAACTGCAATAAAATGTGGATACCAACAAGCCTCAAAATGACAGGTAGCATTGTTAGAAACCCATAGAATCTAATACTTAGTAATTTACCACCACGATGCACAAGGTGTTGTAGCTCAAAAGGATCTGCAAATACTCCAGAAGGCAGTCTTTCAACAATTATCACTTCACAAGATTTTGGAGGCCTAGAAGTGGACTCCGATGACATCTTCAATCTGAGAGTTGATGAAAGACGCCGATGGGAGCCTTCACCAATCAGTTTTCCATGTAAAGCAGACAGCTGTGGTGAAAATTCAATGTTGCCTTGCAGTGATGCACATGCACCGAACAGTATGTCATGTGCAATGAAATCTTCAAACTTTGAATCTACCAAACTGTCATGTTTGTTAAAGTAGGATTTCGCCACATAATTATCAACATAAGGTGCATTGACCTGAAGAAGATTGGGGAAATAAAATCTGGTGAACAATGGAAAAAAAGTTAATGATTCGATAATTAAATTGAGTCTAGGTTTTCTTGAAGTACCAATCCATTTGCAGTTTTCTGTAAATTCAAATATTACTAACACTCGAACTGCATGAATCGAGAAATAATTGCACATCTTGAGATTAGTTAGCAGTTTGATCACTTACTTCACTTAATACTGCATTATCGAGACATGAGCTGATCCTAGCAATTAGTATCACTGTGATGATCATTGCCAAATATCGTGCCAGAAGATCATGACATTCCATTGCAAATCTAAGAAGGTCGCATGGACATTAGGCACTGATCACATTACACAAGTACACAACAACAACAACATACCCAGTGAAATCCCATAAGTGGGATATGGGGAGGATAGAGTGTACGCAAACCTTACCATTACCTCATGGAGATAGAGAGGCTATTCAAAAAGACTCTCGGCTCAAATGTATCAACCCCAAGTAAAAGAAGAAAAAACACAAAGCAATTAGAACGAAACAATGTAAATTCTACAGGAAGTAAACAATAATAGTAGCAAAATAATGTGATAATCGAAAAGCAATAACAACACAACTATAATGGCACGACTAGTCCTATGAGAAACATTAAACCTCACAAAGTAAACAACATTCTACCCCTACTAGCCTTCTATCCTAATACACAACCTCCACTCCTTTCTATCTAAAGTCAGATCCTCGGTAATATGAAGTTTCGCCATATCCTGTATAATCGCCTCTTCCCGATACTTTTTCAGTCTATCTCTACCTCTCCGCATAACCCCTAAATCCAACTTCTCGCACCTTCTAACTAGGGCATCGACACACTCCCTCCACACACGCTCAAACCATCTTAGTCTCGCTTCTCTCATCTTGTCTGCCAAAAGCCACTCCCACCTACTCTTGTCAGTCCTAGTATGTTCATACATCCATCTCAACATCTTCGTCTCTGCAACATACCTTCTGAACATGTGAGTTTTTGCATGGCTAGCACTCCGCCATTTAGCAAGGACGATCTAACCACCACTCTATAGAACTTATTTTAAGTTTAGGTGGTACCTTCTATCACACAGTACTCCAGAGACAAGCCTTCATTTCATCTATGTTGTGTCAATGCGATGCATAACATAGTTGATGTCCCCACTACTCTGGATGACCGATCCAAGACATCCATCCAAACCAAAAAAAAGTTGTGATAACCAAAAGAAGATGGAAGCAAAGAATATATGTAGCCAGAAGACTAGAAGTTGAGGAACTTTATGGTGCTGTCAAAGGATAAAATCCAGGATTAGCCGAGTACTTATCAAGTGTCCAAAGCCATAGGAGACCTCATGAATTGGATCATCTCAAAGGACATAACCGTCAGGATTAAAAGCTTCACGGCAGCAGAGCACAACACACAATGATGAAAAACATATTATCTTAGTTGGAGAAACTTCCATACAACAGTAGTTTTGATGAGAAAAGGGAGCCATAAGGAAAGAAAACTGAATCTAAAATCTCGATACTCTTAAAAGACTTAAACTAAAGAAAACTCAACAAAAACACAAACATGGCCGCTCCATGAAAAGAAATAATTTACTGCCCTGTAACCAATGGCTGCAAGAACAGAAAGAAGGGAATAATTAAGTGCAAATCTGACAAGCCCCAAACCACCCAAGTATTCAGCAGAGATGCCATAGACAAAACTGAAAGCCCCCTTTTGTCAAAGTCTGGACAATATCCAAATTGCAGTGCAAGCACCAAAAAGACCAAAAGGTGGCAGAGGATCACATGTTGGTCAACCTAGCTTTGAGATTTCCACATCATATCCATAACAGTGTCAATCCAGATTCACTCAAATCTAGATTCTTGTAATTATGATTCTAGTGAAGAAAAAGTAAGCATGGTCTACACATCCACACAACAACAAAAAAAAATAGTGTGATAACGAAAAAGAAATGGAAGCAGAGAAAATAAGCAAGCAGCTAGAAGAATAAAAGTAATGCAGTATTCTACAGCACTATAAAAAGATCTAGAATTGGCTGAGAACTTATCAAGTGTCCATAGTCATAGGTGACCTCATCAATTGGATTATCGAAGAACATAAACGTCTGGACTAAAAACTTCATAGCAGCAGAATACAATACACACTGGTGAATTAATGTCCAAGTTGAGAAACTTCCATACAACAGTAGTTTTGACAAAGGAGCCATCATGGAAGAAACTAAGTTGAAAATCTTGGTACTCATAAAAGACTTAAACTAAAGAAACCTCAACATAAATGGACAAACACGGCTGCTCCATGAAAAGAATAATTCACTTCCCTGTAACCAATGGTAGCAAGAACAGAAAGAAGAGAACAGTTCAGATCAAATTTGATGAACCCCAAACCACCTAAGTAATTACTATAGATGCCAAAGACGAGACTGGAAACCCCCTTTTGTTAAAGCTCGAACAGTATTTGGATCACAGTGCAAGCACCAGAAAGACCAAAAGGTGGCACACGATCACATGTTGATAAACCAAGCTTTGAAATTTCCAAATTTGAATGCCTATAACAGTGTCACCACATGATCTACGCATCCGTACAACCAAAAAAAACTAGTTTGGTAACGATAGAATGGAAACAGAGACCCACCTGACGGGGCTGATAAGTGCTTATCAGAACTAAGCACCACCAGGTGGGTCTCTGATAAGTGCTTAGTTCTGATAAGTGCTTGGCCAATTTCAGCTATTCAAGAAAATATGCCAATCAACCACCAGGAACCTCATCAACTGATCATCAAAGAACATAAGAATCTGGACTAAAAACTAATAACGGCAGTAGAATACTACACATATGAGTGCAAGAAAAACTATGGTAGCTGGGAACTTCCATACAGCAGCAGTTTCTAATAAAGAGAGGAGGGAACACTCTAATTAGGGAAGAAAACTGAAATGACAATCTCAGTACTCATAAAAACCTGAACAAAAAAACCTAGACACAAATGGCCAAACCAAGCCCCTCCATGAAAAGGATGATTCACTGCTCTGTAAGACCCAACTGTAAGCACAAAAAGAAATGGAATAGTCAAGTGCAAAGCTGACGAAACCCATATCACCTAAGAAATCACTAGAGATGCAAGAGGCAATATGGAAAACCCCCATTTTTGTCGAAGCCTAACAATATCCATCTTGGAGTGCAAGCAACAAAAAACCAAGAAACAAGGTGCAGAGGACTGCATACCAGATACAAACCTTTGAAGTTTCCAAAACCAATCCTCTATTACTGTCACCATGTGATCTACACATTCATTCACTCATAAACAAAAATAAGCTGGCATGATAACCAAGGGAAAACAGCAGAGAAGACAAGTAGCTAGCCCACAAAAATTGACTTTTGACTTCGTCTGGTGCACATAACACCATAAAAGACATCAGGAACATCAAAGAACACAAGCATTTTGAACTGAGAACTAAAACTGCCAGCAGAAAACACTATACACACTTGTGAAAGAACTATCATAGCTGAGAACTTTCATGTCGTGCCACCTCTGACAAAGCTTCGAGAGAATGAAAAATCCAATACCTATAGTCAAAGACCAGGGAACTGCTACATCTTTCCCGACCAGAAACACTGAAGTGAGACACTTATTTCCGTAGAACCAGTTGCATCTAGATGCCCATCCATGTATTCTTGAAAGCAATGAATGACATTCACTGATGACCAAACCAAATAAGAAGGCAAAAAAGGTTGATGCTCCTCTGTATGGTCGTGCGAAACATGATTAGCATCAAAATTAACATTAAGGATGGAAGTCAAGATATCAAATCCAAACTGATAGCTCCACTGTATGGTTGTGACACATAGCAATTCAACAAAAGGAAACTGCTAGTTTCAAAGTAGTTAACAGGGTGATGAAACACCAACATACGAATTCTCACAACAAAAACCTCAGAATTTCCCAAAACCGGAAGCAACCTTGATTCCCCAAATTTGCATCTACGAAGGACCTCACCATCTTCTGATTTCTAATAACATTGGAAATCAATCAAAAGGATTGGAATTATAAACTCCCAAGGAAGGAAAGCAAGTGTATTTCTTGAGACAAGAGTAACCGATAGAAGGTAACAGCAAGGTAGAAGGAGAATCATGAAATACACTGGAAGGCACCTATAATCATTCCCTTATCATCATTACCCATACAACCTACATTAAAAGATTCGAAAAGCAAAATTCAAATATACAACAACAATAACATTACCCCAGTGCCTCAAAGGCTCCCGTCCATTTCGGGGTAAGGGGGGGTCAGATGTACACAACCTGACACCTATGTTTAAAAACATAGCGCGACTGTTTCCGGATGACCCATGATGAGCGTCGAAAGTTGCATTGACTAACTGCTACTTCACAATTGAAAGAATCGTAGACAGTTTAAAGAGGCATTTTGCTTTATTCCATCATATCCCAAAGCCAAAAAATAGTGAATCTTTGGCTCCATCCAAGATTGATGGAAAAGAAATTTTTATTCATATATGGCCAAGAAATCCAAAACCCAAATTGATAGCTCCCAAAGGAACGCAGCAACTCATATTCCGAAGAGAATCCTGTAAGTCTAGAACACCAAATAGTCTACAATAATTACCCAAATCCTGATCAAACAATAATTACCCAGACCTTGATCAACCACATAATTACCCATATCTTGATCATATAATAATTATCCATATCTTGATCAAACAATAATTACCCAGTATCTTGTTCAACTATAATTACTCAATATCTTGATCATAAAATAATCACCCATATCTAGACCATACAATAATTACCCAGTATCTTGATCAACATTAATTACTCAATATCTTGATCATAAAATAATTACCCATTTATTGATCAACAATAATTACCCAGGTCAACAATAAAACACAACAGATATCCTCAAGATATCTAACTAATGAACACCAAATCATAGAGAGAATAAAGGAGAAGTAAACCAAAACAAATCAGGATTACCACGAGAAATAGTAGATAAATTATACATTTTCGCTTCTGACAACAGCCATGTGTTATGTATTATTAGTCGATCTAGTCGCTCTTTTTGTTCCTTCCCTTTCTTTTTGTCATATCTAGTTCTTTCTGCTTTTTGGGTTTTGAGATGCGGGTCCCAGAAAATAGCCTCTCTACTTCTATGAGGTAGTGGTAAGGTCTCGTACATTTTACCCTCCCCAGAGCCCACTTGTGGGATTTTATTGGGTAAGTTATTGTTGTTGTTGCTTCTAACAACAAACAACTTTTACCACAACTTCATACATCTATACATAACTTCCCCATTATTAATATAGATTGAAGCTTATGAAATGCAACTCAAAATATCATTGTGGCAGAACAAAGGCAAATATATAATTAGTCCACTCTAAAGTACAGCTGAAAGTATGCTAAGAAGATGTTTCATGATAAGAGGGGAGATTAGTTAGCTTATTCAAGTTAGTTACATAATCAAGATGGTTTAAGTAAATGAAGATGTGAGTGCACATATAAACCACTTATCCGCACTCTCTCTATCTTTTCTTCATAACTGTGGTGTCCAGACCAACTTGCGTATATTTCGCAGGTACCTTTTACCTCCCACCAGCCAAACTGCACAAGCACTAGATAACTCTGCTCATCAAGGCTTAGAGAGATGGAAAGAAATTTGTTTTTGAACTGGAGATAACTCATAGTTCTCAATCCATTCCATTTATCTCATCCTCTGGATATCTGTTTTTGTAATTACTTCTTAAGAATGCCTAATATTTTATCCAATCAGAGTAACAACAAAATTCATTTCCACTCTATATTGAGCTAATTGGCGTTCATCCGTTCACAACAAAATCAACATATCAACCATGCCAATAGATATTTGTTAAATACAGAAAACAAAGGCAACATCATTACAATTTACATGAAATTGTTTTCCTTCCTTCAGAGAAAACGAAGAAGAAGTAGCAGCATTACAATAGGAAAAAAATTCAATGTTTTAGGAGATACAGTGGCTTAGCATGAAATCTATCACTACGCTTCAATCTCCAGATGTTAACAGAAGCTTCATCAGTCAAAGTGAAGCGAAAAATTACTATAAATGGAGGAGATTTAGATAACAATAGGATCAAGGAATTCAAAGCTCAATGTGATGGAAAAACTACCTGAGATTGCTAATGTCGTTTCAATTCGGCTGAACTGCGTTCTGTAGGGAGAGGAGTAGATGAAGGAAGGAGGATAGAAAATCAGATCCTATTTCAGTTCTTTTCTTTCTTTCTATTTTACCTGAGTATTTTTTTTCCTAATATAGTGCTTTACGTGCTCCGCCGTCCCATTTTAATAGTAGGAAAAGTTTTTTGTGACCTAAAATAATTTGTACATATTTATGTCATGACAAATTATTTATCAAAAGAAAATTCGAAAATAATTCCTTTTTTAGCAACATTTTAATTTTATCTTCTCACATTGCACGTTTAAAGCTATAAAATTATAGGAGGTTTCGATATAAACAACAATAACATACCCAGTGTTATCCCACAAGTGGGGTCTAGGGAGAGGAGGTTTTGATATATGTAATACAATTTTAATTTTAAAACCCAAAATAATTAGATCTTTTATTGGGAAGGGCTTAAAATGCCCTTGAACAGTTGAAAATGGTACAAAAATGTCTTTCATCCAATTATTTAGTCTAAAATACCCCTGTCATCTCCTTTGGATCCAAAAATATTCTTCATTTATCTTTTTAGCTCATTTATACTCTTGAAATTAACAACCTTCTTTTTTTTAAAAAAAAATTATTATGTTTAATTTTCTTATGAAATAAAGTAAAACTCCATCCTCAATTCCTTTTTTACAAAAAAAAAAATTATAATTTTTTAACTTTATTTTGAGGTTATAAAGATAGATACTATTTTGATTTGGACAAAATATATAAAAAAATTATTAAAAAAATAAATTAGTAGTTTTATTGTAGTTTTTTGAGAAATTAATTTAGGGCCATGGATAATATATATTTTTTTGTATTTAATAAATTATGAGGAAAAAATCTTTAAAAAAACTCTCTTAAAAAAACTAAAGTTACAACAATACATATTTTGATTTTTTTTAAAAAAATCTGCACATACTTATATTTTATGTAGACAAAATAATTAATCTTTTAAGAAACAAAGCGATTTATCAAAACCAATTTAGCTTTCATTAATTTTTCATTTAATCAAATTTGAATAGTTTTTCATTATTTTTAATATAACATTAGAAAAAACAAAAACTTACTCTTTCAATAAATTAAAAACTTACTTTTCCATTAATTTTAGATATCTTTAATAAATTTTCTTTTTTAGAAATCTAAATCAATTAATTATTTTAACAAATTATCTTTTAAATAATCACTTTGATCCTTAAAGAGATGCATTATTACGGTTTGGATTTAGTATGAAAAGAAATATAATAGAAATGGAAATTGATTTTATTTCATAAGAAAAAATATTTAAAAAAAGAAAAAAAAAAGAGTATGATTAGTTTCAAGGGTATAAGTGAGCCAAAAAAGATAATGAAAGATATTTTTGGATTCAAATTTGGATGATAGGATATTTTAGACCAATAGATGGATGAATGACATTTTTATATCATTTCCAATACTTCGAGAGCGTTTTAAGTCCTCCTTCGTTTTTTTAGGAAAAACATATAAAATAGATTTAATTTGAAATTATTTACTCTTAATAGACCTAATACAAACTATTTACCTTTAAAGGACGCATGACCCAAACTAATCACCTTTTTATCCCTTTTTATTTTGCCCTGACATCATGCTAACATTGCTCTGACATTAGCATAAATACTATGAGATATACTCTAGCGGTATATATATACAATATCGGTATCATATAGAATGAGCTCAATTCTCTGTGATACTCTGGCTGTATATTGATAGCAAATAGTATCATATTGGATTATGTTTTTTTTTTTAACAAACAAATAAAAAAAATATTAAATTCTAAATTAGTAGAAAACATATTTATTGTGATACTCCATCAATATATTTATACCATATTAGTATCATGTAAGACTAGAAAATTATTAAAGTTATAAATTTTTTATTAAATTTTAAATAAG
>JAOTQR010000100.1:19062502-19073055 GCA_025774065.1 Solanum ossicruentum
GTTAGGCTGCGTACATCCGACCCCTCCTCACCCCGCAATGAGCGGGAGCCTTTTGAGGCACTGGGGTATGTTGTTGTCGTTGTTGTAGGTTAAGTGGTATAGGATACTTAAGTAACTTAACTATTTGGTTCACGAATTAAACTAATTATCTAAATTTACAATAGTTGTAATTATCAAATAATTCAAAATACCCATTTAAATTTTATGAGAAAGATATTTTATATATATAAGAGTACTAATTATCCGAATGACCTAATAGGCCATTACAATAGTGCAATTGAATATTGTGATAAAATATAATGGATCAAAATATAATTTTATCCGTATAATTTAGAATTGAGAGAATATGATGTACATGATCTTATTTATATCTTTATAAAGATACTCCATTTTCAATCATTGGTTCAAGAAAATATACTAGTACCAATGATTTATCGAATATAAAGCCTTTGTATCTTCGTAAGGGTATATGAAAAGATCATGTATACACTATTCTTGCAAACGTCACCGGTAAAATTATATTTTGATCCATTATTTTTAGCTCCCTGTGTTCTCCCGGGTCGGAGGCGAGAACTACACTTTTGACCTCACTGTATTGAACTACACTAGATATGTTGCTGCATTGAATGATACCATTGCTTTCTTTGTCTACTTTTAATTGTCAAAAGTTTTTCTAATTTGAAGTTCACTTTTACTTTTCATTTTTGATAAATCAAGGTAGAACTACTTTTCATTTTTAACAAATTAGGGTAGACAATTTTTTTTCTATTATATCCTTATTTTATTATCATTGAGTTGATATCTTCATAAAATATGTACTTTATGCAAATAGAACAGATTATACTCAATTTCTCTTTTGTGTTGGGTCCATACTCTGGAACGGGCTACACCCCCTAGTACTATTAGTATATATAAAGGTCCAAACATAAACCATACCATAAGTGAACTGTTTAAGTTCAGAAGTCCAACATCATTTCTAGTATATTTCACAACTACGAAGAAAGTGTTGCGCCGAAATAGCCTCAAGATGCTCTTATATTATGTGATATTATCTGTTTTGAATCAAATTTGTATGATTTTTTAAAAGATCTCATGCCATTAAAAAAATCCGACATCTTCTACATAGGTTCTCTTTCTTTACAACTTCCAATTTGGAAATTAACTTTCAAAATATATTTACATACCAACCTAACAAATATATCTAATTATTCGACAATCTTATGTTTTAAGGGATTGTGACTTTTACCGGAAATCCTAGATATACATGGTTATACACCGGCGGTATACACACATCAGAATAATAGATTCAGTACAATTTAATTTGATAAGAAAGAACATGATGATGTTCAACTTCACATGACAAACAGTACTATCATAAATATCAACTTCATATATTGAGGAAGCATCTTCACATCTTTGAAGATAATTTCAACTGCATATGCAGATTATTTAATAAAAGAAAAAACACAGAGAAAATTAAAATGATAGTTAACTAGAAGCACAAATTAACAACGATTGTCTAAGCATAATTGTGATTGGCACATGTAGTTTGACGGAAATAAAGTGAGTTACTGAAACCAATTCTGCCCCTCGAAAGATCAAATTCTACAAGATTGTCCTGCATTTGATATCCACCAATAACAATCGCTTGTCCCGTTGCTTCTTTCCGTTCAACAAATGCTAGACATATAACACCCTTCTTAACTTTTACTAACGAATTGGCTCCGATAATTGTCCAATAAACATTTGGCTTATGAAATACGAGATTGATTTCAGGTGCATTGTAACCTAGACGTGACATTCCAATATATGTGGAGTCGAAACATGTTTTAAAAGGTGGCACTGCTGGGGCCATTTTCACCTCTTCCGGCATTGCATTAATAAAAGCTGTACTTAGAACATCGTAAATGGAAGCCTCCAATTCAGTATAAGGAACGGACGTGCTGATTTTCGTGCCGCCTTCTTCGTTGTCATCCAACGAGAGTAGTGCTTTGTTCAATGGCAAAGTTTTTCCGTTAATTCTAATAGAAGAAACTTGAATATAATACTCTGGTGAGGGGCGCTTGACGCTTACACCATGTGCGAAGTAAAGTGTAACTAAACGTTGGTAGGTGATTATAGGTGTGTAGATTAGATCTTGCGATGTATCAAGTGCGAGGCTCATGAAATAAGGGCTATGTCCGATGAAAATTACACCGTTTCGTTTAGTTGATGAGCTCAAGCAAATAGCAAATTTTCTACTGAATTTAAAAAATGATGCAAATTGAGTAGCTAATGATGCTGGACTCTCGTGCCCAAAACCAACCATCCCCTTAACATTTTTGCCCAAATTTTGTGTGAAATTGGATTGAAGGGGACAACTAAAGATGAAATTTGGCACGGTTGCAACAGGTCCTGGAACTGACCCGTTAATTGATTGGATCGACAAAACATCCTCCACGACTTCACCCGCAAAAGAGGTAACAGGATTTGAAACAGTGTTAAGGCAACACTCTGCTTGTGATGCGTTATTTTTTTGACACATTGAACAGGCAAATGACCAGGCAATATCACATTCCATTGAGTCACAACGAGGGGATTTGGACGTTGAGCTTTTGTAGCCATTATCACAGTCTACCCATAGGCTTTCACCAGCAAGATTGAGGGCTAGTTTAACAGGGACAAGAGGTGTTCTTTGGTGAATTTGAGTAATGTACTGTAGGCTGGTTGGGTCTTTCTTCACTAATAGGAAGAAAGTTTTAGGATGGAAAGTGGATGTTGGTAAAGTAGTGGAAGTAATGAGAAGAAAACAAAAGTGAAAAAGGTAGGACTTGAAGGATGACATAGGAGACAACTTCATGATTGTGTAGTATAAAGGAGGAAGAATGTAATCAGAAGGCTTATAAACAACATTTTTGGACATATCTTAGCCATGTATTTATAGGCTAAAGTTAAAGAGTTTAAAAATGAGCGGGTTGGGATGAATTTCAACAGGTCAAAATAGATTGAGTTAATAAATGAGCGAGTTATGAACCTGTCTAAAATGGATCGATCTTAAACTAAGCTAAACAAACATATTGCTTTCAGTTTCAACTTCTTTGAAGTGTACTCAAATTATAACGCCAGGAATGCGACCCATCACCCATGTGGATGTTGTATTTCTAAATTAAGCTTTAATTTGCTGCCCAACAAAGTCTCAAATGACAGATCTTTTCCTTGTGTCCATATATTTTGACCAGGTCCAAATATTATTTCTTTCCATATGATATAAAATCTTGTTTATTAGTTTGACGAAGTTAGCCACTTCTTTGATTTAAGTAGAAATATTGAGGAATTTTCAAGAGCCTTTCCTTTTTCTTCCTAGATCGTGTGCTTTCCATCTCATCACTTAATTAATAGCAGTAGTAGATCTGAAGATGAATTTTAAATGTTTGTAGTCATCATTCCTGTTAAAAGTTTAATGACTATGTTAGATGAATTTTTATGTGTAGATATAGATAGTTTATTATTTTTATAATTTTTTTATTATTGTTTTATTTGAAAAGTAGATGATTTGTTTTTATTAAATTAAAAATTAACGTTTTATGAGTGATCAATTGTTAAGATCACAATTATTTGTCCTCAAGTTATTCAAGAAAATAACAAACTTGGCGACAATTTTTTTCCTCCTAGATAGTTAGAAGGCACAACAAAATAATTTACTTTGACCTAATTAATTATATGAAATAAAAAATTTCATAATAGTTTAAAGGATATAGTTGGATAGAAGCTTTTTGTAGAGTTTTAAACCAGACAGAAGATTAGATGGGAAGCAACGAACCAAACACTTCCATACATCCTACATTACTAATACATGAATTACTAATCTTGCGTTACTAATCCCTACATTATTCATGTTTGTACCAAACGAACCCTTAGAATTGAAGCTTAGCTTCCGCCTTAAGATTTTTTGCAGTATATAGTATATTTTCTTGAACCAATTTATTGAAAATAGAGCCTCTATATCTTCATAAAGATACGAATAAGTTTGCATATATATTATTCTCTCAAACTTCACTAGTAAAATTATACTTATCCACTATTTTTGGCCACGATATTCAATTATACAATTGATCTCACCTTATTGCATTATACTGAATATGTTGCTGTTGCAAGGTAGGATAACGTTTTTTTCTATTATACCCTCAATTATTGTCATTGAGTTAATATTTTTGAAAAATATAATGAATAAATATGGATGAGATCTATCAATTGATAGGGGTAAACTGATAAATTTACTATATCAATAATTTTTTTCTTAATAAGTATAGTAAATCAAAATTTGACAACTAAAACACTTCTCAGTTTTCTCGAGTATGCAACAAAGTGTAACGATAACATTTGTCGTCTTATGTGCAGTATAATATTTTTATTTGTTGCGTATAAATTATATCAATTATTGCTATAATCAACATATATGATTATTTTTTTAAAAAAAAATTAATTTTTCTTTTTTAAATTTGACATTAGAATAACAAAGTTGTAGAACCTATCGTTAATTTTATAATATCCCAGTTGAGTATATAATAGTAGTATCTTAATTGAAATAACTGAAAATCAATACATGAAGCTTATTGAACAAGAAATTGAAAGATGATCAAACATGAAAGCTCATTGAATACGAAATCTTAAAAATAAAATAAGCCCCTTAATTATTTCCCCAAGTATAGAATTGATCTGAACACATAGTCTGACGGAAAAAGAGGGAGTTAGTAAACCCGATTCTCCGTCTAGCGAGATCAAATTCCACAAGATTGTTCTCCATTTGATATCCACCTATAACAATTGCTTGTCGCGTTGTTTTTCTCCGTTCAACAAACGCTAGGCATAAGACGCCTTGGCGTACTAATATCAATGAATTTGCTCCAGTGATTGTCCAAAACACATTTGGATTGTGGAGAACGAAATAAATTCCAGGTGCAATGTAGCCAAGGCTATTTATACCAATAAATGAAGAGTTGAAACAAGTTTTAAAAGGTGCCACTGGAGACACCGTTTTCACCTCTTTCGGCATTTCATTGATAAAAGCTTTACTTACAGCATCGTAAATAGAAGGCTCCAGTTCAGTATAAGGAACGGCCGTACTGATTCTCGTCCCGCCTTGTTCATTTTCATCCAACAATAGTAACGTTTTGTTCAATGACAAAGTTTCTCCGTTGATTCTAATGGAAGAAACTTGAATATAATACTCTGATGAGGCGCGAGTAGGCGAAGTTTTGGTAATGTCATGCGGTTGGGTGATTATAGGTGTGTAGAAAAGATCTTGCGAGGCATCAAAGCCAAGTGCAAAGAGATAAGGCCTATGTCCAATAAAAATTATTCCGTTTTCTTGAGGAGATGAGCTCAAGCAAATCGCGAATTGTCTGCTGAATTTAAAAGCTGATGCAAGTTGAGTGACAAATGATACTGCACTTTGCTGACCAAATCCGATCACTCCCTTAACATCTTTGCCGAGATTTTGGGTTAAAAAAGATCTAGTGCAGCTGAAGATAAAATTAGGCACAGTTACAACAGGTCCGCGAGATTCAGGGCCAGTGTAGGATCCGTTAATGGATTGGATCGTTAAAACATCCTCCGCGATTTCACCTCTAGAGTAATAAGTAGTATTCATAGCCGGGTTGAACACAATGTTATAGCACGCATTGTTGTTGCAGCCAGGCCGGGTCGCATTATTTTTGGTTTTACAATCTCCGCAAGCTGTTGATCTGGCGAGATTACATTGCCTTGAATCGCAATGAGCAGGCTTGTACGTTGAGCTTTTGAAGTCCGTTTCGCAATCCACCCATAGGTTTTCGCTACCAACATGGACGGCGAGTTTAACAGGGACTAGAGGTGTTCGCTGGTTAATTTCTGTGATGTATTGGAGAGTTGAAGGGTCTTTTCTCACTGCAAGGAAGAATGTTTTAGGCTTGAAATTGGTTTGAGCTAGACAAGTTGATATAGTGAGAAGAAAATAAAAGTGAAAGAGATAGGAGATAGAGGACGACATTGGGAATTCGAATGATTTTGGTGTGAAAATATTGGACATGATAGGACATTTATTTATAGGGCAAATTCACTTCACATAAAATAATTAAAAAAAATAATCCTAGTTGTATGAGTATGTATGTATATGAGCATCTATAGTCAGTGTATATTTATGTATCATGATATATGTTTTGTGTATAACTCATGTATAAATAATGTACATTGTATAATATTGTACATACAGTTTTGCTGATTTTGGGCTATTTTATATATAAATAAAACATGAGCTACTTTTTTGTATATATATATGTAATTTCTCCATTGGAATCGAATTTGTCACTATATACTTGATGTATCGTTATTCCATAAGCTATACTTAAATTGTTTGAGTGTATTATAATGTATAATCAGTGTGTAGTTCATATAAGGATATGTTACATTGTATGGTTGATATATACTTTCAATCACTTTTGGTAAGCTATATTATATAGTCGTTGTATACTTTCAATGACTTTTGACTGTCTTTTATGCAAATAAAACATAAATATATTTGTCGTAAACTAATTATTTTAATTTATTGTATATATTTGAAACTATCGGATGCATCTTTTCCTTTTTGTAACTTTTTAATTCTAAATTAAATGACATGTTTATGATCACAAAATTAGCGTACATTTTGATATATTATGCGTGTATTTTGATATAAAAAATTTTGTTTGCTAGTTTGACGAAGTCAGCCAGTTCTTTGATTTGATTAGAAATTTAGTTATCTTTTTTCTTCCTAGAACATGTGCTGAAAAAATCTCATCAATTTACCATAAGTTTTTTTAATAGCAGGAGTAGATCTTGCCAGATCTGAAGGTGAATTTTAAATGGGCAAAAAAATTGCACTTGCTTAGTCATAATTATTTGTAGTCATCATTCTTGTTAACTCAATATACAATTAATATAGTAGTATTATATAGTGTTAAAGTCCATTTTATAAATAGGGTCTCACACTTTATATTTATCATGGAAAAGGTCCAAAGGCAAACGAAGTTATATGTTATTTCATTTCTCTCTGGAGATTTGATTTTGTAGTTTTTTATAAATTTTATTTTTAATGTTATATATTTAATTATAAAAAATTCAGGGAGAAGAAAAATTATTTTTATTTAATTTGTAAGTGATCATAATAAATTATATCTAAAAAAATTATTTTTATTTAAATTGTCGGTGATCATAATAAATTATTTCTTTTCTATTTGATTTACTAATGTTTTTTATATTTGAACACACATAACAAATGGAACTAAGAGCCAGTTTGACTTAACTAAAAGAAAAACTTTAAAAAAGTACTTTAGAAACACTTTTTTAAAGTATTAAAATTTATTTGAAAATAAGCAATTATGTGTTTGGATAAATGTGTTGTAGCTCAAAAAAAAGTTGTTGATGTGTTTGGCACATAAGTGCTGTTAAACAAATTTTTAATTGAAAATGTCTGAAATACCCTTCAAACTGTTAACATTACAAAACCCAATTATTTTAAGATTTTTCTATCTATAAAAATAAAATAAAGTAAAATAAATTTATATTTTAGTTCAATATCTATATAAACTTATTATTTAAGTAAATTTTATATATACAATTTAAGATGAAATTTTTGCAATATCCAATTTTTTATACAAGAAGAAAAGTTGGACTAGTAATAATTTTGCAATAAAAACTAATGAAAAAATAAAATAAATAGTGAAACTTATGTTAATTTGAAAAATGTGACTTTTGATTTTTTCGAAAAACTTAATTTAATACATAATTAATTTAAGTACAAATCAAATTCTCGAAAATTAAAAGGTCGCCACTTAACTTTTAAGGAAATTTAAGAAACCTAAATTCAATTTTAAAACCTAACAGAAAAGTTTAAAATTTTCCAAAGATGGATAAGGGTTCAATTTCCATCTTAAGAAAAAAATTAATCATTCAAAATGACCGCTAACTCGCGATTGATCGACGATTAGGAAATTTGACTAAAACCGGATGACTAAATTTTAAAATTTGACTAAGTTTGAAAAGTTGACTAAATTTGCAAAATTAACTAAGTTTACAAAATATTAACTAAATTTGGAAGAATTGACTAAGTTTGAAAAACATGCTAAGTTTAAACAATTGACTAGGTTTTAAAAAATTAACTATGTTTGCAAAATCGACTAAGTTTTGACAAAATTGACCAAATTTACAAGAGTTGACTAAGTTTGAAAATTAACTAACACTTTGGACCAAAAATTTACCAAAATAAATTGTACAAATAGTTCCAACACTAAGAGAATCATTAATAATAAAAATTAACATAAATGGAGACAATATTGGGGAAACAATTAGATTAATAACAAATAATAATACAAACAAAGTTTTAAAGTTTGTATCAAAATAACAAGTATCATTCAAAATATATAATAGATAGGGAATAATCAAATTGGACTTTAGCAGGCCTAATTCATCTTGCATGTCCTAATTTCTAAGTTTTGGGCCTGTCAGGCCCATCAGAAATTGGAATTAGGGTATATTGAGTGTATATCACCGTATATCAGTGTATATACACTAATTCTTCTGCATCTAAGCTGTAACCAGTCTCCTTTTAGCCTGTAATACACCCTCAAAACTATTAGCTCCCCTTTCCAAACTTCACATACTTGCGCCCAAATGACCCAAGGAAAAATCGAGATTTGGGCCTCCATGGCCCATTCCGAAATGCAAAGAGGAGCGAATCCATGATGGACTCGGATCAAGATTTATACAGCAAACAAAAGACAAAATTAGCTATAAACAAATAGAATCGACTGGGAGCAAGAACATACATAGGAAGAAAGTGAATGTGAAATGAAAACAAAGATCATTATTATCAAAAGAGAAAGGAAGACGAACTTGAACTCTCCACAATTTAATAGCATGTAGGAAGGATATAAAACCATTATAACCACAACGATGTACATATATCAGTCGGACTCACTAAGTGAATTAAAACAAATATTCAAACACAATCTTTCCTCAACAAGATAATGAAACCAAATAGGATTAGAGCAACAAAGTCTCAACCATACATGCATATACTAAAAGGACAAAGTTGACTCCTTCAACAATCTCGACAGAAAAACAACCTAAATCAGACAAAAAAGAATATGATAGTGACCAAATGCATTCCTCTCTTGCTGAATCAGAATAGAACAATGCAAACAGACCCATATTTTCTGTATTCTTTCAACTCATAACAAGTAAAAATGGAACACTATAGTTTGAGACAAAGATGACCAACAATACCCTAAACAAACCCAAAATGGGGACAAACCTATGATAATACAGACCAAAGCTTCGACATATGCTAAAGCCAGACTCATTTTTTGTGTTGGAAAGGAACCAAAACTGATTTGAGATGCTAAGATGTAAGCTTGACAGGTTAATGATTCAACACGTCAAAACAGAGGCATCTCAGTACACACTAAAACAAAGATGAAGCACAAGTTGTTGGAGCAAGTCACACAATCATTTAAGATTGAAAATTGATGCAAATAAATATGAGAAAAGGAAAGCTCAACATGTGAAGCAAATGAGATGACCTATTTTAATCGATTTCTTGAAGCATATCCAACACAAGTATGATAGCAACATAAGGCAAACATGACCAGTTCTAAGAACAGCTGAGCAGAAGACAAAATGACTATATCAAAACCAAGATATTACCAGGTTACCAGTTTAGAATAATAAAGGGAAGCAAATATAAATTAAACCTGACAATCAGACCAAAGAATAAGCATATGGAACAGGTTTATGCGATATATGAGGTTAAAGAACACAACAAGAAATACAAGAAAAGATGAGGGGAAATGAAATCGCTAACGACCAGCTTCATTTCTAGAAAACAGAGAGAGTAACAAGAGGCTGGAATGGATTAAAACACATAAACTCTTGATGTAAATTCAATAGCGAGCAACTAAAGGCTAGTTTGAGCTCTTTATTCAAGCCAACGAGAAATGAGTGATGACCGACGGAGTCATATAGTTTGCAGAATTTCAAGAACAAACTAGCAAAGAAATGCATACGGAATAGAAGTATCATGAATGCATCTTCGAGCCTAATAAGTCAGATTTTAGACTAAACGAAAGCAAAACTCCTAAAGCAGAAATTTTGACCTTAATATGAACTGGAAACTACAAATGCAGCAACAATCAACATACAACAACAACATACCCGGTAAAATCCATAAATGGGGTTTGGGGAGAGTAGAATATACGCAGACCTTACCACTACCATAGAAGTAGAGAGACTGTTTCCTGGGAACCCTCATCTCAAAATCCGTAAGCAGAAAGAAGTAGATATGACAGAAAGGAAGGGAAGGGAACAGAAAGAGCGATTAATAATGATTAGCACATCGCAGTATGTAAATAAGATAAAACTAATATATAATACGACAGATAATGCGAACACATAATAAAAACACCTAAACCTACCATCAGTCTGCTACTTTAATTCGCGACCTCCACTTCTTACGATCTAATGTCATGTCCTCAGTGAGATCAAATTCTATCATATCATGT
>JAOTQR010000100.1:19073664-19090042 GCA_025774065.1 Solanum ossicruentum
TTTTTTCATGATAGCTACCATATATCATATAATTTCTTAAAGATTCATCATTCAAATTATAAATATATGAAATTATGTGACAACAAAGAATAATCTAATATATCTAAACATTGCATTCTTTGGAACAATACAGTATGATACAATACAATATATTATGAAACAATACATAACAACCATCCCACCCATAAGTGTTGAATATTCGCTCTTCTTTAACGTATTAATTGGCTTAACTTTAGAATAAGTCTGCCTATTTATTAATTCGACCCATCCAAATTCAGTTCAACCTGCCTATTTTTCAACTCTTTAGCCTATTTTTCAACTCTTAACTTTAGCCTATAAATACATACCTAGGATATGTCCAAAAGTTACGTTCTTGCTTACATTCTTTCTCCTTTATACTACAATCATGAAATTGTCTACAATGTCATCCTTCAAGTACTATCTTTTTCACGTTTGTTTTCTTCTCATCACAGTCACTACTTTATCAAAATCCACTTTCAAGCCCAAGACTTTCTTCCTATTAGTCAAAAAAGACCCATCCAGCCTGCAATACATTACTCAAATTCACCAAAGAACACCTCTTGTCCCTGTTAAACTAGCCCTCAATCTTGCTGGTGAAAGCCTATGGGTAGACCGTGATAATGGCTACAAAAGCTCAACGTACAACGCCATTCGTTGCCTAACAGGGGAATGTAGTTTTGCCTGGTCAACTATCTGTGGAATTTGTCAAGAAAATAATATCGAAGCTTGTTGCCGTAACGTTGTTTCAAATCCTGTTACCTCTGCTCTGGGCGACGTCGCGGAGGATGTTTTGTCGATCCAAACAATTAACGAGTCAATTCCAGGACCCGTCGCAACTGTGCCTAATTTCATCTTTAGTTCTCCCATTGAATCCAATTTTACACAAAATTTGGGTAAAAATGTTAAGGGAATGGTTGGTTTTGGACAGCAGCATCCAGCATCATTTGTCGATCAATTGGCATCAATTTTTAAATTCAGTAGACGATTTGCCATTTGCTTGAGCTCATCAACTAAACGAAATGGCATAATTTTCATCGGACATAGCCCTTATTTCCTTAGCCTCTCGTTTGATGCATCACAAGATCTGATCTACACACCTATAATCACCTACCAACGTTTAGTTCCTTATTACTACCCACATTACATAAGCTTCATGCGCCCCTCACCAGAGTATTATATTCAAGTTTCTTCCATTAGAATTAACGGAAAACCTTTGCCATTGAACAAAGCGTTACTCTCGTTGGATGAAAACGAAAAAGGCGGGACGAAAATTAGCTCATCCGCTCCTTATACTGAATTGGAGCCTTCTATATACGATGCCGTAAGTAAAGCTTTTATTAATGAAATGCCAAGAGAGGTGAAAATAGTCCCAGCAGTGCCACCTTTTAAAACCTGTTTCGACTCGACATATATTGGTATGTCACGTCTAGGTTACAATGCACCTGAAATTAATCTCGTATTTCATAAGCCAAATGTTTATTGGACAATTATCGGAGCCAATTCGTTAGTAAAAGTTAAGAAGGGTGTTATATGTCTAGCATTTGTTGAACGGAAAGAAGCAACGGGACAAGCAATTGTTGTTGGTGGATATCAAATGCAGGACAATCTCATAGACTTTGATACTTCGAGAAGTAGAATTGGTTTTAGTAACTCACTTTATTTCCATGAAACTATGTGTGCAAATCACAATTATTCTTAGATAATCGTCATTAATTTGGGCTTCTTGTTGAATTAATCATCATCTGTAACTGTCATCATCGTCATTTTAATTATCTGTGTGTTTTCTTTTACTAAATAATCTGCATATGCAATTGGAATTATCTTCAAAGATGTGAAGATGCTTCCTCAATATATAAAGTTAATATTTATGATAGTATTGTTTGTCATGTGAAGTTGAACGTCATCATATTCTTTTTTTATTAAATTAATTTGTATTGAATCTATTACTATATGATGTGTCTATACTTTGTATACCTAGGATTTCATGGGTAAAAACCACAATTGCTTAAAACATGAGATTGTGAAATAATTAGATATATTTGTTAGGTTGGTATATAAAGATATTTTGAAAGTTAATTTCCACATCGGAAAGTTGTCAAGAGAGAATCTATACATAATGTGTATGATTTTTTTAATGGCGGAAATTTTCTTAAGAAATCATATAAATTTAATCTAAAGCAGACAATACCATATAACATGAATATCTTGAAAGTTGAGGCTATTTTGGCTCGGCACTTTATGATTCTAAAAGATACTACCAATGATATTAAACTTATGAACAATATTTTTTCATGTTTGATTAGTTCATTATGTTTGACCCTGATACTATTATAAAGTGACATCTAATTCAAACTAAAGCTAACAATGGGGACTCATTTGTGAAGCCCAACTAAATGATTTGACACAAATTTGATGGGGCATTATTGATTAAACTTTTGACATCATCATTTAACACAAAATGCACCCTTATTATCACTTCTTCTTACTTCATTACTATGAGGATTGTAGCTTTTATTCCTGATTAAAATTGTTTCAAAATTATTTATTAAAATTGTGGAATTGCATATAAAGATTTGGGGCGAATTTAGAAGCCTAAACATAAATTCAGTGGATATATAACTTTTCCTAGAATAATGTATCTATATTAAGAAATGTATTAAAGATATAGGTATAAATATTAGATTTAGAATTTAATTATTATCATTTGAAATGATTCATTGTAAAATTGATCTTAATTTATAAAGTTATAATTCTGACTCAACTCATATTAAAAAAAATCTCAAATTTGAAGCACTTATTTACTTAAATGGCTTATTATTATTATTATTATTATTATTATTATTATTACTATTACTATTATTATTATTATTATTATTACTATTACTATTATTATTATTATTATTATTATTATTATTATTATTATTATTATTATTATTTCAATTTCGATTTCATTTTAAAGTGGTGGTGTTTAATTGATTAGCAATGGCCCCTTTTCCACTGCTCCCTCCTCTTTTCGAAAAGAGAAAATTTAATAAATGACAAATTATAAAAGTTTATTACTAATAAATGACAATAGAATCTACTTTTCAAGAGATTGCCCTATAAAACTTTGGTGGTTTAACAGAAAGCAATAAATTTCGTGTCTAATATGACAACTAAAAAAGATATTTTATATTTAACAATGATATTTGTTATTAAATGATTAACTGATTATCTTAAAAGACCAATTTAAACTATTACACATTTTAAAATTATTTTGCATGATATATATTTGAATTTCATTACTATAGTTCAAGATTTAAATAAGAGTTCTCGGTTTGTATTTTTTTTAGATTATTTATGATTATGACACAAACTAAAATGCTTTATTATTTTTTTTGTTGTATTTAATATAATTAGCATACCAATTGTCTTCCACATATAAAAAATAGGAGAAATTCTAATTTACTAGAAAAGAATGAAAAAAAATATATTATACTTATGAAACTTGATTATGAATAGTTATAAATTTTCAATTTATAATATCTGTTAAAGTATGTATTATTATAAAAAAAATTTATAATCAAAATAAAAATGATTTTTTTACAGATATGCAATTCAAAAAAATGATAAAAATAAATTGAACAAATGAAAATTGATCAGTGATCATTAGTCTATTACTGTTGAGGTTTTTGAGGAAAATGTTATAATTGGAATAGAGACCATTTTTATTATTTTTATATCCTAAGCATTTATGATTAATGAAGTAACTCGAACACTTTTTGTCCATCAAATGGAATTCCCTGAGGTTCTATTAGTTAAGGTGTCCGGTTGTAACATTTGAAAGAATCGAACTAATACTTGTTTAAATTAATTAATTAATGTTGAAAATAGTTTAAGTTACTTATTTTTTCATTTTTCTTCTTGTATTCGTATCGGAGTTTGATTAAATTTGAATTCATGCATGGTAAAAAAAATAATTTACATTAATTTCTTAGGGAGACGAATAAGGAATCGTTGATTAAGTTAAAGATAGAAGAATCTCCATCATCCCACCATAAATCATATTGATCAATAGTTTAAGTTTTCTTTTTTTAATTTCCCAAGGTATCTCTCTAGCCAACAACTATGAGATTAATCCTCATTTTACTGTCAACCCATTTAACGATAAGGAACTGACCACAAAATTTTTTCGCTGCTTGAATGTCAACCAAACATAAATATTTTTATGAAAGTACTAAATACTGGAAGCCTAAAAGAGAAGGTAGCTACTTGGAATTGGTCAAAATACATGGACACAAGGAAGTAAGATCTGCAATTTGCAACTTGCTTTATTGGGAAGCAAATTAAAGCTTAATTAGTCAAATATCCACATGGGTCGCATTACTGGCGTTGTAGTTTTAGTGCACTTCAAAGGAGTTTAGAATGCAATCAATATGTTAATTAGTTTAGTTTAAGACTTATCCATTTTTAAGTGGCTGAATGGTCACTCTTCTTTTAACTTTTGAACAGGTCAATAACCTATTTATTTATTAACTTAGGATTATGCAGATATTAATTATGTAGAATTTAATTGTATAAGTATTAGTTAGGTAAGATTTAGTTATGTAACATTTAGTTATATAAGTATTAGTTATGCAGAGTTTAGTTATATAGAATTTATTTATGCAAGATTTAGTTATTCAAAGTTTAAAATAAATTAGTAAGTTGATTCTCATTTTTTAATTATTTAGTGAGCAAGTAAATTAACAGACGTTTTTAACAAATGAATAAGTAAATAAATTTGACTATCTCGATCAATTTTTATCAATCTACAACATGCAAAAATATGTAACTAATACCTACACATATATTATATAATTTAAATTAATAGTGATTCGTTTAGTTGTAGGTGGAAATAATTCCAACTTTTGTAAAAAGAAAAAAAATTAAACAAATAATATAAATTATAAATAAAACATACATAATAAAAAATAACTTTGAAAGTAAAATCTAAGATAGCTAATATTTGTATTGAGACTGTCGATTCCATCAGAATTCTCAGGTAACATCCTTCTATTTCGATCTACATTTAATATAGATGTTTTTTCGTTCAACGTATACTTATATTAAATTAACAAAAAAAGACATGATGAAATATTTTATATTGTAAATGGGTAATTTGCATCTAAATCTTTCTTTAATAAAAAACTTCTACTAAATATGATAAAAATTAAGAGTTTAATTTTGATGCAGTGTACCTAGCTTTTACACCATCAGGTAATATTGACCTGTTATTGCAGGTTATCAAGAAATATTTCTTTACAATATTTATTTATTTATTTACTTATATTTTTAAAAAATAAAACAGAATTATTAATTTTGTCTTTCTTTTCTGCTTCTCTCCATTTCACCTTCTCTCTTCCTCTTTGGTAAATAGTTCTTTTTATTGATTTCTCCACTACAAATTTAACTATTTCTTTTCTTAATTGTTCTACAAGCATATACATCCATTTCTTTCTCCTTCACTATGTAGTCTTTTGTACATTCTTTTTTCAATACATAAAAATTGTATTTTTATATTTACAATCAAAGCTAACCTTTATATATATTTGTTTACTAATTCTAGGATTTATATTTTTTTCACAAAATTAAATATTTTTTGAAGCGTTCGTCTCATTTTTCTATTATTGTATTTTTCATAGAAGACAAAAAAATTCTTGAACAACTCATTACACCTTCCATTTCTTTCAAATCTTCTTTTTGATTACATATTTTATTAGAATTATTATTATTATAAATATGAATGTCATGAATTAAGTTTTTTTAAAAAAAATAAAATGAAAGATGAACAGAATAATTTAAGAAAAATGAAAGGAATAAAAGTAAAAAAGAAAAGACAAGAAAGGAAAAAATCTAAAAATTAGGAAGGAATTTGAATTATATTATAATTAGGATTCAAAATACCTTTAATATTTTTCTAAATTATATTCTTTTCAAAACGTATAAATATTACTTGAAAAAATTATGATAATTATCTTTAAAGTTACCTATAAAAAATCTTATATACTTACCGTGCATATAATTTAAACTTAAAAATTACCTAGCTCTCCTATAAATACATGCTTAAGATATGTCCAAATGTGTTTTGCTTTCTTTCTCCTTTATACTAAAATCATGAAATTGTCTCCCATGTCATCCTTCAAGTCCTATCTTTTTCACTTTTGTTTTCTTCTCATCACATCCATTGCTTTATCAAAATCCACTTTCCAGCCTCAAACTTTCTTCCTATTAGTGAAGAAAGACCCATCTAGCCTACAATACATTACTCAAATCCACCAAAGAACACCTCTTGTCCCTGTTAAACTAGCCCTCAATCTTGCTAGTGAAAGCCTATGGGTAGACTGTGATAATGGCTACAAAAGCTCAACGTACAAACCCGTTTTTTGCCTATCAGCGCAATGTAGTCTTGCCTGGTCACCTACCTGTGGAATTTGTCAAGAATATAACGCATCAGGACCAGGTTGTTGCCATAACGTTGTTTCAAATCCTGTTACTTCTGTTATAGGCGTTGTCGCGGAGGATGTTTTGTCGATCCAATCAATTAACGGGTCAATTCCAGGACCTGTTGCAACCGTGCCAAATTTCATCTTTAGTTGTCCTACTGTATCCAATTTCTCACAAAATTTAGGCAAAAATGTTGAGGGAGTGATTGGTTTTGGGCAGCAGATTCCAGTATCATTTGTTACTCAATTTGCATCATATTTTAAATTCAGTAGAAAATTTGCTATTTGCTTGAGCTCATCAACTAAACGAAACGGCGTAATTTTCATCGGACATAGCCCTTATTTCATTAGCCTCGCGCTTGATGCTTCGCGAGATCTGATCTACACACCTATAATCACCCACCAACGTTTCGTTACACTTTACTATCCACATTACGTAGTCATCAAACGCCCTTCACCAGAATATTATATTCAAGTTTCTTCCGTCAGAATTAATGGAAAAACTTTGTCATTGAACAAAACATTACTTATGTTGGACGAAAACGAAGAAGGCGGGACGAAAATCAGCACGTCCGTTCCTTATACTGAATTGGAGCCTTCTATCTACGATGCTGTAAGTACAACTTTTATTAATGAAATGCCAAAAGAGGTGAAAATAGTCCCAGCAGTGCCACCTTTTAAAACATGTTTCGACTCGACATATATTGGTATGTCACGTCTAGGTTACAATGCACCTGAAATTAATCTCGTATTTCATAAGCCAAATGTTTATTGGACAATTATCGGAGCCAATTCGTTAGTAAAAGTTAAGAAGGGTGTTATATGTCTAGCATTTGTTGAACGGAAAGAAGCAACGGGACAAGCAATTGTTGTTGGTGGATATCAAATGCAGGACAATCTCGTAGAATTTGATCTTTCGAGGGGCAGAATTGGTTTCAGTAACTCACTTTATTTCCATCAAACTACATGTGCCAATCACAATTATGCTTAGACAATCATTGTTAATTTGTGCTTCTAGTTGACTTAATCGTCATCTGTAACTATCATAATCGACATTTTAATTATCTGTGTATTTTGTTTTATTGAATAATCTTCATATATAGTTGAAATTATCTTCAAAGATGTGAAGATGCTTCCTCAATTTATAAAGCTAATATTTGTGTCAGTATTGTTTGTCATCTGACGTTGAACATCATCATATTCTTTCTTGTCAAATTAAATTGTATTGAATCTATTACTATGATGTGTGTATACGGTGTATAACCATGTATATCTAGGATTTCATGTGTGAAAATCACTATTCCTTAAAACGTAAGATTGTGGAATAATTAGATATATTAGCTAGGTTGGTATATAAAGATATTTTGAAAGTTAATTTTCAAATCGGGAAGTTGTAAAGAAAAAGAACCTACACATAAGGTGTAAGATTTTCTTAATGGCGGGAGATTTTTGGAGAAATTGTATAAATTTGATCCAAAGCAGATAATATCACGTGAGAGAAAAGTATCCTAGAAGTTGGGACTATTTTGGCCCAACACTTTATAATTGTAAAAGATACTGCCAATGATGTTAGACTTGTGAACAATTTCTTTTCATGTATGATGCGTTCACTTTTAGCATATGGTTTATGTTTGGACCTCAATATAAAGTGACATCTTCTTCAAACTTAAGCTAATAAAATGTACTCATTTGTGAAGCCCATCTAAATGACTTGATCCAAATTTGATTCGTGAAACAACATTTACACAAAATGCAAATGCCGTATTATCGCTTCTTCTTACTTTATTATTTTGATTGATGTAGCTCTGCTCTTCATTAGAACTGTTTCAAAATTATCTATTAGTGGAATTGCATATTAAAGATTTCGGACGAAATTAGAAGTTTGAATATGAATTCAGTGGATATATTAATTTTGTTAAAATAATGTATTTATATTAAGAAATTTATTAAATATATATATATATATATATATATTAGATTTAGAATTCAATTTTCTTGGATAATTAACATAGTAGTGTGCCTCGTGAAGAACCCACTAAATTGGAAAATATTTATCAGCATTTATGAAAATGTTTGAAAAATTGCGGTTCATCAAAAAGGGGAACTTATTAATTCATTTGATTTTGTATTCTTATAACGTAACATTATCATCGTTGGAAATCTTTACACAAATAGCCTCCTGAATTTATTATTTATGTTATTTAGTGGATATATATTCTATGGTTATTTCTGCTTCAAACAAATTTAGTGAATGACTATTTAAGCAAATATTTGAATAAGTATTACAATTTTGTATCATTTAAAGGATTTTTATAATTTTTTAAAAGAATAAAAAATATATAAAATTATATAAACACAAGTTATGTATTTCTATAATTTTTTCTAAAAATTAACGACCAACCAAAAATAGGGCCCAAACTGCAAATGACACATTTAAAAGAAACTTACATAAATGACTATATTTTATGGGTTATAATATTTATCTAATCATATTTATAATATTTACTAAATATCGATATATTTATATGGATAAAATATAAAAAATATGTCTAATTAATTTGGTATTCAAGTATTTACTACAATATATGTATGACAGTAATCGCATTAATTCAGTTTATTCCTATTTATGAATTACAAAATTATAACAGTAATTGTATTAATTGGGTTTATTGCCATTTACGAATATATCAATCTTCTTTTTAAATAATATTAAACATAAATACAACTAATAGTTGATTGATCCTTCATTAGGATATTTCAAAATTGCCGTCTTCTTGTTTTTCATTGTTTCCAATCTAAATACAAAATTTAGTCATTGTCATCTTCAATCTACATTGATACAAGTATCAACTACGAGTTTGCCGACTCTATTACGAATACTGTACAGCCTAATCGATTTTAACAATACCTATTTTTTAAATTAATTTTTTGAATTATTTGATAGGAAATATCAAGCATAACAGTTCTAATCGGGCATTCAAGATAATGACATGAAGACAATTGCTACATAGAATACAAGGTTGATGGCATTATGATGAGGGAATACGCTTTGTATGATGATTTGGTCGGAATAATTTTGAATCAATTGAGTGTTGATTTGGTTATAAAAACTTTAAAAATCAAATATGTTGTTGATGGTAGCGATACACCTATTGAAATACACAATGAATTATGTTGAGTTGCGTCTCACTCAACTTTTGCTTTAAACCATAAATTACGTTGTGATTTGTGTATGCTTGCATGTGCGGAGCTTCACTGGGACTATTTAACACATAATATACTATTTTCTGCATTCAAAGATATGAAATGGATTAGTTCAAAACATGACGTTCTAATAAAGAGTTATCCCCTACCATAAGTATATATCTTGTATAATGAACTACAAATAAATATTCATTAGTATTCAAGTATCAAATTTTTTTTCGGATGATAGTAAACTCCTTCTCTGTTAAACTTTGTTCTACTTCATCATATACTTTTTTTTCTCTTTCCAGGCTTGGATTTCAATGGTGCGAGCTCATAACTAATTGTATTCAATGGCGTGGGCTCGTTTTTGTTATCCATCGCAGCACCATAAATTGAAATTACATCTTCTTGTTGAGTAATGCACAAATCAAACGATGATACATCATCCAAAAATTTATCGAATAAATTTATACCTCTTGTAACTCTCATTGATTTGTTAATTTCATCCATCTTGTGTTGATGAATAAAACTGAAACGAACATTAAAAATTTATGAAAAAATAGAATTATATACATAGAACATTCACTGTAAAAAAATTTAGAGATCTATATATACCTGATTATATAACGAGAATCACACTTTAATCACTATAATCAAATCAATAAAATATTGCATTAGATGATGAATCAAATGAAATCATCAAAAAATCTGAGTGTAATTTGGAAGAAAAAAATATAAATATATGTATACAAACAAATCTTTGTGATGAGAAATCTGATTTATGAGATATTCTTGCACTTAAAATTCCGCATTCTCTTCCAACAAAAATAAGAATCAAAATGTCAATCAAAAAAAAATCACAAAAAAATTGGTTGTGGTTAGAATAAAATAACATGAATAAATGTATACAAATTGAAATTTTTCGGATTTAAATATGGATTTTAGAAGATATTTACATACCAATAATATCACAAACTCTTCCAAACAAATGATCCCGTTGAAGATGGTGAATTGATTGTATATAATAGCTGATTGTATATAATAGAAAAAATCACACTGATTGAGGTTAATGAAATTTTTTTTAAAAAAATGATGCATACACTATACATATTGGAAATAAGTAACGTGTATTGGAAAAAAATCTATATAGCTGTCATATATAGCCTAAAAAAGAGAGTAATTACACTGTAAAGTAGATTTGTTATTAAATACTAGTATCTTGCTATTTAATATATATTATATCCATATATAGTGAATACAATTTAGTATAGTTATATTTACTAAATTCTTATTAAAGTTTGTTATTTGGTGTAGTTTTTCCTTTACAAAATTCTCCCTCTACAATCATTTAACCAATTTTTTTTTTTTAAAGATAAAATAAAATCAAAAACTTGGTTCTTTAGCTTTCACGCGAAACTGTCCAGCTTAATACAAAAGAAGCATTTCTTTAAATTTGGTTCAAAGAAGCATTTATTTGTCCATTCAATTATCATGGCGATTAACACAACCAAGAGTTTAAAACAAAATTTCAATTTAAGATTTAAAATCTAAAAAAAAACAGATGTATTTATTTTTTTTAAAAAAAATCCTAACTTTTTAGATACAAATTATTACTTATATTTTTTTAAATGATATCTTCAAATTACTTTTTTCATTATTAGTTTTGGATAAAATTTTATCATTTAAACATTGAAAAACAAAATTTTATCATTTAAACATTGAAAAAATTTCTTTTGCTGAAATAATTATTATATTAATTATTAACTTAAAACTATAAGTAGTAAAGACAAGAGTTAGAATCATATAAAAATTTGATTCAAGAAATTGATAACTTGTATAACTTACTTTTATATGTTTGTTGTAATGATCAAAAAATTAAGGAAAAAAAAAAAAGAATTGTAATGCACTTCCTTAAACACTTTTTATTTATTGATTCAGATTCTTTTATAAAGTATTACTCTATTTTATCAAAAATTTGAAGATAGAGAATATAAGAGTTAAAATAAATAAATAAATAAATAAATAAATAAATAATAAATAAATAGTATGTTTGTTAGTGAAGAACGTGAGAAGGTAAAACAACATGTTCTTGATTTTTTTATTTAAATAGGGTCAAGAAAAATAAAATTATATTATTTTTATTTTAAAAAATACTTTTTATCATAGATAATTAGTTTTGTCTATGAAAAATGATCACATAATTTGTTCTTGGTAAAAAATTGAGGTCCTTCAAAATTGAAGGCCGAAAACACGTGTCTTATTTTATAAATCATTGAGCCGGCCCTGTCAATATTTAGAATGTGGATTATGGCGTGGGACCTAGAACTGTTGGAATTCTTCTCTCTTAGTCAATGTCTCGATTAGGTTTCAAGTTTGAGTCCTTGATGATGGATAAATCCTGTCGAGTGATCGCTTCTAAAAATGAGTCATGCAGTACACAAATTCGACTTTAAGCAAACCCTAATATAAATATCAAATATTACTAAATTAAAAACATTACTTAAATTCTTTTTGTATTTTAGGATAGGATTATTTTAAGAAACTAGTATTTATTGATTGATTGAAGCCAACAAAGAAAACTACTATGGGATTGTCAAAACACCAAATAAGATAGCACATGCTTAAAAGAAAGGATTAATTATGTAATAAATATTTTTATTATATTATTTCATTTCCGATATGAAGTTAATCGAACACGCATATGTTATATTGATTTGTTAATGAGTAACTATAGGTAATAGTTTAGTAGAGACATCAAGAGATGAATGAGCCAAATTTCTTAGACTTTTTTTGCGAAGTATAAACATAAATATGAATCTTTTCCATAAAAGAATGATATCTGCAATAAAACTATGAGAATTAAAAAAAGAAAATAACTAAAAAGAATTAGAGGACAAATGACCAAAACTTAAGCACTAGTCAACATTAATTAATCATCCAATTCTCTTCACTACATTAATTAATCATCCAATCCTCTTCACTAACTTAAAAACTTGAATTCTTGTGGTGAACCAAAGTAATCATCATTAATAAAGGTAAGCATATGTAACTTCAAGCAAATTAAGTTTCAACTAAAATACTAATTGAAATTAAGACTTTCTTCATTGAATAATTACTATATGACAACAACACATTATCAATAAATTGATATAATGACCATTGACTACTGCACTATAAATTATAATAATTTTGATGGCCATCATTTTTTATCGATGGGAGCATAATTAGATGAACCAACTAAAAATAATTACTACCCTCCACTAGTCAGTTTTTGAGTTGCTCTTTTGTTGTTTGATACATTATTGATATATAATGATTTGATGTACATTATATTGGTGGGAATCATTTTCCTGCCATTTTTGATATATCTATGATGTGTGACTTGTCACAAATAGTACACTCTACATTATTGGTACTTGGTAGTTGTCCTCTTCATGTTTGTAATCCCGGCGGATCTAGGATATAAAGTTTATTATGACTTTTGATTTTAATTTATTCGAGTTGGTGAATATAAAATTAATAATGTATAGTGTTATAATAACCCTTTTTAATGAAAATATAATATTAAATTTAAATTATTTGATTTTATTAAATTCATACCATCGACGCTATAGTCATCCAAGAAAATCCTCCTCTCCCACCATAAAAACAAGGTTTTGCTATTGCCCTTTGTCTTTAACAAGAAAAGACAAATTAAGGAAATTGATAAGGGTGTATTCGGAAGGAGGAAAATAAAGTTCTTTGAATAAGAAAAATAACTTTCTTAATGAGAAAGGGATAATTAGTAGTGTTATTTCCTTACAATTCACCCACACACCCGACCCCTACCACCTACGTGTCGTACCCCACCCCACCACAACATTCGTTGCGCTATTCCAGCCCATCCTCGTAATTTTTGATTAGATGATACAAATATTTTTGGAATAACTTTTTTTGTTTGTATATTAAACGCACAAACAAAAAAGGTAAGAAATCATACTCAATAATTTTCTAGAAAATATTTTCTTGATAGAAAGCATTTCTTCCATATGGAACACACCCTTATGGAGGAAACCATGAAAATGTTTTCAATTTTTTTATGTTTGATTGGTGAAATATTTGGAAAACATTTTCTCTAGGAAAATAAATTTCTCAAGATTAAGAAAAATAATTTTTCTAATGAAAATACGAAAAATAGGTTCTATAATAAGTGACATTCTAAGTTCGTTGTCTACTTCTCACCCACCTAACATCCCCAGCCCACCCACGCTCCAGACCCCCACTTCCCACCTCATCACACCCCATAATGTTTGTTCTTTAGATAATTATATTATTTTGCTTACTTACTGATATTTAATTTGAAAATCTTATCAATTTTCTGACATAATATTTTAGATATAAGATTGTCATTGAAAGCGTCACTAATCATATAGATAATGAATATTATAATTGTAACTATTATATTTTTTTCATATATTTTTTTGGCCATATTAAAATTTGATACATTGACAAAATTATAAATTTAAATTTAGAATGAAAAAAAATTATAAAAAAAGACTAGCCCGTCCCAATCCGTGATCTTCTTAGGATTGGTTGGGTTAGCTATTTCCAAGAGCTTTCAAATGAAGGCTTGGTTCATCTTTAACCCTTCAATTTTCTTAGCATGCAAAGAGTTGGATTGAATGGGATAAAACTCACCCATTTTTACAATTCTAGATAATACACAAAAATTTGATAAGTTCTATAGGGATAGTAATGCAAACTTTATACATAGTACATAACTTATATTTTAATTTATATAATAAATTGATTATATGTTTATGTACATTTTACACATTCACATATTTCTGGCCCAATTTATAAAAATTATATTCCTTGTGCTCTTACTTCTTAATCCTATTAATCTTAAATGAAAGCTTTTCCGATGTTTTCTTTACCATGTCTCCACGATAGACTTACTCATAAAACATAATTATATCCTAATTTGATTTTCATTAAGAAAAGTTGGACAAAATGATCCCAAAATGGAAAATATTCATTAATTACGTCAGTCCATCATAAAATGGGGACATGGACTATAGTTGACAAAGTGGAAAAAATAATTATTATAATAAACACTTATTAATCCTTCAATAATGCACCTTTAATCAGGTTAGGTGCATCTTTTTACGTAATCTTCAATTATCGGTTATTTTCATGTCACGATAAATCTCACCATTCTGTTATAAGGATATAAAAAACGAAAAACTTTGAAACGTAGAGAAATTATTGATATGAAACTTTTCAATTTTTATTTATTACTTAATATGCTCATCAAAACCATCTCTAGAAAATTATGCAAATTAATTACTCTCTATTCTTGTAAAAAGGTTAAAAATATCCTTAAACTAGGTGAAAAGAATAAAAATATAAAAGGCCCTTAGTGTCAATTCTTTGGTACAAAAATGTCTTTATTGTTATTTATTAGTGGGTCAAAAATATCATTTTTTTCAAATAGGTTTGTTATTTATTTTCTTTTTTGACACATTTCTTTCCTGATAATAATATTTTATTAACAAGTATTTATCTTACTTACATTCAAGAAAAACCTAAAAATAAAAAAATTTCTTATCATGTTATAATTATTTTTTATTGATATCTAAATAAAAATTAATGATGAGTTTACTATGATCTCATATTTATGACATTATTAGCTGTTACAGGAGTATGATGTTCTATTTTAATTGATAATTGAGATTAAAATTCCTATATTTTATCAGTTAAAGTGACGTTAAAAGAAACAAAACAAGAAACGAGTTCTTTAAAAGTAGTGTTTTTATTAGAAACAAAATATGTTTAAAAAGAAAAAAATAATATATTTATTTAAAAAAAGTATTTATTTGACCCAATTAATAACGATAAGAACATTTTGGATAAAATTACCAGTGACAACCGACACTTTTATCCAAATTATAAACAAAGACATTTTTATTCATTTGAGTATTTTTGACTCCTTTTCTGTTTAATATCCATAACAGCTCCACATTTTGCACTAATTCCTTGTTCATTTTTGGACGTACAATATTTTTGATAAATTTTCTTTTTTCAAAGTATCTAACATTGAATCTTTCTCCATTTTTTTGGACATTTTTTTTTTGCCTGTTTTGGGGGAACGTTTTCGAAAAGTTTTCTTACTGAAACGTAATGGATTGATAGTTATGTCTAAAAAGCTTTGGATGTATTCAATTATTTTTTCAAAAAGTATCTATATGCGCTTTTTCTTTTCTTTTTTCTAAAATAAAAATTTATTTCAAAACCCTTTCTATGAACTTTTTCTGATCATAGAAAGTATTAGCAAACAAGCAATATTAGTATTTATCATGAAGCCCCCATAAATAATACAAGGAATAGTTACTTAAATTTAGGATCTTTATTGTTAGTTATTAAAATATATAAAAAAAAATATTTTGCGTAACAATCAATTATTGATGTGATTGCATTATTCTATCTTTTCATTTCACCTTTACTTATTATATCTAATAATCATATTTTATCTTTTGTATTATCTTTGATAGTAATTTTATTATACACGCAGCCTTTCAGTTGATAGACATACTCTTCATATTCTTTACGTGTGACATTATGTAATGACTAAAAATATAATATAGTTAATGTTATACCGAAAAATGACCGACTTTAAAAGAAAATTAAAAATTTGTTCGGAGATCGAGAATCAATCCAAAACTCAA
>JAOTQR010000100.1:19091426-19110039 GCA_025774065.1 Solanum ossicruentum
TGAAGAAGGGGAAAGGATTAAGGGTTTTGGAGGATTTGGGGGCGCGTGTATCACACGCGCCCGGTTAATTATTAATTAATTCTTTTTTTTTTTTTTTTTTAATACAAATAAAGCTTCGATGATTAATTTGACCCCGTGGAGGGTAAAAATTGGGTGTCAACAGTTAAATTCATCAAAATAGTTTGAATAATAAAAAATACAATATGATAAACTATGAAACCATTCAAAGAAAGAGCATAATCCAAATTTAGGTGTACTAGCTATTTTCAAGCAAAGACAAAACATGAATACGTTGAACGTTATTGTACAAATTCAAATAATTAGCCAAAGATCTAATATCAAAATCTACGAAATCAAGTCAATAATTAATGAGAAAATTTAATAAATGAATTGATTTTTCCATAATTAGTAGTCTTTGTCCATTCTAACAAGGAAATTGATTTTTTCATATCGTAACTTAATTAATAATTATTATTTAAAAAATATTTTTTTAATTCTTATATTTTTCAACAATTAAAGTAATTTTTTTTATGATATAGTAGTATTAATTAAGTGATCATATAAAAAATTAATTTTTTTAAGATATTCTATTCGATGTCCGAATTAGCTTAACCTTTAATTTAGTTAAGAGACCCGTATTATTATTTTAATTTATAATTTTTAATAAAACTTATATTGATGGCTAAATACTTGGAATAAGATGAAGTATCTAATTAAGATTAAAAGTAGATTTGATTCTAGATATCCTACGTTATTCCACCAAATCTGAAAATGTATTATCCTACCTTTTAAATAAAATAAATAATTTTTAAAATAATAATTTCAAAATAATTTAATCCATGAAAAATGAACTCATAATTTCTATAAAAGTATTAATATCGATATATAAAATGCACCGCTTAAACAAAAGTACCTAATTGTCCGCAACATTAGAACATTATTGAATTTTACACTATAACAGATAAGTCGAGGAAAATATGTCTCCTTTTTCCTATCTCACTCGAAATCATAACGCGTAGTGCTACTCTTGCCCACAGGTCAGTCGACACCTCCGAAGAACGTGTTGATTTCCACTGCATGATCGGTTGTCTTATACTCAATTACTGTGCGTGATTTAATGTGCTATATCATTTGCATGGAGCTAGAACACGTGTCAAGTATAGTAATTACTTTAATTAACTGTATACTATGCTCTGATACTCTTTTGTTCTACGTACTTTTATCTGAATTTTATAACATAGAAGATAAACCGAGGAAAAAATGTCCCCTTTTGTTCTATTCCACAAAATCATAATACGTAGGTGATACTTTCGCCAACAAGTCAGTCAATACCTCCGGAGAACGTGTTGATTTCTATTGCACGATCGATTGTTCTATACTCAATTATTGTGTGTGATCTACACACGCCATATCATTTGTATGGAGATAGAACACGTGTCAAGTTTAGTAATTACTTTAATTAATTATTTACTATGCTCTGATATTCTTTTGTTCCACTTTTATTTGAATTTTACAACATAACGGATAAATCGAGAAAAATATGTCCTCTTTTTTTATCTTACTCGAAATTATAACACGTAGATGTTATTTTCACTCACAAGTCAGTCCACACATTTGAGAACGTGTTGATTTTCGCTGTATAATCGGTTGTCCTATACTTAACTACTGTGCGTGATCTACACGTGTTGTATCATTTGCATGAAGCTAGAACTCGTATTAGGTTTAATAATTACATTAATTAATTGTATACTATAATTTGATACTTTTTTGTTCTATTTTTATGTGACACTATTTAATTTGATATGATTTTTTTAAAAATATAAAATTTTTAAAATTTGTAATATAAACTATTTTTAAATATGTATGTAATAATATGTATATAATAATAAGTTATTTTATTAAAAGTAAAAAAATTAAAATTAAATTATTTTTTTAAAAACAGAATTAAAAGAAACAAGTGTCATATGAAAATGAGGAATACTAATAAAACAGTTTAGTGACACGAGAACAAGAAGAAAGAGGGGGAGTGTCCAGAAGGTGATGCTTACTGTTCTCTTCCTTCTTGCTTTCATAAAAGGCCTTTTGCATTTTTAAGTGTGTTTATTTTGTGAGAGGAGAGGAATCCAATTCTTTGTACAAAGACACCACCTTTTGGGGGATTTTAGTACTGTAGCAGCTAAAAAATATCATAAGTGCATTTTTGACAAGCTAAAAGAAAGAAGAGGGAGAAAGAAAAAGCCTATTCTTGAAGCCATTGTTTTTTATTTGAGAAAGAGAATCTAAACTTAAGATATTCATAGTGGGAATCTTTGGGTTCTCTAAAAAATTTAAAAAAAAAATCATTCTTTGGTTTACTTGAAAGGTAAGCTCTTTTGTTCTCTTTGTACCAGTGAACCCCTCAGCTAAATTGACTGCTAATTCTTTTATAATAAAGTGCTATGATGTTCTTTAACCTCCTAGGTCTTTTGTTGCATTACCACTTTTAATAGTCATTACATCCATTTTCTTCTTAGGGGGTGGGGTGTAAATGTTCCTATTTCTCTTGGCAAGTGTACTCTTTCACCAATTTTTTGTTGCTTGAAGGAATAATTTTGTTGCATTTCAATATTTCTTCCTGGGCTTTAACATGTGGGGTATCTGGTCCGTTTCTTGGTTGCCCTTTTGAGGTAAATCCTTCTTGGAGCTTTGGCTTTTTATAGTGTTGTTCCTCAAAACCTTCTCTTTTACTCTGTTTTGCATATGCCATCAGATTTATCCTTTAAGGTGGTGGCTAGACTTCTGTTTGTTCTGTATCAAAGTTCAAAACTTTGGTTCATGGTTTTGATTTTCATTTTGTCTTCTTGTGTTTTAGTTAAAGCTGCTTTAATTTCTTTGTAGCTGTAATTATTTGTGGGGTGTTCCCTTCTGGTATCTTCTTTAATACTATGATTATCAGTCTTTTATGGAACATATAGTGGGACCATTGTTATATCTTACTGTGATTATTTGCATTTCTACCTTTTCAACGATCTGAGAATGTTTCTTGTTTATTTTCTGTGTTCAATCTTTTCCTTTTCATGCATTTACTGATAAAACTTGATTTTCTAAGTTGAATATAGGAGGATTTTTTTTTGCTGATTGCAGGAAAAGCAAAAGAGAGAGACTCTAAAAAGAGAAATGGTGTCAAGGTCATATTCCAACTTGCTAGATCTTACTTCTAGTGATTCACCAACATTTGGCAGAGGGGGTAGGAAGCTTTCGAGGGTAGCAACTGTAGCTGGGGTTTTATCTGAGCTTGATGATGAAAGTAGAAGTAATGCTTCTGATGCTCCATCATCAGTTACTCAAGAAAGGATAATAATTGTGGGGAATCAACTCCCTCTTAGAGCTCATAGAAGAAAAGATGGTGAGGAAGGATGGAACTTTAGTTGGGATGAGGATTCCCTTCTTTTACAGCTTAAAGATGGTCTTGGAGAAGATGCAGAAGTGATTTATGTAGGGAGCCTTAAAGAAGAAATTGATCCAAGTGAACAAGATGATGTTGCCCAGACTTTGCTCGAAACGTTCAAATGTGTACCAGCTTTCATACCACCTGAGTTGTTCAGTAAATTCTATCATGGTTTCTGTAAACGGCATTTGTGGCCGTTGTTTCACTACATGCTTCCGTTATCTCCAGATCTTGGTGGTCGTTTTGATCGTTCACTGTGGCAAGCTTATGTCTCGGTGAACAAAATCTTCGCAGACAAAGTAATGGAAGTCATTAGTCCTGATGATGATTTTCTTTGGGTTCATGATTATCATTTGATGGTGTTACCAACCTTCTTGAGGAAAAGGTTTAACAGAGTGAAGCTAGGATTCTTCCTCCATAGCCCATTTCCATCGTCTGAGATATACCGAACTCTGCCGGTAAGGGATGAAATTCTACGTGCACTGTTGAACTCTGACTTGATAGGTTTTCATACCTTTGATTATGCAAGGCATTTCCTTTCTTGTTGTAGTAGAATGCTTGGGATTTCATATCAATCTAAACGAGGTTATATAGGATTAGAGTACTATGGCCGCACTGTTAGCATTAAGATTCTGCCAGTTGGAATACATATGGGTCGACTTCAATCGGTGCTGGACCTTCACGAGACAGTAGCCAGGGTTGCGGAGCTGCGAGATAAATTCCGTGGACAGACAGTCTTACTTGGAGTTGATGACATGGATATATTCAAAGGAATAAGCTTGAAACTTTTGGCCTTTGAGCTCCTGCTCTCTCAACATCCTGATCAGAGGGGTAAATTGGTCTTGGTTCAAATTGCAAATCCAGCCAGAGGCCGAGGGAAAGATGTGCAGGAAGTCCGTGCTGAAACTTATGCAACTGTAAAGAGAATTAATCAGAAATTTGGAAGGACTGGATATGAACCAGTTATCCTTGTTGATAAGCCTCTTCAGTTCTATGAGCGCATTGCTTACTATGCTATTGCGGAGTGCTGTCTTGTTACTGCAGTAAGGGATGGAATGAATCTAATACCTTATGAATATGTTATATGCCGCCAAGGGACGGAGAAGCTGGACGCTACCTTGGGCTTGAACCCAACAACACCAAAGAAGAGCATGCTGGTGGTTTCTGAGTTTATTGGTTGTTCTCCATCTCTCAGTGGTGCAATAAGGGTTAATCCATGGAACATTGATGCTGTTTCTGAAGCTATGGATTCTGCTTTAATCGTTTCCGAGATTGAGAAGCAGATGCGTCATGAGAAGCACTATAGATATGTCTGCACTCATGATGTGGCATATTGGGCTCAGAGCTTTTTGCAAGATCTTGAAAGAGCATGTAGGGATCATGTGAGGAGGAGGTGTTGGGGTATTGGATTTGGCTTAGGTTTCCGTGTGGTTGCTTTGGATCCTAGCTTCCGGAAACTGTCAGTTGAGCATATTGTATCTGCTTACAAAAGGACCAAGCACCGTGCAATCCTTTTGGATTATGATGGTACAATGACAGGGAGAAACTCTATCAGCAATGGTCCAAATGAAGATGTTACTAGTATCTTAAACAACTTGTGCAGGGACCCAAAGAACGTTGTTTTCGTTGTTAGTGGAAAAGACACAAAGACTTTAACTCAGTGGTTTTCTTCGTGTGAAACACTCGGGCTTGCAGCAGAGCAAGGCTATTTTATCAGGTAAATATTTTATATCCTGTAAATATCTGTGTTGATTTCTTCTCTTAACCCACAAAAGGATAGATTATCAAGTTGATTCATTTCACAAGTGTAAAAAGATTGTGGCTAATCACTAATGAACTTAAGACTTCTTTTTTGGGAAGCTATGTTGCTCGGACTCTTCAAAAATACGAGTGTGTCGGATTCTCCTAAAGTAGTGTATTTTTGAAGGATTTATCATGAGTGCAGCAACATATTTTGGATAGTCCAAGCAACTTAGGTGGGATGTGTTCTCACTGGAAGTAGAGTTTGCTTCAATTAGTCAAAAAAAGATTAAGCAGAAGAGTAGACATTAAGAATGTAAGAGAGCAGAATTGATCTATTCTTAAGGAGAAACCTACTAAGAAGGGCTAATAATATTTTGGAAACATCTAACTCTGGGTCTAAATGCAGTCTGTAAACCGGAGGTAGACGGGAGCTTGCTGTTCAAGTATATGGGTGAAGCTAAATTCCACTTTCTATATCTGCCTTTCTGATACTAGTTGACTAAGTAGATGACATAAGTCTTTTTGTTCATCGTTTTGCGGGGGTAGTACTTTTGGTTGGTTCTTCTTTCTTGTCTTTACTTTCTTTTAGGCCTTGGGGTGGTTTCTGCCACCAGGGGAGGGGCACTGTACTGTTTACTATTCTTTAAGCTGATAATTAATATAGTGAGTCTTTAACCTTTATTTCTTATTTTGACTATTCTCAGAATAATCAGGATATCCCAATTGCAGTGGAAAAGATAGGGTCTTATAGACATTAGATATTCATAAGTCCATTTCTACTAAATAATTAGGACTATTTGCTTTTTCACATCATTTTGGTTGTGTCATGCACCAGTTAAAAACATTGAACTCTTCCACATGAGACATTTGAACTCCTTTTGGCACAAATGATCTCAAAAAGACATTGTCCCAACCACAAGAGCCAACTGAACTGTTCTACCTTCTCTGACCAGGAGTTTAAGCTAGAACTATACTTACTACAGTACTGAGCATGCAAGGTACGTTTCAGTAGGACCATCTATGAGATAATTCGTTTATGGATTTCACTAACTTCAATCAATCCCAAGAGATGGGGGACAACAGTAACAAAATTTTCTTGTCCATTTGACACACATGCTGAATTTGCTGGTGTTTCAGATCGACTTAATGACAGTAAATTTTCTATAATTTATTTTCCTGTTCAGCTTTTGTGACCAGCTGTCCATTTGCAAAAAACAACATAGTTCTTATGGGGTTGTACGTTCTAACGTTGTATTTGGAATTGGCACTTCTGTGGTGGAAGCTGCCAGAGTTTGGTTGTGCTGATCATGAGTTAGCTAGCACTTAGATAGGGTTATTTCGAGAGAAGAGCAGTAACATATGAAAATCAAACCCCTTTCTATAACTTAGGTCTTGCTTCTGTATTGTAATAATTTATTCATGGTTAAAACAGAAGCTCTTAACTGCCTGAGTGTAGTATATGTGCATTCCTTCTCCTAAGGTGGCAGTCTCCTTTAACTTTGACAGATATGTGTTTTTGTGGCTCTGCACACCACGGAGTTCTTGGGGGAAATTGGTCAGGAGGAGGGAGTTAGTGCTTTAACTTAAAACTTTAACGTTCTCCACCTACTCGCGGTGCTTAATGTTTTGCTTTCTCTATGAAGCTGAAACAATTCTTTTTCAGGCCGAACCGTGATGCCAAATGGGAAACATGTGTTGCAGTGGTAGATTTTTATTGGAAGCAGATTGCTCAGCCTGTAATGAGCCTCTACACAGAAACCACTGATGGTTCTTTCATCGATAGCAAGGACAGCGCTCTTGTTTGGAATTATCAATATGCAGATCCAGATTTTGGCTCATGTCAGGCAAAAGAGCTTCTAGATCACTTGGAAAGTGTCCTTGCAAATGAACCGGTTACTGTCAAGAGTGGCCAAAACATTGTAGAAGTGAAGCCTCAGGTGAGCAGTATGATGTCTTTTTCACATTTCTCATTTGAAGCACTTGAATGAATCTGTACAAGCTGAAAATCTCTGGAATCCTATTCATTCTAGTATGTAACCACTTTGACACGAGAACCTCCTCTTTAATTTGTTTAAAGAATCTTCAATCGAGACCATCCTTGTTAGTCATTGCTTCAACTTTCATGATTCTCACATATTACCGACCATAAAAGTTGCTTACAGCCTCTCACTCAGCAAGTTTTTTAAACCTCTATTTCAAGCATTTGATTGTTGCTTCCTTATGTATAGTTTAAGAAGTACACCAGCAATACTGAACCTTAAGAATTGGGTCTATAATGAAACTTGGTGAATATGATAGCTTTATAGTTTTATTTTGGGCACTGATCACATTTTTAGAGTTGTGTTTAGAGCTCAAACGTGATCTGCAAAAGTGTTAGCAACTGTATGTTAGAACTAAGCATGCTTTCTTGAAATAGCTTTCATACTATAAATCATGTCCATCCGTAAAAGTACATTAATCATGTTACCTTACGTTGGTTTCCTGAAGTCCGAAAATGAGAATCAAGTCTCTTTTTCTGAATCAATTTTTTTGTCCGCTTTGTTTTGTTTGACTTCAATTTGATGGTTGGCTTTGCCATGAACTTTCATTTCGACCTCCTAGGGTGTCAGCAAAGGTCTTGTAGCACAACGTCTCCTAGAAACAATGCAGCAGAAAGGAACGGTACCAGATTTTGTGCTCTGCATAGGGGATGATCGATCAGATGAGGATATGTTCGAGGTGATAATGAGTGCTGTTGCAAGTGCTTCACTTTCACCTGTCGCTGAAGTCTTTGCTTGCACAGTTGGTCAGAAACCAAGCAAGGCTAAATATTATCTGGAGGACACTACAGAGATTCTAAGAATGTTGGAGGGCCTGGCTTCTGCTTCTGAGCATGCTGCTAAACATGTTCCGATATCTCCTCAATGCTTAGTCATCGACCGAGAATAGGCAATTGAATATTCTGGACAAGATTGATAGAAGGCTTTCTTGGACATGAACAGTTACTATAAGTGTATTGACTCTTCTGATTAGTTAATTTTCGTTTGGGATGTTGTTATAGTTGTATCTAGATATATAAATTTTCTTTTGTTACCCAATTGCTTTGAAGGTATCTTTGTTGTTCACTTAAAACTGAAATTTTATTTAAACTTGAGTGTAAAAATAGCTATTCATTAGTGCAATTTCTTGGAGCATCTTTTTTATTTTACCTTATTGATCATATTGAAGTGAAATGGTCATCTTAGTGCAATCCCATTGGGAATTGTTTTTACTCTTTCTTAGCTCTTTCAAAGTAGGGGTGTTCATGGTTCATGTTTTCCTTTTAAAAGGAAATTAAATTGGTTTCTCAATTGTTGGAGTTAAAAAATATTGACTTATCGATTTATTGGTTATTGATCGTTATTGGTTTAATTATTAAGATTTGATAAAAAAAGATTTATTGAAAATTACTTGGAAATAAGGTGATAAATCAAATAAACCGAGTGATAAATTGTATTTTGCTAAAAAACAAACGATATTACATTGTAGAAGTGAGACTATTTAGGATTTTATAGATTAAACATAAAACGGTTTAATTGGAAATTGATCGTTATTGGTTTAATAGTTAAGATTTGATAAAAAAAATTATTGAAAATTACTTGAAAATAAGGTGATAAATCAAATAAACTGAGTGATAAATTGTATTTTGCTAAAAAACAAACGCGATTACATTGTAGAAGTGAGACTATTAAGGATTTTATAGATTAAACATAAAACTGTTAAGAATAAATAACGCAATAATAAAAAAATTCAAATTTTTATCAAAGATACTAAATCGATAATTATTATTTATAAATTAATAACTTTTTTTATTGGATTAATTGATTTCAGTTCGGTTTTGAACCGTTCTGGTGTGTAATAAGCAATTCTTTTCGGAAAAAAGAAAGAGGGGGAAAGAAATGTGTTGAACAACATTAGGGAAACTAGGGTTCCGTTACGTATAAAATAAAGTGCCACTGTTTTCTTCTTCAATCCAATTTCTTTCTTTCTTCTTCTTCTTCCAACCCCCAAATTCTCCCCTTTTATGCTTTTCAATCCAAGAATTTTTCTCTTCTTCTTCCTGTAACTCAATGGCAAAGAAATCCAAAGACAAGCAGAAACAACGAAACAATGAGACCTCAAATTCTTCAGATATTTTCAATACCCTTTTTGGAGCAACCCCAACAGATTCCAGTATTGCTTCACTCTTTTCCGACGAAAATCCCTTCAAAAGAAAGCCTAATGACAATCCAACAGCTACCCAAGAGCCAAAATTAGGTGTTCAAGAGGCTTCTGTTGAGAATCAAACTGATGGGGTTTCTGGAAGTAATGATTCTGGTACTGCAGAACTGAAGAAGAGGAAGAAAAAGGATAAAAAAGTTAATTTGAATTCAGGGTCTGTAGCTGAGGAAGTTAGTGAGGAAGAGGGTGGAAAATCCAAAAGGCTTGGTTTATCTGGGACTGAGGAATCAAATGGTGTAGTTTCTGATTCTGGGACGAAGAAAAAGGACAAAAAAGTAACTTTTGGTTCGGAATCTGTAGATGAAGAAGGGAGTAATCTGAAAAGGGTTGATTTTTCTAGGATTGAGGAATCGAATGATGGAATTTCTGATTCTAGGAACATAGAAAGTTTGGGTTTTGAGTCAAAGAAAAAGAAGAAGAAGAGGAAAAGGGATGAGATTGAGGCGGAGTACGAGGCGAAGCGATATGGAGTGGTTGCGATGGAGGAGGTAGAGAAAGGGATTGGAGAAATGGTAGTAGGGGAAAAGAGGAAGAAAATGGATAATCCAGAGGATATGATGGTCTCAAATGACGGATTTGATGATGAGAGTAAGCTTTTAAGGACAATTTTTGTTGGGAATTTGCCTTTGAAGATCAAGAAGAAGGCTTTACTGAAGGAGTTTGGGAGTTTTGGAGAGATCGAATCAGTGAGGATACGGTCTATTCCAGTAGCTGATGTGAGTGTTAGCTATTTATTTTTTGCATCAATGTACTATACATGTTAAGAATTTTGTCACATATTTTCACCTTGGAACCTGATTCTGATTTGAAAAATGTCCTCTTTGGCAGAGTGCAACTCCAAGGAAGGCTTCTATCATTAAGCAAAAATTCAATGATAATGCGGACAGGTTTGATGAATACATAACTATTAAACTGCATTATAGCCTTTTTTCAATCATTAAATGTACCCAATATAGTGAAATGTATAATGAGGATTAAAGTATGTGGCCCCAACTAATTTGTATTGAGGCATCATTGATATTCTTGATGATGCTTCTCATAATTATAGTCTAGTAAGTAGTACTAAGTTATCAAAGAAAGTTGATCATGCATATGGTATAATAGCGACATTCTTTTTTTTTCTTGCAACTTAACGAGTATGGAAAATAAAACTTTCTTGTTCGTAAAATGTTGCTTCTTTGAATTCATTGTTGTATGTGTATATCCGAATCAGAGATATCCTATTGTATGATAAAGTTATTTGGTTGTAATTGCAGTGTTAATGCTTATGTTGTTTTTAAATCAGAGGAGTCTGCCCAGGCATCTTTGGCCCATAATATGTCGGTGGTAAGCTTCTCTTACAGTTGATTCATTTGCATATTCTTCCAAAGAGAGCTCTTTTTCTGGAGTCAGATAGTTTGGATGTTTGATTGTACTTATCTATGTATAGGTTGGAGAAAGACATATCCGAGTTGACAGAGCATGTCCACCACGCAAGAAGATGAAGGGAGACAATAGTGCACTGTATGACAACAAAAGGACTGTTTTTGTGGGTAACCTTCCATTTGATGTGAAGGTCCGTTACCTGAGGATGAATGCTTGTTACTGTTCTAATCAGCTTTTTTCTTTCTGTAGCCCACAATGATTTTGTTCACTCCTTGCAGGATGAAGAAATTTATCAGCTGTTCTCTGGTATGAAAGAGTTTGAATCGAGCATTGAGGCTGTTCGGGTGATCAGAGATCCCAATACTCTCCTAGGAAAAGGAATTGCTTATGTTTTGTTCAAAACGAGGGTATATACTATCAACGTCTCTTGTTTTTCAAATTTATAATGGCATTACTATTTTTTTTCTTCTTGCATCATGCTCATTTGGCACTTTGATTCTGGAGACGAACGAGAAATATATGCATATCTGGGAATAAAGTTCTTATGTTTGGTTTAACAACCAACTGGGTGCTCTGAATGATGAACATAATAATATAACCTACTAGTTTGGAAACAAGGCTTAGTTGGTTCATTACTTTACTATCTGGGATTAGCAAGGCAAAAAATCATTTTGTTCTACCTGGGAAAAGAGAGACAAGTCTTGGTCTATCTAGTTTCCTCATATTTAATTGTTTTACCAATTTTGAAGGAGTTTAAATTTCTTCTGTGTGCTTTATATTAGATGAGAGTATATTCTAGCTATTGCTGGCACGTTGGAACATCAAATTTTAATTTGAAATTAGTTTTCTCTTAGTTATAGCATTTCATAGATTAAGGTATTTGTGGTTTTGGATTTCTTTTGTGGGTCATTGGTGCTAATCAAAAAATCCACATGACTATTTGAGGTTATTCAATTCTTCCTTTTGCACAAGACGATTCAATTAGCTTTTTCTTGCCTTACTTGATGGACTTTATTAATGAAATTACATGGATGCATTAGCTGCTTTATTTTTGGGTTGTGGGTGGGGTGGGGGTGAGGGGTCGAATAAGAATAACTTTTCAATTATTAAGTTGTCTTCTCAATTGATACTCTCTCCTGTCATGTGACTGAGGCAGCAAGTCCTATTCCATAATCTAAACTTAAATTGCCCAAGTTTTATCTTTGTTCTCATTAAGTAATTCTACATTGTACTTATCCTCTTTGTTTAGTTACTCCATTTGTCCCAATTTGTGTGGCACTTTTTGCTTCAAGAGTTAATTTGACTAATCGTTGAAGCTAAAATGGAGTAGATCAACTCAATATTTTATAATTAAATTGTGGATATTCAAAAACTATATGAGAAGTAATAGAAGTTGCAATTCTTTTCATGTCAATATGATTAAGAAATACATTGTAAAATGTTAGTCCAAATTCACATAATTTGAATTTGGACAAGCAAAAATTGTCAATAAATTAAGACAAAAGGGAGTATTTATGTATTTCTGATAAGGGTACTTAGCCTCTTTATTCTAGTAAACTAGGACAACTAAAAAAGGATGCCACCTGAGTGACCCTAACCACCTTTTTCCTTTGCTTTGCACATAAGCACTGAAGCTTGTAATTTTCTTGATCTTTTTCAAAATGTAGAAAGCAAATTCAACCACTAAAACTTTATAGCCAATCGCCTGAGGAACAGGAAGAAATGAGTTGAAGTGGAAAGATGGAATTCATTTTCTTTCGAACTAACAGAAACTAATGGATACATCTTTCTTTAGCAGTTATCCTTGGTCTCCATCTAAACTGACAGAAAGTTTCCTGACAAATTCAACCACTAAAACTTTATCGCCAATCGCCTGAAGAACAGGAAGAAATGAGTTGAAGTCCAAGGAAAGATGGAATTCCTTTTCTTTCGAACTAACATAAACTAATGGATACGTTTTCTTTAGCAGTTATCCTTTGTCTCCGTCTAAACCGACAGAAAGTGTACTGACAGACGGGATAGATAGCAAATTGACCTTAAACCTATCTTCTTGGCTTTTCAATGAATTAAACATAGTTTCTAATGCAGTGACAAATGTTCCACATTAATGAGAAAAACTTCTTGCTTAGAACTTCCACCTGCATTTAGGGCGTGATGAGAGAAGAAAATTTATGTTGATCTTCCAGAAGTAGACAGTAAATTATCTCCTTGAGGTGGATGATTTGTAGTCAGCCTTGTGATGGATTTTCTGGTAATCTAGCTTTCCTTCGTCAGTCTTGTTGATTGGAGCCAGTTGCCCAATAAACAGATATGTAATTTTATGGTCTTTTACAAAGGTTGGAATATCATGTTTGATATGTATCATTCTTTATCTATATTTTTTTTAACTAAGGAGTATTTTTTTCACAAAACATCATAGGAGGGATAGATAAATTACCTACTGGAAGATTTGATGGAATAATAAACTGAAAGAACGGTCGTTTGCTTTTCTAATATTACAGAGAAGTTGAAGTTAGTTCTTTTGTAAGGATGAGAGAGTCACTAATTCTTCAATAAACTTATATCATGGTTGCTGCACTCGAAAGATACGCGTTTCCTTATATAATAATTGGGTTTGCAGGAGGCTGCGAACGTTGTTTCTAGAAAGCGTAACTTGAGGCTACGGGATCGCGAGCTGAGGGTGTCTCATTCTAAAGCAAATGCTACTCCAGCTAAGAGGAAAAGCTTATCAACCGAAGACAAATTCAGTTATCCAGCAAAGAAGTTTGCAGTAGATTCAGCAACACCAGGCAGTAGTAGCTATAAGGCGAAAACAAAGTTTGACGTCTCCTACCAGGGTGTGAGGGCAAGCAAATCTGGTGTCCAGAAAAAAACTCAATCAAGGATGAGTGGCCATGGAAAATTGAAACCTAAAACACAGTCATCAACAAAGCCAAATGGACGCGTAGGAAAGAGACCATCTGTTGCTGCCCGAAAAGCAAAAGAACTCAAGGCTGCTGTCTCTGGCTTAAAACAAATGGGGAAAAAACGGAAGCTGGACAACCGAACACCTGATACTGCAGGCAGAAAGAAGAAATTTAGAAAATCTTAGGTCTTACATTCTCGACAATGTTACATGTATTAATGTTCGTTCATTTGTTCACTTTTCAAGATTTAGCTTTCTGTTTCATCTTAAGAATTCGATCATGTACAACTCCCTCATCAATCAAGGTTTCTGGTTTACGTTATTGATTCTGTTCATTTTTCAAGATTTAGCTTTCTTCTATCGATTGCTCAACTCATAATAGCATTGGAAATCATTTTATTGATGTCTGGTTAGCTCTTAAGCCAAATTTGACTTCTCTGTCCTGGGTGAACATGAGATACTTTGTACATTTGGTTGTCCTTACCACAAATAATCTAAATCTAAAATTATTGCTTTACTTTTGCTCCGCAAGCTCTCTTTAGAAAAGCACCAGAATAGTTCTACTTGCACCCAAAAATTGGTATATCCAATCAAGTTGTTTAAGATTTTGGCTCTCTCACTCTTCGTTTATTAAAGTATGAACAAAGGAACAGATGTAAGAAATGAATATAACATGTCAAATAAACTACTGCAGAATCATTACTAGAGTTTACATATCAATGAATACTTCAAATGACATCAGATACTCTCTCCCTTTTTTTTTCATTTTTCTTTTGTTGCTTCTGCAACTTATAGCTAAAAAAATGCTTCAGGATTAAATCAATAGCTTCATGACTTTTCTGCAGCTGGGACTTGAACACAATGCAACTGTCTAATGCTACTCTGTACAGATAATGAAGTCATGCCGAGGAAGATTAATGGTGGTCTTGGCACTTCACAATGCTTTCTGATGATGCTGACCTCTGTAATTATTTCTTGTTTCCAATCAATGTAGGGGTAATAGTTACAAGACCGATAAGGAAAAGAGTAGCTATAGAATGCATGTCATAGAGATCACCCACTGACTGCAAATCACCAAGGGTTATTCCAGCCTGCGTTGTAATCCTTGGTCAGCAGAGTTAACTTTAAATTTAAAATAGCAGAAATAAACTAACGCTGTAAGATATTGTAAACTCCTGACTGGCAAACTAGTGTCTATTTTTATGCAAATAGGCTGTTCGATTACTATCCTAGCTCATGTTCACACAATGAGTTCATTAGATCAGACAATAAACTCTGCTGTCGGCCTTATCTAATGTTCACAAAAGTTGATCAGATGCTCCAACTCCCCTTGCCAGGAGTCAGTGAGTCTACGCCCTCTTTGCATCATAAATCTAAAATGGCTTTGTAAGTAATTTTATTCCAAGGCTACAATGAATATGGACCAGAAACCATAGGAAAACAAAATATGTTCCAATTTCTTAGTCATTGGCAATAAGCATAAGGAGTTGAATAAAGAGCATAAGTACCCTGACGGTGACATAGGCAGCTGGAATGATCCCAATGACAGTTCCAAAAAAGAATGTATGGTAAGGCACATCCACGATTGGTGAAGCAACATTGATAAATGTGTTTGGCAGTGTCGGTGTAACTCTCAAGAAAAGCATGTAATTTAGAAGCCCTTTTCGCCTTCTAGCCACCTGATATATCAGAGATATTTTACTGCCACTATAGTATTAAGTAAAGCAGAAAAATTATGATTAGGTTGAGAGTTGAAAATCACCTGGTCACGGAAGAAAATCAACTTATCAGGCCACAGTGAGAACACAAGGGGCCGCCCAATCAGTTTGGATAGGAAATAGCAAGATGATGCACCTGCTGTGGCGGTAAATACGACCAGTGCTACACCTCTGAAGACTCCAAAGAGAGACCCAGCAAGAAGTGACATGAAAACTGTTCCTGGGATCATAAATGTCTGCATAAAGATGTAGATTACACAGTATCCGACAAGGACCTGAACAGTATAGTCACTGGTATAGCTCTCCAGGTGATCCCTACAGAACATTTGAAACGATTGGTTGTATAAAAATCAAAAATCAATTCACATTCTCAAAAGATGCAGGAGCACATAATACAATTTTCTCATATAGAAATCAGTATGAAAAGAAGAAATAAATATATGATATCATCTCCAAAACTAAGACCTAAATTTGAAAATGCAGACTTGCATGCATGTTAAACCACAAAGTGCAGTATTTTGCACAACAATGATGTCTAATGTTCAGTGACAACTGTCAACCGCTACTTTTGCAGATAATGCACATATATGTACTGCACAAATACACTTAGACTTCTTTCTAGTACAGAGTTGAACATCTTTGAGATATCACCAAAGTTTAGTGAACAAATTTGACTTTGCAACCCCATGTTTGATCAATTCCTTGCCAAATACTCCTCATGCAATGAGTGTACGCACAACTTCACTGTTTTCGTTTATTTGTTGCATTACACATGTTACATCTAAGATTCTGTTCTAATCAACATCCAATGGCATTTACTTATGACTCTCCATGAATTAGCAGCCAACTGCAAATGTTCGAGATACCCTAAAACCATCAACTAAAATACAGAGAGGCATAGTCAGATGTACAGACTTTTACTCCCAAAATCCTTGAAATTAGAAAATGTTTGTCAAGTCAGATTATATATAACCCCCACAAGTGAATCCCCTGAAGTTCACTCCAATACGACGCAAGTGAACAACCACAACAAAGCTCGCACACAATTGGTGTTCAGTCTACATGAATTCTCAAATCGCGTAAGAGAAGAAATAAGAAAAGTCCGGGCTGCGTTCAGCAATTGAGAACCCTACCCGGGCTTCTTATAAGATCTTCCTCTTTTCACATCTAAAAGAAGGATACGACAAAGCATCTATACTGCGTCACCAATATTTTGTTTCCCTAATATAAGACTGAATTATCAACAGTTCCCACATCCAACCTCATGGTCAATTGCCACTCATCCCACCCTTTAATGCAACACACAAGAGATTATACACTTTCAATTTCGACCCATGAAAATGCTAAAGGCTAAGTTTCTAGTCCTCCTTTCCTTCAGAAAATCTGATCACTCTGCTTCAGTTTACAACCATTAGGGAATAAATAGTGTATTACTTCAGTTCCATCTAAATTCTCTTCTATGCTAATGGATTTACAGATGCTCATGGCACGGTCGAGTCGCCAACCACCTAAGTACCTTAGTGGCATCACATATAGATCAGCAAATCAGTACATTTGAAGCTTATCAAGGATTTTCCCTGCACGAAATCCGTGATATGGACCACACTGACCAACTTCCCAAATGGTCACCACCAGGCACAGTTTGCAAAAATGAATTGAGTACTATTTTTATGATGTAACTCTAAAGATTTTCTCTTGGAGAAATTTATTCACACCCATTATAGACCTTCTCAAAGATATATTTTTTACAATTCTAAATTTTTGTCCATACCCCCTTCATTCCCTGTACCATCCAGTGTTTCACAAGTAAGCAAATTATGACTTTTTACATTAAAGTTTCTGCCTTTTTTATTCTTTTCAATTTTTTGGTTTTGGGGTTTTGGAAAAAACACCATTTCAGCACTTTCTCATTTCCATCTTCTCACAAAACAAAAAAATAAACATGTTCCGAGGCAATTAACTAAAATGAAAAAAAGAATGTCATAATTTACCTGAGTATTTGAAGATCTTCAAGATTTCTTGGAAGCTTGAGAAAGCTATAATCAGAAGCAGGCATGGTGAGATAAACACAACCAAGACCCAATGCATAACCCAAAACGACAGTAGCAGCTACCCCAATCTCCCAAGACGACAAAGGAAACTTAGCAGATTTAGATTCATTTACAACAACACTATCACCTTTCGTTTCACATCTCAACGAATCAGCTACAGCCGCCATGGATGAGGATGTTCCAACTTCTCCATCCATTTTTTGTTCAAAAAACCCAACAAATTTCTTGAACCAAATTGAACAGAAAACAATAAAAAACAACAAACGAAAGAAGGATAACAGAGGAGAGAAAGGAAATTGAATTTTGGGGGATTTCTTTTTTGTTTGCTTTAGCAATACTCTTTCTTCAATCCCCCCCTCTTTCTCCCTCTCTCTCTATCTCTGTGTGTTAAAAGAAAAGTTTTCTTTTCTCTGTCTTTCTCAATCAATTTATGGAGGAAGATAAAGCATATTCCTTGAAACCAAAAAGGTAGGGGAAGTTTTGACAATTATAAATTTTCTGGGGGGTTATTATCTAATTAAAGAAAGTTTAATAGAAAAGAAATAGTTGACGTACGTTTACTTTCGACTCGTTAAACGTTTTAATCGTTTGTTTGGTTGCCGTGTTTCGCTACGCAATTTACTATTATATTTTTTTATTAAAAAAATGCGTACTTATCTATAATTAAAATGAAAAATAATTATCTAAGAATATTGATTCAATTTAAAAATTAAGTATATTATAAATATATTTGTGTTATAATGAATATATTTTACGTAAGTTTTCTTGGAGATAAGTTAAGAACTCTAATACAAGTCAATTTTTCTTTATATTTATAAAAGAGTTTCCATTCATTGTAATATACATTTAGATATTCTTCAAAAGGGAATAAGAAGTTGTTGCATATTAGATCACTATATTATCGCGTAGATCACCTTATTAAATCAAGAAAGCATTAGTTAATTTTTTTCTCATATTGCCCTTGTAATTAATTTTTTTTCTTCTAAAAGTGTTTTCGCTTATTTGTAAAGCTCTAAAGAAATTATTAAGGGATGAATTGATTTTTAAAAAAAAACTTATTCTCTAGTTGATGATTTTTAATAGGCGTGTGTTATACCGAAAAATGACCGACTATAAAAGAAAAATTAAAATTATTTCGAAAATCGAGAATCAATCCAAACTTAAT